>JAAGVU020000039.1:8790533-8831180 GCA_011763525.2 Mormyrus iriodes
TATATATAGACATACAGTATCAGTCAAAAGTTTTTTGCACACACAGATTTTCTACATTTGCATGTTACTTAACATTAAAAATACATTCTATATTCCTTGCTAACAAATACACTTGCATTATATTCACCATTTCAGTACCTTTATTAGCAAGAAAATGTCATATCTTTGATTCATCATAGTAACCTCCTTTAGTGATTATAACAGCAAATAAAATTTGTGGCCTTCTTTCTACAAGGGACATTAAACACTGCTCTGTTTCATAGGATGAAACAGGTAACTCATCTATTTAAAATTAAAGGGTAGCCTAGAATGTGACTGCCATCACCACACAGCCAGTTAATAGGATGTCAGACATGCACTGTTACACACTTTCTCCGTTATATAAAGGAAACATATATATTCATTTATAGATGTTTCCTCATCTTTTCAATGTTTAATGAAGAAAAAATCTGCAGTTCATGAAATAAATGGAAACGTAAAGACCTGTGGTGTGCAGAAACTTTTGACTGGTAGCGTATGTGTGTGTGTATATATATATATATATATATATATATATGCATGCAGAGGGATTAATTTGAAAGGCTTTCCTTTGGCGGTGCTACTGATATAGACTGAATGCCATGCCAGGATCATATGCTGTATGGAATCAACATGAAGACCTATAGTGTTTGGTGCGGTAGGGTATTTCCATTGTTTTCTCACAACAAAACAAGCGCTTTCGGGGTTATGGGGGCAGGCGCGAGCATCTGTCACACACACCCACCCACACCTGTCAGGGAGATCTGTCTTTATGACTTCCTCACTTTCTCTTCATTCCCCAGAGTACTGGTGCCACTAAACCTGGCCATTGTGATAAATATGAGGTCCAGCATAGTCTCTTGAGGGAGCACACTTCCTTGAAGAGCAGCGGCAGTCGGCATGCAAGTCTATATTTAAGACTCCATGTTTTCACATCCCCATTAGCCACCTGCTCCTTCGCTCTGCTCCCAGAATCCCTTGCTCCACATGGGCAAGAAAGCCACAAATCAGTGGGATGCTACTCGGACAGTTTACTCACCGAAAGGGCTTCACAGGCTGACTAATATGGGCCCAATCAACTTACCATCGACAAGAATAGTAAGGCGCTATATATGCTCCATTCATAACGCAGGTATGGCCCTGCACAACCATATATTTGGCAAGTTGTTGGCTACTTTTCTTTATACTAATAGTAGATGCAAAATAAAATATAATAGATTAATACAGGCCAATGTAGATCACTAATGGTATTCAAGACTGGCTGAAAGAGGTGCAAGATGTAAAGCAGAGCAAAGAGTCGCTTGGCATTCTGGAATATTCTTTCGCCTGGATCCCATCGTCAGGAAGTGGCTTGGTGCAGCACAGCCCTCTTACGTCTGCAGGATGAGACCCTCCTGAGAAATGCGAGAAACTGCACGGCTGCTCCGAGACAGAGGAGACGGAGGCCTGGGCGCTGAAATAGCAGGTCCGCTGCTTTCAGCCCTTCTGATACTGAAAGGAGCAGTTCAGAGGTGAAAACAAGAGCGGCTGCAGTGACACTTCAGCTCCTCTTGTGTCTGGCTGCTTTCAGTCATGCATGTGCTTCACGCAATACTAACCACTGCCCCCCCACCTGCCTGAGGCCTGTGGGACAGAGGGAGCCTGGGGCCTCTGCTGGAGACGTGTATGTGTGTGTGTGTGTGTGTGTGTGTTTTTTGCACAGAGTCAGGTTATGGGGGGTGTGGTGGCGGCCTGCACCTTTTAGTCTCTCAGTAATGGAGGAAAGCCAGTCAGCTCACGTGTGAAAGTTTATATGACCGTGTCTCTGTATATGCCTGTGGTGATATGTAGTCTGTGTGTGCTTGTGCATGTGTGTGTGTGTGTGTGTGTGTGTGTGTGTGTGTGTGTGTGGACAGTGCATTTATGTATATACCGGGGTGTGTAGACCAGGGAATGGAGAGAGACAGACTTTCAGAGCAAACTTTCAGAACAGGATGTCTCCTTCCAGCACCCTGTATCGGACACACACACCTGCACACAGGGCTGGAACGACAGCTGGCTGAGAGAGTGAGCGGGCAGGAGAGTGAGGGGGTGGGGGGGGGGGTGCCCTCGCTGCCACACAAACAAAAACACTGGATCGCAGGTGTGGCCTCTTGTGTAGATCTATTGTTTCAGAAGCTGAATCCAAAAGGCTTTGTAACCTTTTCAAACATGCAGCTCACACAGTATCCACACATTGCAAGCTGTCACATATGGCCCAACATCCCATATTCATCCACATGCAAAAAAATCTGTCTTTTTCTATGTGTACAGTCAGCAAGTCCCAATGAAATCAGAGTTAAATGCTGATATGCAACCAGCTTTGCTGTTTGTTAGCAAAAACTAGCCGGATCAGGTAGCAGTACATTTACACAGTGCCAGTTAAAAGTGTGGACACACCTGCTTTTAATGCATTTGTCTCTATTTTAGCTGTTATTCACCTTATAGTAAAAGGTCTTGATGCAATGAAGTCATACATTTCAATACATCGCAACAACCAGGCAAAGTGTTCAGCATCTCAAAATGTTTTCAATTCTTCAAAATAGCCCACTTTTGCTTCGATGACAGCATTGCAGACTCCTGGCATTCTTTCACCCAGCTTCCAGATGTAGCTGCCTGGAATGTTTCTCCATCAACCCTGAAGAAGTTTCCACAAGTTCTGGTCACAAATTGGCCACCTTGCTCATCTTGCTTCAATCAAACTCATCCCAAACCAGCTCTATAGGGTTTAGGTCATGGGATTGTGGGGGGGGGGAGGTCACCTGTCACAGCATTCCATCTCTTTCCATATTCACAAGATAATACAGTACTGACGTAACCTCGAGATGGACTTTGGATCTTTATCTCGTTGAAAAACAAATGATTTTCAGTTGGTGTATCCATACTTTTGACAAGTACTGTACATGCTGAAACACTTCAGTTCTGCTGTAGGAAAAAAGCATTGCATGGAAAGGAAATATGCAGTTTAAAGTCAGAGATGAGTACATTGCTTATCTGGTGAGGGGCTTCCCAGCCCCCCCCTCAGTGACACTAGTCCTATTTTTTCATTCCTACACTAGTGGCCAAAATTGTGGAAACACCAACCATATTTGGCATTACGCTTTAAAAATTACTACACGAATATTGACGGTAATGTTTATAAACAATCAAAGAATGTTACAAATATCATACACCGGATGATTAAATAAGTAGCTGGAGCAACAGTTGAATGAAGTTCTGCAATCTTTAAAAATTTTAAATGTTTCCACAATTTTGCCGCCCAGTGCAGCAAACAGCAAGTGAAAGAAACCTGCAAAAAAGAAACATGAGTGAAGCATTAAAAACAGCTAGAAATGCTTCTCCACAGCACAGGGAGCTGCAGATATACATCTAGTCCATGTACAAGCCCATCACTGCCAGTTAACAAGTACTTTTCTGTCCTTTCTTATCTGTCTTAACCCTTGTGTATTTTACTTCTTCCGTTCTAAATTCTAGATTCTATAGAATTTAACCTCATTTTGAAAATGGACTGGGGTCACCTCGACCCCAAAAATAACACGGGGTTAAACTTGCCCTCTGATGCAAGAGTATTTGTTCAGAAATTCAGTTTGTGTGACCTGTCACAATGAATTAAGTGCCGGATGTTGCAGAAGTGGCTTTTTTCAGCCATACACAACTTGCTTAGATTAATATAGCCTGATTTCCTCATCCCTCTGCCCTCTGTGGTCATACCCTCCCCATCAGCCAGACGTGAAGAGCTGCTCCCCCCCCCACGCCCCCCACAAGTGACAGGTAGGCCCTGTGCGGGATTCTCAGGCTCTGTGCTGTGAGATGTGCACAGCTGCTTCTTGTGGCTTTGCAGACCAAACTCTCAGATACCCCTCCCACCCCCACCTGTGGCTGTTTAGTTAGCATTTCACTCTCCCAAGTCATGAGAAAGTAGAATATCACATACGTTTCAGGTGTGAAAGGAGATCATTAAATAAAATGCTTCGTTCTGCATAAAAATTTCCTTTGTGAGACAATGCTGAACATACAAAATATATAAAGGTGATGATTGTAGATTTCGAATCAATGGTGTGAATCTCCCTCTACCTATGATTTATTGTAATAGTTTTGAAGAAAATTAAAATTAACCCGGAGAATATAAAAACATTTAACACCATAACACATCTGAGGGCTTATTGTACTTGATACATTTCAAGAAAATGTAGCCGGTAGTGTTTTGTGTTAAATAATACGAGAAAATGTGGTTGGAAACTGCCTGTGTATGAAATTTACAGAGCGGGCACGCGCACATGTGCGTCCTGTCCTCGCCCCTGGCCAGAATCATCAAAGTATAACCGGAAAGCAGGGTGCTGTACCTGTAGAGAGCACTAGGGGCAGAGTCGGCGAGGACCGGCGATAAGATGACCAGTTGTGGTTAAGGGTAAACAGAGACGGCAACAAACACGGCCAGCTGACCGCTGCAGGTGGGATTCGAGCTGGTCTTTCTCCGCAGATAACTGGTGAGGATTGAAGGATTGAAGCTGTGAAAGGGAGCATAGTCTCCAACTTATAGCATCACAGGGGAACACATTGGCCTTAATGCCCCATTGCCAAGTGTGACAAGAAGAGGGGACGTAAGGGGACAATGTGACAAGGTCAGATAATAAAGAGAACTGTAAACCCCTCCCAAAAATGGGCCCCCCTGCCACCCCTGCCCATGAAATGAGATCTTAGGAGCAACTTCACAAACAGCAGTCACACTCACATGTCGAGGGTCATGTGCGATGCACCACCAAACCAAAAACACACACAGACTGATGAATATGGTTTTAACTATATGAAATAGGATATTTATTATTTCAGGAACAGATATTTTTAGTTCAGTTCTTTATTGTTGTCCTTGTACACATCAGCAGAATGAGACTGAGTTAGCAAGTCCATGAGCAGTACAAACAAAAACACAAGACAAGATATGACATGTGATGTGTAAACAATATGTATAAAACTGTCAATAAATATGTGCAAAAGTACAGATGTGATAAGCAGTACCTGGTGCTGTGGTGCCTGGGGGTGATGTGTAGGAGCCCTTTCAGCCTGATTACCGCAATGGTGATGGTCAGACATGTATCCGCACATTTAGTCTGTCACCATCCTCGCCGGCTCCCGGTCCTTCTTCTGCCCAACGTCACGCTGTGGGCCGCGACAGCCCGGCCCGTTCTCAGACGGCTTCCCCCAAGCGCACTTCCTGCCCGCAATTCCTGTCTCGCCACAGTGACAGGTGCTTTCCATTAATCAATCCTCCTTCTTTGTTGAAATGCACATCCTGCCTTTTCCCTGCAGCCATTGTGAGCAGCTACATACTACATTCCAGAACTTTACAATTGTCAGAATGAAGCAATTGTACAGTCCATAAAGAAGACATAAAATAAAGGACCAAGTGAGAGTGGATGCTATTTTAAATACTTTCAAGGAGCAAATGAAATCGCTATGAACCAGAGCCGAAAGGGCGGCATCATGCAATACAAAAATATGACTGAACATGACTTAAGCAAGTTAAAGAAACATATTTACTCAAGTGAATCATCCCAAGTGGATGTTCCTCCTTTGAAGACGTGACATAACTAGATATTACCTCAAGATCACTGCCCCATGTCCGTATAGTTAATTAATAATGATTATTATTGTGTTTGAGTAGTTCAGTGTGCTTCATTCATGATTGAATACAGTTCCAGTGAAATATTGAAAGAGTGCTGGGGGAGGTGTGTGGCTCAGTGAGGCTGTGCTTGTGATTAGAAGGTTGCTGAATCCAATCCCATAGTCAGTTGATTGATTTCACAGAACAAGATCTGTATTCAGCCCCGTTACCCGAGAGACTGGCTGACTCTGCTTTCTGAAAGAAGTGCATTACTTTGGAGAAAAGCATCTGTAAAATAAAATCAGCTTTATATCCCTGACTAATATGCTTAATGAAGTAAAAAACAATAAAAGATGTTTTAATATTTACCAAGCCAATCCATTTCTTTTTGAGGGAATCAGACCTGTCAGATGTGTCTGGTCCTAGTCGATTAACAGGACAGATTAGACCTAATAGTCTAACAAATGATACAATAATTACAATCATTTTTAAACTTGCGAGTGGACCTCGAAAGACCACCCAGCATGCACCCAGCTCCAGAGCTGTGGCTGTAGATGAGTGTGTCTGGCAGCGAGACAGGGCAGCACAGAGTGTGGCCAGCTGCCAGGCCACATGCTGTACAGCCCCTGGCCTTGGAGGACCAGGCCGTGGCTCCAGCCCACGAAAGAGAAGCAGGCGATTCTCAGCCTTAGTCGCGTACCCCCAGCATCACTCACAGAGGCTATTTACACGACATGACTAAGAATTTAGTTTGCCGTGCGGGTGAACAAATGCCGGAGTTGGGGGGGGGGGGGGTCGCAGACGGGCACGCGGAGCTGGCAGCAGCTCCGAGTCAAGCCTACGTCATGTGTGTGGGGGGGGGGCTTTGGACACACCAAGCCGGCAGCGACTGTGGCACAGAGCTTTCCCGCCCCATGGACGGCCCATTGAGCCGGGGAAATAGAGCAGAAGGAAGCAGCTATGAGGGCCTCTTTGTGGAGATGGCGGCAGCCGCGACCCGACCCACGATGCACAGGCACCCGGCCACCCCCCAGTCACCCTCCCGCTGCTGGCCCAGCCTGCCTTGGCCCATTGTTAACCCTAAGTGGTCCTGACACTCAATTCACAAACAGACAATTGGGCCCAGTAAGTAGATTTAGGGCGTCGCCATCGGGGGACTGTCACCCACCCCCTCCTTGTGCTTTATCCCCCTCCGAGAGCTGCCTTGATTACATAACTACCCATCAAGTGTGTGGTAACTGTCTGTAAATTTCAATCTAAAATATCCCCAATCCTGATAGAAACTTTAGCCCATGAGCCCAGGAGAATCTGAGTGGACATCCCAGGTCAAGCATGCTGGTCTTCCCCAGGGGGACTGTATGCGGCCTTGATAGACAGGACAGGTACAGCGCAGAAGCCCTACCTGTGTGTGTGTGTGTGTGTGTGGCGGGGGGGGTTGCAGGTTATACCTCAAACATTTCATTTGCATGAGGGCTTGCTGGGGAGCCTTAAAGTGACACGCAGCCCAGTCCATTAGCTAAAGTGCTCCACTGCCGGATGCCCTTATATTTATCTGTAAGAAATAAACAGCAAAAAAAATTCTAATAATGGTTTCCTCTAATGGGGGTGGCACGGTGGTGCAGTGGTTAGCACTGTTGCCTCACACCTCTAGGATCAGGGTTCACATCTCCGCCTGGGTTCCAAGTGTGTGGAGTTTGCATGTTCTCCCCATGTCATCGTGGGGTTTCCTCTGGGTACTCCAGTTTCCCCCCCCCACAGTCCAAAAACATGCTGAGGCTGATTGGATTTGCTAAATTGCCCATAGGTGTGAGTGTGCCCAGCAATGGGTTGGTGCCCCATCCTGGGTTGTTCCTTGCCTTGTGCCCACAGCCTCTGGGATAGGCAACCCATGTGGAATAAGCAGTTATAGAAAATGGATGGATGGTTTCCTCTAATCATGTGTCTGTGAAAAGCAGGGCCTTCCACACTACAGAAGGGATTTAAAGGCCTTTTCCAAGCAATGGCAATGCTTTAAAAATGTTTGCCTTGCAAATTTATAAAAGCTGTGGTCCTTGTTGACACTTCTGGTGTCATTGGCGGTTTTTAAGGCCAGTGACCATGCGGCTGCGCAGACATCTGGAGGGTCAGCATGCTGCCTGTAGACGTGCGCAGATGCTTCAAGGACGAGCATGTCTCTGATTGCACAGATCTCGTATGGATTAGCATACTGCTGGCTGACTGCGCAGATGCTTTTGGGATGAGCATGTCCACAGTCCCTCTGACACTCACAAAACAAACAACCAGGCATATTCTGTTCATTTTTAATTTTATACATCAATATCAAAATAACAAAAATACATTCAAAATCATACTTGTTTACAACTTCTGGGCTATTGGTTCATTTTTAAATCTGACATGATTTCCTGTATCCAGAGTTGCACATAAGCTAACTTGCTGGACAAGATCATTCTCCTCAAGTTATTCAGATTTTTGTGTTACAGAGTCTTTTTACTTATACACAAATTCTTATCAGGAATTATAGATGCATGAAGTCATCTTCAACTCAAACTTTGTAAGTTTTCCTGTAGTATTTGCCTTATCATTCAAATGCAAATTCGCTATCACAAAACAATTCAAATTAATGCATAACAAATCAGTCAGATAAATTAAAGAGGACCATTAATTCCTGGAGTTGTATCGAAAAATACATAAAGCTGTAAATCACTCCCACTGATATTGTACTTGCATAATAAAACAAGTTTTAAATGTAAAAGTAGACAATAAAAACATGCATATAACATAGCATTCTCTGAGTGAAAGTGGACTTTCAAACAAATGGCCGGGATAATGAGCACTCAGCCCCAACAGCTCCCTTTGGAGGCCCTGGGGCTTCTCTCACCACCAGGCCTATGCAAACAGCAGAGGCTTCCCCCAAGGAAGAGCTGCACTCAGCAGGGCTCCCAGGAGCCAAAACGCGTCGGGCCAGCCGGCTGAGAGACTCCTCCTCGCCATCATCTTCTTCCTTTGAACAGCCCGAACACAGAGGTTAGCTGCCTGGAGTGTTAACTCACGCACACGCCACATACACACAGATCAGAGATGCGCACCTAGGAGACGGAAGCTTTTTACCATCAATTAATCAGATGCACATGTGAATGACAAGCATTTTTAGGCAGTCTGTAGAGGTTTTCAAAGAAACCTGACAAAAGTTTCTGAATTCATACAGCTCCTATGCAAGTTGACAAAAAATACCATTTTTATTATCATATGTAGGGGAAACCGGGAAGAATTGTTGAACAGGGTCAGTCATCTTCCTGGGTAACCTAGATTCCCCTTAAAACCACTGATGTTTAGCAAACTAGTAGAACTTTACATTTTTCCATCATGCTATTTTTACACATTTTATGAAAAAAGAAAAATGAAAAAAAGATTCAACACCTGCCCCCAGTCTCCTCTATTCAAATACTGCACTCTGATTGATATAGGATCTACAGGCATTTTGTTGAAATACCCATGGTAATAGTGCACATCATATATACAATTCTTGCTCCTGTACTTGAACCTGACTTGGACCTTATGACTCGAGAAGATACCATAACATTAATTTTATCATTTCAGCGTATATTAATTCTCTGCTGTCTGCATTTTCATCTGGCTGAATGCAAGGTCTTCTGAGGTAGTTTGTTGGAAAGATGTATCACTCCCTGCATATACATGGATGTAAAAAACGTGTGAGGACAAACATGACAGAGTGGATACTGTCTTTTCTACCTCTCTGCCTATGAAAGACTTAGCCTACAACGTACTGTGGCAGGTTTTTGCTGCAGCTAGTTTTAAACAATACAGGTAAAAAAAAAAACATCTGAGGTAGGTAGGGACTCCAGTTACATGACTCATAACTTGACTCGGACTTGAGTCGCAAATTTGATGACTTGTGACTCCACAGCAAAAATCATGGAAAGATTTGGACTCAACTTGGACTTGAGGGGACGTGACTCGAGACTAGACTCGGACTTGCAATGTTTTGACTCAAGATTTGACTAAGAATCGTCAAGGAGTGATTTGTTCCCATCCCTGGGAAGTCGCAGTAAATACCCTTATACACAACAGCCCTTTCTGGATAAGCCTGCCTACCGCTGCTCTAAATGGACTGAGCGATTTAAGGGTGGAGTTGAAGTGGAAACGGAGTCAGTGTATTTCTCCATGTGAGGACCTGCATGTCCTACATACACACTGCTCGGTCACAGGTGCTCCCAGAGGGTTTAACCTCCTGGCAATAAACACCCACCTGTTATACCTTCTACTACTGCCTAATGCCGGTGTCATGCACAAATATGTACAGGCTTTTAAAAATTCCCACTTATTGTCATAACCCTTGCAGATTTGCTGTTGATGACAATGGCACACAGCCAAAGGATTCAAGAAATCCCTAGTTTTATTGACAGTTGTGGGGCTGTGAAAGAAACTGCAGGGTGGATTGGAAACTGTCTGTTCTTTTCAAATGGATATGTTCACATATTTGTCACTCATTGTCATGCTTCATTCTGTCATCTTCCATCCTTTTCATCTAAGCCAGATTAATAGAATGTAATAGAAGGTAATGCTATTAGGGGTGGTAATTACTTGAGGTCCATTTGTCATTATGTTCCTAGAATTTATGTTAAATAAATAAAATGATTTTTTTTAAGTATGCCTAGTAAACTTTGAACCATGGTAAAGAGCTGTAACTTTACAGCAAAAATTAAAACTCTAACAGACAACAATAGCACCTGCTGGTTGAAAGATAAGAGCCCTCATTACAGGGACCGACCAAGCGAGAAGCCGTGTTCCTTATCAGGCTGACCTCTCAGGCTTTCTGTAGTTTGTAGCAATTGTGACAAAACACTTCTCTCTTATTTCTGCCTGGCAGGTAACCTTTGACCTCCAAGCGAAGCTAACACACCAAATAGAGGTAATAACTCATTCATCAGGCATGTCAAATTTCTGACATGCAAGTTCTTCATGTGCCGACCGACGTCTAGCGCAGCTGTCTGAAAGATGAGTAATCTGAAAGGCTTTGAAAGAAATCAGTTACAAGTTACAGTCACTGCAAAAATATTTAATGTGACGAGGGGACCAGTGGAGACAGCCGTGATCTGAAAAACAGTGTCAGGTCAGACCAATCAAGGCTTACTGAAGGCTCACTCAAAGACATTATACTGGACAGTAGAAGGTCCATGGCCATTAATTCATGGCCACTTGACCAAGAGTGAGAATGGAGCACTACAATCTTCTTAAGCTTACATAGCACTTTGGCACTTCAGAACCTCCAGCAACAAGGACAACACACAACAGAGCAACAGCCGGACTTCTGAGCAGTGCAGGGAAAAATGTAGGCTTAGAGAAAGTCAAAGAACCCATACTGCCTAGTGCCAATGATAGGTCTGTAATGCTACCGGCAGCCATCTTGCCATTCTGCATAGCAGAATTATCAATCATGTTATCCAACTAGGCGTAAACTTCATTTTTCCTATATGTGCCCATGCATATTCCATGATGAATATGCTCCCATACACACCGGTAAAACCGATTCAAGGGCGGTTTAATAAACACCCCCTGTGACCCACTGAGTTCTATAATCATCACAATAGGCAGATTTCCACCTCCTTCACCTGTCAAACCTGCATTTTTAACACCATCCTGGCACCATTAGAATGAAGTTTAAGGCTGTATTTAAACCGTAAGCTTAAAATTATACGACGTGCGGTGCCCCAGGCCAGTGCGGTACGGTACTACTCATGGAAGTATGTTCATAGTTGAGGAGCCCATCCAAGTGGCATTCTGCCAGATGATTTTTTTTTCTCAGCTTGGTATTTGTGCCACCTGACAGTCATAACTACCACTATCCCCGCCCCATCAGATTTATCCGATAATAATATATATTTTTTTACATTTAGTCTTTCTCCTGGATCCTTCTGGAACTATTTGCAAATGGGGAAAGTATATCTTAGTACTCTAACCCTAATGCTAACTCTACTGGAATATGGAAAGTTCTTTATGTGACGATCGGAATGTGAACATTTAAGAACGAATGATTTTATAATGGCACGAAACTTCCATATGAAGAAAAAAAAGTGGGTCTGTAAAAAAAAATAATTTTACAATAGAATTATATGATGATCTTTGATATAGGAAAGCGAATGGGTTTGGAAAAATAACAACAAAGTAACTAATTAAAAAAACAATAAAAAAAGCATTTTAATCAATATTGATTGAAATGTTGGAAGTGAGTCAAGACAATAACTGCCGAAACAGGGTTTTAGTTTCACTGTGGCCAAACACCCACCAGGTAAAACACTAATTAAAAACAAATTAATAACAAAAAGTGCTGCAAAACGTGCGGCCCATCCTCCGAAATCCGGACGAGGTTGTTTTGCGAACAGCTGCAGGGTTACATGTCAGCAGCCACAACGACACCAGTCAATCACCTGGGAACTCTGCTGTTTAGAGCTCAGGCCGATGGTGGAGCACAAGGGCACAGAGACACACTATTCAGCTGCCAAAAATGATCCATATCATATACCAATAATATATCCATGTGCTGCTCAGACACTCTGCAGTCGGGAACTTGAGGACGAAATTAACTTTCGGTATGAGGTGAGAAGCATTTTCAGGCAAAAAACATGGGCGACCAAAAGCGCAGCGGTAGAACACTTAAGAGAAAACAAGACAGGGTTAGGCAGCCTATCGATGAGGTCACAGTTAGCCAAAAATCTCTTCAGCATAACTGTAATGTAAGATCGAAGATCAGTTTCCTTCATGAGATGTTCATCTGCACTGTCCAGGGAGTTACTAGGCCTTTTTGATGTCCTAGTAAGTACATTGCACCTTCCAATTGCATAAGTATCCGCTATGGCTCCATCACCGTGGCTTCTTCCATACTTATTAAAATAAAACTGGCCAAATAAAACCACAATGCATAAAGGCATGGGAGGGAAGCAGAACTCCACACTTCCCCTTTGAGCAGCATGGATTACTTGAGTAACAAAACACTGTGAGCTCTGTAATCACACCTCTGAAAGAAAGCTGAAGTGTTTAGTCACTTCCCTAACACAAGAGGGTTTGCAGATACAATACCATGGTAGGTGTGACCAAAACACCGACCTCTAAAATCATTTCACGACAGCCAACCATAGATGTAATAACGTTTAGCAGTGGCCTGTATCTCCAGCACTTCAGTGATCTTAGATATATTACTGTAGCATGCATGCTGAAGTAATGTATATGGCTATGTGTGAAGAGCAAAGCCTGCTTTTAAAGACAAAGGCCCACTTCCCTATGCGTGCAGCATGGCTCTGCAGAGCAGGGTTGGACCAAAGGGAACAAACTTCCCCTTAGAGGACATACAGGGAACATGGGAACTTTCTAATTATATGTAAGAGATGTCAGGGTAACGTCACTCCTTTGGATTCTTCATAGAGTGAAAGAGGTGACGAGTCACCTGTCATCCTGTCCATGGATTGCTCAATCAATGAAAGCTGAGCTGACTGACATTCTCCAAGGGGATCATAGGCACCACAGACATGGGTTAGATAGATGAGACGTGGTAGAGAGGAAAGGGATAATAGTCTTTGTGCCAAGTCAGCTGGATGGATGAGAGGATGGAGGGACAGGTTGAGCTACATGGCCTCACACGCAAATGCTAGGCCTGAAATAACACACTTATGAGAGAGAGGGAGAGGGAGAGAGAGGGATGGCCCCACTTCACAAAGCAAGCAGCCAAGCAAAACAACTGCAAGTAAAGCACACTGATTAACACCAGCACCCTGACGGCACTATACACATTCTGGCTGCTGATGGCCGCCCGCATACCCTCTGCTAAAAGGACAATTTCTGTGTATTTTAAACTGAAATGCTTCACATTCAGTTACTGCAGATCAGAAGATCGCTGAATAAAGGCTAAAGGCGGCTGTATGCAAAGCCTGCTGAAGATAATTATACTGCAAGGGCAGATATTCTTGGGGCATGAAGCCATTTCTTATCCTGTGTGAAAACGTAGAGAGAGACCCCAGACAAACCCCCTTACCCCTTACGGGAAGTGACATCACATCTTTACCTGAAGATCTCAATTGAAACGGACCCTCCCAGAGCAGGAAAGGCCTAGCTCCATGTTGTTCTCTGGGTAGACATCCCCCCAGCAATCTCCACCCCTGGCACTCCCTTGCAGCCTTGGGTCACGAAGGCTGCAAAGAAGTCCTCCCCAAGCCAACGGCCCCCACCACATGCAGCAGAACAATGAAAACCAAAAGCGAGAGGGAGGAGGAGCCGAGCAACCCCCCCCCAATCTGCACGCAACACTTCAACACTTAGTTAAGGTCGCTACGTCTGGCACTCTGCTCATCTGATCGATTGGTGCTGCAACTGGGGGGGGGGCACGCAACCTGGGGACAGATAAGCGGACCGCAGTGTTATCAGCCCCCTCCATAGACATGTGCCCCCCCCGCAGCACTTCCTCCAGCAGCATGGCAGTACAAACCAAAGCTCGGGGCCAGGCGGCCCTCCACATACAGGATTCATGGTAGGGGGCGCAGGAGGGCACAGCAGGGGGGCGAGATAAAGGGACGGCACATCGCTGGCGGAGACACTGTCACAGAGGGGCAGACATTCACTGTGAGAGATTAGCCTCCATATGCTGAATGCATGATTACATTACAGGGAGAGCATATTCTAGCAACAGCAGCTCTGCTATCTGAGAGATTGACCCACGTTTAAAGCCCAACAGGTGTCTGCATATGCAGCTAAGGTCCTATTACGTAAGGAATGGTCACCTGTGGCTTAAACTCTGCGGTACTTACAGTACACTATGCCTCTGGTCTGTGTCAATGGTGTCCAGGGTCCATCCCCCAGAGTCTGTGCATCCGAGTGCCTGTGCTGCTCAGGGTCCATGCCGTCCAGAGTCGGTGCTGCCCCGAGTTGGCTGACCTTCGGGGTGTGGATATTCACATGGAGGTCACTCCCGCGTGAAACACAGGCGACAGCTCACACTGATCTCGCACACAAACCAATCAAACGCCAAGCCTTCAGACAGAAGAAAGAATAGCAGAAGATCCATCAAACGATGAAGAAGCGGAGAGGTGGAGGACTGACAAGGAGATGCGACACCCCCCCCCCCCACCCCTCCCGGCAGCCAGGCCGGGTCGCACGCGGCGTGGCAATACATGAGACAGCAAAAATCACTCGGAAAACGATACCTGGGCGCCGCTGCTGCCCAATACTGAGGGCTGCGGGGAGCATGAGTCACCCAGAGGGACCTGGAAGCGCGCAGAGCGGGAAGCGGAGTGCCGGCACCGAGGCAACCGCCCGTCCAGAACGCGACGTCTACAGAAATACGTAAGGGCGGCTGCACACAGATCCCGATGGCACCCAGCCGAGTCACATTCATGGTCTGTTTGAGCAAGGCGGTAAACGGAGGCCCGCGTTAAGAAGACGAGAACATGCCGCAGGACCCGGGTACGGAACCAGCGAGGAGGCAGACTTACAGTGCTGCGGATGGGGCGCCAGGAGTCTGTCTGAAGTCGAGACGGAGAGAGGAGAAAAGGCATCGTCTGAGCGCCGCGGGGAAAAAGGGAAGCGGCAGCTTATGCAAAGTGCATCGCATGCTTTCCTCTGCAGCCACTGGGAGCCGCATGTAAAACACGCATGTAAAGCACGCATGTAAAGCACGCATGTTAAACTTAAAGACGGAAAAAAGGCCCTTCACAGATGTCGTTGTGTGTCAGAAGACACAGCACAAGTGAAAACAGTATTTAAAAGTGTATTTACTATGTTAAAGTAGTTCGAGTCTTGTCAGCAATGTTTTATTAGCCATTTGCAGAAGTATGAGTACAGGCACATTGAAATGCTCGTTTTCGATATCCCATCATGCTCTCCTAATGAGACACACAAATACATACAGTTTAGAGTGAAACTTTGGGTCTGAGTGCAGGGTCAGGCCATTTGTCTGGCTCCCTTAGAGAATTTCAGGGAGTTAATGGTCATGTTCCTAGCTAGGTGCCTGTATTCATTGGTATGCGACTACAGATGGAGATTAAGTTAGCACAGGGTAAATATGAGGTTTTTGCACCACCACCCAAACCGGATCATAATCAGAGCTGACCATAAAATAAATCGGGACTCAAAAACAATAATCACATCTACAAGTGAAAGCTAATCTGTGACCAAACCCAGAGCTGCACCCAGATCGATATAAACACAGAAATGCACGGTGCTGTAACCAAAGCCCGGCCCGGTATCGAAACTCGACTCAGAACAATAACTACACCCATAAGAAACCCTGAAGCTTTCAGAATAACCAAACCCTGATTTGAAATCTCAAGCAGACAGGTGGGAAAAAGGGCGGAAGGAGGGAGGCAGCAGGGTACAGCGAGTCTGCAGGGTAGGGGTGGGGAGGCAGGGAGAGGGAAAGACGGGGAGAACTGAAAAGGTGAAGCGGGACACACCCCAGTGCCACAGAGTACCCTGCATGTGCTGGAGTGCCGCCACGGTGGCAACTCTCAGGCACAGCACGAATCTGTGCTAGGGCGAGCGACGTCTGACATTTCACTGAAGACCCCCGGGGCAGAGTCAGGGAAGGGTCCGCTCACACTGTAGCGCACCACAGCCCAGCGGATCTCAGCGCTAGCAGCAGGGCCATTGGCCTGAACCGCAGTGGGTGTGTGCAGGAAAAAAAAACACAAACTCAAAACAGCGACAGTGCAGCTGGGCGATGCTGACACACCTGTCAGTCATCACTGCTGTCAAACATCTGGCTGCAACCTTCAGCAAACTCGTTCCCCATGTAGCCCTTAAGTTAAATACATTTTAAATAACATGCCGTAGGTCTTCGTTCCTGTCGTTAGCGATTCATTTTAAAACCACTTTCTCAGTAAACAGAGCAAAAACAAAGTCAGAATTTGAATCTGTCGCACCATGTGTATTCCTTGTGTATTTTACTTCTTCCGTTCTAAATTCTAGAATCTATAGAATTTAACCTCATTTTGAAAATGGACTGGGGTAACTTCGACCCCAAAAATAACACAGGGGATAATTATTTGCACTACATGTACAGTCTTTGTACTTTGTTTGGCACTATGCCTGTCTGTGCACTTTGTGTTCTCGCTGCTGTATGCTCCAGTATTTCCCCCTGGGATCAATATAGTGCATCTTAATCTCAACCTTAAGAACACTCAGTCCAAATATGACCTATCCAGAAAGTCCCCAGATGGCCCACTGAGCAGCAGGACCAGTCACTGGTTTTTCCGCCATTCAGGCCCCTAGAAAAACAAAGCTGCCTAATGGCTCGATACAGCACTAATTGCCTAAATCGCTCACCTCGGCACCCACAATGCCAATGTTGTACACAGGTCCGGTTCCACGTGAGGGCAGGACAGGTCCGACCCACACAATCATATGCTCCGCCAAGAGCAGGACTCTCCAAGTTTCAGCAAGTTTTAAAACCTCTTTGCCGACTGTTTTAAAAAGAAGCCTAGCGACTAAGCTTTTTTCCACCATTTTGGATGTTTGACTCACTATCAAAGGCTCACATGGAAGGTGATTCCCGTGCAATCTGAGAAGGAGCAGCACTGACCACCTGCAGAACGTCAGAAACATAAACAAGTCGTACAAGCACGAGGCAGCGTGCCCGGCTACCAATCGTTAAACGGCATCGACGGCCCAGCCAGAAACTCTTTTTCGTTTTAAGCTTCAAATGATTTCTTAGCATACAGGTGGTTAAAAGCAAGATATTTTTAAAAACGTGTCCGATTCACTCACCCAAACGCCAGCCGCCTGAGATAATTAGATTATCCTGAGGCCACCTGACATTTAAAAGCTGGAGCCGGGCCTGATGGGACGTCTGCAGGAGCAAGGCAGTCTCATCCAAATCCCACTTTCTGGGAATTAAGCTGGTATACAGAGCAAGTGATTCTAGACCCGATTTTTTTGTCTTAGCCCCCCTGAAAAATGATTATTCTAAATCCATTTTCTGATTTTGCCCTGTATTTCTTGGTTGCTGAGTCTGTCTTAGGGTCAAATTCTAGAATGGCTCCTTGTATATAGTAAACAATTGAATAGGGAAGCAAAAAAAGCTGGACTGGCAAAAACAGCTGGCTAATCACATCGGCTGCTAACGGCTTGGAGTGTATTCTACTATAATATTATGATGAGCACAGCATGCCGCTTTGCAGAAACAGTGCAGTATGACATTTAATGCTCAAGTATCTACAGTTCATTGTAGACCTCAGGCAAACTCCAGCAAAGCAGGTGAATCTGGGTACAAACTATTCTCCAAATGGCTGGAGCTAAGACAGCAGATGCTGAACGCAGACCAGGAACGCACCGCCACACTTACAACACGGTTATGGCCTATTGTAACTGCAGCTAACCTCAGCTACCGCTAACTGCAGCCCCAAAACCTGCTGTAATCATTTTAGTGATTTCTCCTCTCCCATCGTAAATGTTGGTAATGATCAACTTCAGCTCAATCACACTGCACTACAATGCTGAATTAAACAATAACCATAACTGATGCTTGTTTATACTTTTTCATATTATACACATTGCTATTTATTTAAGCTTGTATATACTACACACTTTATTACTTGCATATACTTGTTTAAACTGCATACCATGGTCACTTGTTTATACAGCTAACATTTTCAATTCACATCTGCCGTAGGCTTAAGCTGACGAACATGGTTGAGTCGTGTATCTAGCGGCAGCCCAAAGATACGATTGAACAAATTCACTCGGTATGTGATTTATTTTTTTTTGTGAGTTTGCAGATTTTATGCAAGTTTCCTTCTCAGAAATCAGAAATCAGATTTCAGTCGTGAGAAGACTGCAGAAGGCAAGGATCAAAACATTCTGAAGCGCGTTAGTTTCAGTTTCTGTGGGAGCAGTAGCGACTCCGAGAGACGGCTGGCTGTGGGGACACGACAGCACATTCTCGGTCAGGCCGTGCGGCCTGGCCTCAAGCACTGCTGGGAAAAGAAGCTCTAAAGCTGACCTCGCAACACCGGGACATGGAGAGATTGCAACCGGCTTACAACCCCCGCTCGCCCCATAACATGAAAACTATGGAGTTTTACTAGTGAATGTTCAATGTAATCAACATGTACGGTAACCATGGTGCACAAGGACATGTAAAGTGGGCGTGTAGGCATGTGCGTCCGGTCGCAATCGGGTGGGCAATAAAGAGCAGGTGTGTAGCAGGCAGGGAAGAACAGGGGCAATAACAGGTGAGGGGCAAGAGGCCCAACACAGAGGCTCAGCCGAGAGAGCCAGGTAACTAGTCATAGATGGTCTACAGGCGCAGTTATGGGTAAATACTCTTCTGAAAAGGATACAGGCTCCATCTCATCAGTCTAAAACAATGAGCCTCACTGGCCTGGTCACTGATTGGAGATTTGTTTCAAATAAAAACTCCACTCTTAACTGCTGGGTTTGAAGCTCACCCACACAGCCCAGAAGTCAGAGTCACGGTGACAGGGTATGTCTGTTTCAGAAAGGCCTTTCAGAAAGCAATTGCTCAACCGGAATCACCAGACCATGACAGGAGCTGGGGGCTGCGGAGAGGCCAGCAGAATGGAAGCTTGCACCCACTAAGTCACACCCATTTTGTGCTACACCCACCAGTGACACACAGGGCTGTTTTATGCATAGTTACACGCATACATTTACACCGCAGCTCTGTCTGTAAGACAGCACCATCACAAACAGGACACATGCGGGGAAAATCAGATGGGTCTTTTGGTTCCTCCATAAACACCATGAAACTAATGCAACTAAAGATAGGCCCTTAAACCAAAAGCATGCACTTGGATTCACTGGAAACATCAGCGTGGGAAGCATTTAGGACTGCAGAGTGGCAGCATTGCCAAGGCCTGGAAGAAAATGTCACCAGTGGACGAGGCCACTCTCTTATTTCCAGAGAGCTGGCTAAATGACTAAGTCACTGCTAGCTCAGGGCTTTTCTCTTTAAATGAAACAGACGAGCTAGTTTCATTTGCAATGCAAACGCACAGTCAGTGTCAAACTGGAATGCTACCGTTTCTCGGCTCAGCAGCACACACGTGTATGCATACGCACAGATGAAAGCACTGGCCAGGGGATCGGACCCAGCACATTCCAAATCCCGCACGGGTGAAAGCAGAACATCATATTTCCTCGCCCTACGTTTTCCAGAACACTGAAAACCAGCAACCTGCAAACATACACCAACTGCAGCATCAAGGTTGGAGCTTCCACTGAAATGACTCTCCAATCTCTAACCTCCCTCTTATATGTCCTCATGTTCCTGCACATGGCATCTGTGCTGTCTGAAGCACACTACAGTCACTCACCCTACTTTTGAGCTTTCTTGGTTATGTTGGATTCCACAGGCCCTGCACCTCCCAGGTCAATGGCTCTTCCTAAATGACTTACTTATGGGGTCCAACAGGAATCAGTACCAGGTCCTCTTGTCTTTTCTGTACATGCTATATACACAGCTTAATCTCCTGTGATGGCACTTACCACTTTTCAGACGATAACTATAGTAGGTATAGTATTGCAAAAGCAGCTGTGCACAGCAATACTGAGTACAATAGCAGTTACTCACTTTAATTGCAAAATACAGTGAATTAAATCACATGAATTCTACAGAAGATCAAAACCAGCGCGTGGTGCGAAATGTGAGCAGATCTGCAGAATTTCTCCAGATTTTGCAAGGATGAGGTCCTAGATGTTATGTGCAGGAGAAGGTGAGGTTAGGGTTAGCTCTTGAAACATTTGCATATCATCGCTGTTGGACACCATTGGTTACTAGCTGGTGCTAATATTAAATGCAGGATGTTAACACTAGTGCACGAGGTTGCTAAGGCAAAAGTTCCAACCAAACACTGAGAATTTCCACATCTCATCTGAGTTACTACAATTCCGAGCGATCGGGATGTCTGAGGGTTGGCCATGACACCGTATGGCGGAGCTGGCATCACGCCGTCGAAGCTTGAGTTCAGGGGACGGAGCACAGAGGCAGCTGTGGGGCCTCGAGTCAGTTTCTACACCCAGATTCCGTGGCATCAGCGTTTCTGTGGTGGCCCAGATGAATCAATGACTCAGTGGAGGCGGGGAGGTGACTTGGCTCCTGGAGACCTGTTCATCTGAAGCCCAGGCAAGTTGCATCTTGCCGAGGCCCACTCACTGGCACATAGGTTGCGTGACACTGCATAGAGGAGGAGAAACTGGTTTGGTGATCTGATCTATACGTCTGCAGAGCAGCCAATTATACTGGGAGGGGGTGGGTTGGGGGGGGAATTGACGGAAGGGTGACAGGAGGATCTTTCATGGATATAAAAGCACACGATGTGCAGAGTTGAGAGAATGCTTGCCAGGAAAGTGAAACTGCAAGGGATCCACTTTCTGTAAGCGTGAAGGCAGCTTATTCCTTACAAAAGCCAGACTTCTGCTTGCCCACAAGGCAGCTGTTCACAGACCCGTCAAAAGCATATCACACAAATGTAGGAGCTTATAAACCATAAGAAAATAATGAAAAGAAGAGCAAAAGACAGTGTGTAAAGGAATTCCATCAATGCTTTAGATATCATATGCACAAAAAAAGTTGTTGGCTTACTTGTTGCCTTACTATATAATAATAATTAAAACAGTCACTAGCTATGCTCTCATTAGCGGCGCCATTGTTACAATGCATGATACAGTTTATTCACACCTAATTCATGTTTAAAACATTTACAGTGTTGATAAAAAAAACCTAGGAAGTAAAACTAACGAAAAATATGAGGAAATGGATGATTTAGTGATGCGTTTGTCTTTTATTTCAATAGTTCAAATGACCAAGAAGTAAAGTAGCTGTGGTAAACAGGAGAAAGCCAGGAAGCTGAGGTTCCCTTTGGCTATGAGGGGGAAGAAGGCATTAAATGTGTGATATGAGTGTAAATAATGTGCTCTATGGTTTTATGCAAACAAGTACGCAGCCTTGAACCGGTTCCGCAGAACTAGCTAATCCTATAAAACTAGCTGGGATTGCCGGGTCGGAGCGGCTGCCAAACGCAGGTGTGTGTGCCGGGGGAGCAGGTGAAAGCACAGGTGAGAGCTCGGCTGACATCACAGCGCCGCCGTGCCGCCCCGGCCCGGCCCTTCACAGTGCCAGGCTGTAAACAGCAGGCCTCCACGCCCAGCTCCAGCACCCGCAGCCGTGTACGAGACGGCAGCTGGACATCCCGCCCTCACACCTGCTGCACCAGGGGTCACCGAGCAGCACGCCTCCCCCCCTCGGGATTTCCCCACACGCCTTTTTAGCCATATTTATTGTGTCAACAGCGGATGTGTTCACGTTCCATTATCAAAATGTTAGTACTGGTAAGACGCACCCTTTGGAATGGGGGGGGCAACTGCTCAATGGTCCAGACCAGGGTGATGCAGGGGGTCAGGTGACTAGGTGTAATATAGAACAGCAAAAATACACTGTGCTGCTGATAGACGGGAGTAAATACAGTCATTCAACTATAGTGAAGGGGTGAAATTAACTGCCCCACTGTATCAGGAAAATATAAAAACAAGCAAAGTGACAGGGTAATGAGGGCTGGCTGTCACTCCTGAGATTGATGTAGGCTACCTGCCCCTACCTCTGATATCATCAGGACAGCCGATATGCGAAGACCCTGGAATGCTGTCATTCACACCTCACCAGCGCTTTCTCGTGGGAAAGCCTCTCCCGGCATGTGGCTCCGGGTCGGAATCCTGCATTTCCAGTTGGCATGCACCGCCCCCCCCCGGCCATACCACCCAATGGGACTCAGGCTGGAACATGCCTGCTATTGAGAAATGCCTCCGCATTCATTAGCAGGAACGCCGAAGCAGGGAAGTGAAGGGAGGTTAAGTGCGTGTTGGGAAATGGTGGCCGGCTGGGTGACATTCCTGCGCGTCTTTGACAGGATACTGAGGAGGATCCCTCCAGAGGCAGTCTTGGGATGAGAGGCTGCCCGAACCCCACGTCATGAGCGCTCCGGGCCAAGGGCATGTACCATGCCGGGAGAGAGTTTCAGTCAAGTTGGATTCCAGCACGTTGGCAAGCGATCAGGATCGGAAACATTTCGTAACACCCCCGCCAATTAAAAATGCAGCAAAAAGGACCCGAGGGTTGACTGACAAAATAAGATGCACAGAAAAGGTGGTTTTTCATTAAACAAGCAGGGCTTGGTTTCACCCAACCCAGCGATCACCCGCAGCAAGCCGGCCTGGTTCAGGAGACGGAGGAATGCGAACGCGCCGTGGTCCACTTTCACAAATCATTGCTTTGCTCATCTTCCCCTCTTTTGTCCCTTCGAGTCTGTCAGGAAGTGTCGGCACTGTGTTCTGCAAAAATGAGCTACGGTGAAGCCTATTCAGCCTTGATGGCAAACCCTTTTCCCTGAAATTCTCCCTTCGTGTTAACTATCTTTCCTCAAACATTACAGGCAGCCCTTTGGCGGGTGAGGCTGACAGAAGCTCAGAGTCCTCTACAGATTGAGCCCCGTTTGCAGAAAATGCTAAGGGGTCCAAACTACTCCACCTCCAGTCACCATCCACACTGGTGATACCTAATGATGAGCTGCACTTTTAGATCCTTAGCTGGTTCCCCATGATGCCTTTCTGCTAATGTCTATAATCCTCACATGATCAGCTTCTCTCATCATGCCATTTTCTCCTGGAGTCGGTCTCCTTCATACAAATCTACCTCAACATGAATGCTACCACACATCTCAATAATCGCCTTACATTTAGCTGACTATCTACATGCTCGTCACCTCTCAAAACCAAAGTGTCATACTGAGACGTTCTTCAGAATGGCGCTCTCCAACATGGACATCGAATCGAAACAAAACGGGCACGTTGGTCTTTAAAACCTCCCGTAAGAGGAAGTTCTTATATTATGAAATAGTTTTTAATTTTGAGTCTTTGACTTTTAGCTTAAAAGTCCGAAATTAAAAGGAGTATCTGTGGGGAAGAGGGTAGAGCAGCCAGAGGGAAAAATGGGATGATCGTGGAAATCGTGGAAAAAACACAAGGATCCCGGATGCCGGTGCTGGGTAGGAGGCAGGCAGGAGAAACGGCACCTACCTCAGATGGCAAGCATCGTTTTCACATCCTCCTCACATCCAAGACTCGCCAGACGCCAGCTTTCCTACAGAGGGTCTTCTTACATCGGAGTGGACGCGGCCCTTGCCGGGACAGCAGGAGCTCCGGAGAGGAGGTAACCAAATGAGCAGGACTGGATGTGGCGGCTGATGAGGAGCCGGTTGGTAGGGCGGGTGGGTGGCAGGGCGTGCTGGCTCACAGCAGGAAGTATGGACGCAATGTGCACGGACGCTCTTCCTGGGACACCCGCTGATGCAACCGTGCCGAGATACGGCCGGTGGTAGCCATGGGCCGAATGGCTGGACACACACACGGGCAGTCATGTGATCAGCAGGATTGATATCAGCATGACGGGGAGAAGAACTACAACACAACAGGAAATATTACTAATGGCTGGTCAGAAATAAAGAGTAAAATTTACAGCCTGTCTTAATAACAGGAAAGAAGCGGTGTAATATGTATAAGCCTATGCCACTCTGGCTGACTGCTACACTCCACTTTCCACCCTATAGATATTACTGTTTATTGCATTCACTTCTTTGCATGCTCTGTAAACTGCTAACCACATCAAATCAAAAAAAAAACCTCAAGCATTAACAGAAAAATTTATGCGAAGAGCTTTTACCCAAAGAGACAGCAGAAGCCTGCTGGGGGCCTTGGGAAGT
Organism: Mormyrus iriodes; assembly: GCA_011763525.2. Lineage (NCBI taxonomy): Eukaryota > Metazoa > Chordata > Actinopteri > Osteoglossiformes > Mormyridae > Mormyrus > Mormyrus iriodes. The sequence continues at coordinate 8,814,948 of JAAGVU020000039.1, forward strand.
CACAGCTTTAGCTGCTACGCTTTAGCTTTGCAGTGCCACACACTGACCCCGCAGTTGTACAGCGCCGTTTAAGGCCTTCATCCCCGCGTACAAGCGGCTGAACGCTCCACGTTTCCCACTCCATCTGATGCCGACGTTCCGCTGCCTTTTCCTAAGTACCACTAAGTTTGAGACACACAAGTTGTTTTGCCTTGGAAAGGTGTATTGGTGACTCAGTTGGAGAAATTAGCATTTATTTAGCAGCTGCTTCTGTCCATAGTGGCATGAAGGCCTGGATCAGAGAGTATGAACAGCCATGTGTCAGTGCAGTGACTTGGGTTAAGGGCCTTGCTCAAGGGCCCAACAGTTAGATCCCCCAGGTGGAATCGGATTTGAACTGGATCCCACAGATCCCACAGAGCTACACACAGTAGAGAACTGCAAATGCTGACCAGTCAAGCCTCCCTCTTCAAAAGACCTGACATAGTAAAAGACAGTAGAACTAGGTTCATTGCTAACAGGAGTTTTGACAAAGCATAGTGCAGCCCCAGCTGGGTTGGGCTCTTATCTCTGATATTCACCTGCCAGTAGCAGAATAAAATCCCCCGTCTTACACCAGGTGACTTCCCACAGGTCCCCAACACCCTGCAGAGCTCCACAGCACCCTGGCAAAGAATGCAAAGAGAAGAGTCACTGGGGGCTTGGAGAGGCCACTTTCCCATAGGGCTGTATTTAGTTAAAACCACTAACAGCTGTTAGTGAGTCCCACATTGAGCAAGGAGGTGATATCTTGGATCTTCCTGTGCAAATGTTGGGAAGAATTATGCATTCTGAAGGCCAGTGCTGTGCGTGCTAAGGCAGGGAGGAGCGGGGACAGAGTGTCACCTCGAAAACGGGGCTCAGTGTGGTTCACCAAGCATCCTACAGACCGCAGCATATCTGTAGCATCAGAATTCAGAAGCTGGATTTCACTTCCTACTCATTTCAAGTGATTTTAACATGCATATTTAACTGGAACCAAACTGGAAAAACTGTACAATGTTACAAGAGGATTGTCAGGCCCATGGTATCACACAGGTAAAACCTGAAGCAGGTCCGCTAAACGGTGCGACGAGTCAACAATCATAAACCACATACCGCAGATCTAACCACAAAATTACCGATGCAGCTGTGAGTGAAGCGACACTGGTGACAAGAATGACGGGTCTGAGTTCACGTGAATCTGTACCCATTTATCGCACAGATGCCATCACTCAGAATGACTTATGGGGTCAGTGCAAATTAAAGGTGCACATAAATTAAGGAACAGACAATTAGTGTCAGGACAAGCCTGTAATCAGGGTGGCAAGTGCAGTAGGTCGTGCGCAGAGCTGCTGTTTATGTGAGGAGCGAAAATATTTACTCTGCAGTGAGGGAGTGGCAGAACAGCGGTTTGCGATGTGGCCTCACAGCCTCAGGGTCTGGGGTTCGACTCCCCCACCGCGCCTGCAGGGTGTTTGCTCGTTCCTCTGTTGTTCGTGTGGGTTTCCTCTGGGTACCCTGCTTCCTTCTGCAGTCTGAAAACATGCAGTTACTTGAATCGCTGTCTGTACTGCGTGTCCTATACTGAACCGATATCTGGTCCAGGCTGCGCCCTCTGTTACCCAGTATAGGCTCCCACCACCCTGTGTTACATTAAGGAAGATGTAAAAATAAGGAGTTAAAAAAAAAAGCACAGAATGCAAATTTACCTTGCCATATGCTCACCCTGAGGCAGCAGATACCATGCAATTGCAATATAGCCAACATCGAAAGTTAAAATAGATGCATACATAAAGGGGCATGAAATCAGGACCCAGTCAGAAGTGCAGAGCGAACACTGCACACACCACGCAAACTACGCAAAATCACAGCGGCTACGGAAATCTCCAATCTGACTTGTTGACAAAGTCACGCTGACCACATAAGCCACTGGTATAGCTCTGCGCAAAGCCAAAACTACCAATAGGTTCCACCAAAACATCAAGCTGAGCTCCTGTGAAGGTCACAATGAATGATTAGAAATAAGAAAATTGCTGGGTATATTTCCGTCGTAAAGTAAATGCCTGTTCTGCCATCATTTGATGGGACGTAACGCACGGTCTGTAACTTCATAAAACAGGTACAGAAAGACTGCCTTACAGGAATGAAATATGATGGGGAATCAGGCACGGAATGAGGTGTGCTTCCAAAGAACATCGGCAGGCCTGGCATCATCGTGACGCACCCCAAACACCGCCGAAACACATCGAAACAATAAGAAGGTGAAGTCGGCAGCCAGGAGACGCACGCCGAGGTGACAGTGACCTCACTGCTCTGTTAGACTGGTAGGTCTGGTAGGTTGGTGTGACTTGATCCACAGCTGTGCTGGAGTGTGATTTTGCCTTGAAGTTTGTTTAGTGGTTTATGAGGGCTGGATTGCTGTACAGTTCCGCACTGGAAATGAAACGTCAGCAGAGCCGAGGACAGAAGGGCCCCCCAGCTCTGTTTCTGGCCTCACGCTGGCAGTTTTCCATCACGGTGACATTCAGCGATGAATAAGCCGCTGTAGCGGCTCACCGCACGTTAAGTCGACACAGCGGTGAGGATTAGTGCTGCGGAGGGGTCAGAATGAGGAATATCCTCCAGTGAGGTACACAAAAGTCAAAAGCCACCTTTATTGCACATGTCCCAAGCTGTCTCTTCGCTTATACAACTTCCTTAAAGTATTTCAGTACTTCATTATCTGAGCTGAATGAATGAAGCAATTGGCTGGTGGCTGGCTTCTCCATTTCCTCACACGTACAGTGAAAGAGGGAACAAGCTTGCACAGGGTCATGTTTACTACAGCCCAGTCTGACGCAATCGCCCGGTGAGAAGGAACGAAACGATTAAACGCTCTCTCCTTGCCAGCTCTGGATCTGCTTTGCATGGCTTTTCTTATCCATATCAATCTTATGCAAATTATGTAAATGTTTGCATACTTCTTAGATACGAAATTTCCATGACAAAACTGTTCTTAAGGGTGACCGGGAAAAGCAGGGAGCACCAACATGACCCGGCAGGCAGCCATGATACTCCTGTGCTTGGAAGCCCCTGCTCCAGGAGAGGGTGAGCCACGCCTCGTTTACATAAACATTTGCAAATCAAATCAGCCGGCCACTACCAGCCAATCAGAGGCCTGGTCACTGGGGCTTTCTTCCTCATGGCAAGGCTACATTCAAATTAGACCCCCCTCCAACATACTTGTACTTGGGAGTGGGCCTTCGGGGAGGACATAGGTCACCTAGGGAAGAATACTGATCACTTGCAGAAGTCTGCAAGGGTGAACTGAAGGAGATGTGGGCACAAACTATAATTTAAACACCATCAGTCATGCCAATTGCAACAAGGGAGGGAACTCACTCAAGCAGCCGTGTTGCTTACAAGAACACACCTGCCTTAAACGTACACACTCATGTTTGGTAGACGTAACCATAGACCACAGAAGAAGGGGGGGGGGGCATGGGGAGGGGCATAAAGTCATATCCACTTGTCTGTTTGCTTTTGAAAAACTCAGATATAACCTTTTGTTTGGAAAAAAAAAAACACAGATACAATTCGGGCATTTATTAATAAAGTTTTACCGGATTGCTTTAGTTATTTGCAAGTGATTTTTTTTTTCGAAAGTGTTCATCACTGCACTCTTAATGATGCTCCAGAAGTTGCACGTCGCGTGGTCCATGGACATAACAGTGGGATGTAGAAAAGAGCACATGCAGAAGGTAGCTTTGGAAATGCTGTCCCCCCCCTCACAAACCACTGTCACAATCATAAAAGGGACCTCTGAAAACGGAGCCGACTCATCAATCAGACGCAGCATCCCAACTTAGTGAAAACGCCGGGTGACCAGAACATACTGTCCTCCCTTTTCACTGGCACAATCTCACAAAAAAGAAAAAATCTCACTAGTTAGCAATCAGCCTTATTGCAGGTATAAGCTATTGTTTGTACTCAGATCAAAGCGGGTTCAAAAAAAGGGGACGACTAACCATTGGCCGAGGCAGCGGCCCAACCTCTTTTCCGCCCACAGGGAGGAAACTCCAGTCTGCACACAAACACATGCAAAGAAACATACATAAAAAGTTAAAAAAAACATACATAAAAGTTGAATAGGGTGCCCATTTTCTAAAAGTTATAAAACGCAGGGAAATTCTTCAAGTTCAGCATTTTTTTCTGGTGGGGGGTGAGTAAATCAAAAAACAGGAGCCCAGTTTGGCTATCAGAACAATTAAAGACACTGTCCCCTAAAACTGCAGTGATGCCATAGCTAATCCTGGGCGTGCAGGGGGGGGGGCAGTGGGGGGGGAGTAATTACTGAACCTCCATGCATAGCAAGAGAAGGTTCAGGTTAGGCACATGCAGCTGTTGAATGAAGGAACCTATTGATACTACAGCCAGATTAATAATGTCACATAGTAAAAATACACCAAGAGCATAAGGCAGTTGTAAACAAAGGAAGGTGTGACCAGGGAGAAGCTCCACTTTAACACCTGAAGCGAGTAATCACCTGTCACCTCCCCTACTGGGTGGTGTCTATATTAGCGATCTCTTTGACACACACACTTTGTCTGTGCACAAGCAGACTCATTCAAACACATGAAACAGCTCTCACACTCAGGCCAACATTCCCTAACGCACCCTTGAACAACACACAGATTGCACCGTGGGCATACACACACACACCGACACACATATTCAGCCACTCTTTGCACATGCACTCTCTCTCTCTCTGACATATACATTCACTCTCTCTCACACACCCTTAAACACACCACAGTGATTAGTTTATAACACAGCAAAGACAGATGACACAAAGGGAAATACACTTAAAGTGAGGCTTAATGCTTAACACTGTTTGTGCAGTTTCAGCAAGGCATGTTTTTACATCAACAAAATATAAAATTAGACGAAATATCACAAACTGGAATCATGGCTTCACTGTAAACCTCTTTAAATTAGTAGATTTTCAGAAAACTAAGAAAATAACAGATGCACATCCCAACAGAAAGCAAGCTGCACAGAGGCGCAAAATAAATTAACCCTTCATCTGCCAAGAGCAGTTACTTATTCATATGAAAACTGTGCTTTCTATTCCTGTGTGATTTACTGTATCATTGTCTGGAAAACACCTGTTTCACAGTCACAGAATTACTCAAAAAGGACTTAACCCAAACAGGCCTCCCCTGCAGAACCCTATTTATACATTATCTTGATGTTTTGCATCTAAAACTGCTTCTGCAGATGGCAATTTTAACACATTAAAGAGCTTGGTAACAGTGCAGCCCAGGTTCAGCATTTTATGGGTTAATGCAGGCCCAAGCCCACTATAGCAGATGCTTTTATTTGGGGAACACGCAGAATCTTCATTGTGTATAGGGGAGACTTCCACAAAAAGGGACAAGCGCTGTTAACTTTGCAAGTTCCTAGTAATTCATGTAAAACTGCCCGATCTCCATGAAACGTGACTAATGTCAAAGCCATCAGTGACACCTCCAAGTACTCCTACAAGAAGGGCACCTCGTGTCCCTACTTCCCACTGACATAAATGACACATCGGGAGCATTGTTCGTGCCCACTGGATAGAATGAAAAAGAAGAACTAGTTTTTCTGGGGAATGTTGTTCCGCTTTTCAGAAAATGAGACGAGATGCTAAAGAATTTCCCTCCAGATTCTTTAGCCTCCACGACAAAGATCCAAAAGGGAGTGTGTATGACCTACAGTAACCGTGCCTAATGTGCAATAACCCCGAACCATAAATAGATGTGAGATATTTGTATCTGAGGGCCACCACAGATAAATGACTTGAATCTGTAGATATGGGAGCGCCCATCGGGTGCTCTGTTTGGTCAAAGTGATTGCTGACACGAGTAAGCTTGCTGATGACTCACCTACTCCATCAGTCTGTAAGAAAACACTCTGGAGTTCAAATTCAGCATCTCAGCACACGGCACCGGCCTCCCGAATGACTAAAAAGTAGAAGTGAAATGATTAACCTTTTCGCCGCCAGATGTAGCATAACTGCCGCCTGCAAGAAAAGCCTCCGTTCTTAAACAAAAAGAAATAGCAGAATGACAGAAGCAGACCGCACCGTTTTCGTATTAGTGACAGGGCCGCGGGTGCAAGTAATCCACAAGGTTGAGTCTTGGTCGCAAAATCAATAATACTCTAAGCATGTGACAGGTTATACCATATTCTGCGGTTCTTGAAAGATGTACCGGTAAAGAAAGGGTTAACCAAGAAACGATTCCTCATCTGTACTTTCTCAGGCTTTTTCCCATGCTGCCAAGGGACATACGCACACAATATATGACATGGAGGTGACCGCACTGAACAAAATGAGGTGTCTGTCAGGTCTGTGACACCATATCATCTGAAATAGCCGGTGGGAATCAGGTCCCAGGCGACCCGGAACATGAATTTTAGTCTAAACGGTCCATACAAACCCTGCACAAAAATCCACAGCCTAGGTAGCTGTATTTATAATATGTACATTGTGAAATATGCATTAAACCCATCTAAGTGCAGCAATAAGAAATCATGAATAGACGCTAAGGCGTGAGCTTACGCCACCCAGCAGCGGCTGAGCTGAAGACACCTGCCTGAGCACATTATGCAGCACACACACTGCTGACCTCGACGCCTCCAGCGGCCTAAACAAAAGCTCGCGGCATTCTCAGCCTTCTCTGACTGTCCTGAGAACGTGCTTCTCGTTTCTGAATTTGTAACCGGCAGCTTTTTAGTCACAGAATCTTCAGCCTTTTATTAGGCAGCGGGTGACTAAGCGTTTAGTACTCTGCTGCTTGTACTGTAGAAGGGTAAAAAAGTGAATCGGATAAGAGCATTGTTTGTCCGCTGAGTTGTCAAAGAAGTGACACATCCGGTAACATATCCCCAAACCTGATATAACTGCTTAGCGAGTTATTCACTGGGGTAATTGGTACACAAAGGATGTTAAACACAGTCAGAAACAAGACGCACGGCTTAAGATCGGTCTGGTTCTGCAAAAAGGAGGGGGACAGCATTCAGCGCCAGGGCCATGTTGCGAAGCCGTTAGCTTGAAAGTTTATCCTCTGATCATACATATTTGTTGTTTTAATTACATGGCAGCTATGAGCAGACCTGACATTGCTTTGTGCTACAAATTGCACAGGGCATGTCTTCCTGTAAGGACAAGGCCTCGAGCATGCAGTGTGACAGCGACAGGCTCCTCGATCCGTCCAAGACTAAGTAAGGGGTAGAAGAGGTCAGGAGAGTCCTATGAACTTTCGTAGCAAAAGGGATAATAAGAAAGTATATTACTTTTAATTCTTATACTCCCTAGTCCTTCACATGTGATAACTGTGAATTAAACTCTGCATTAATTCATAATACAGAGTTAAAATTTTAAACTGTTAACAATTGTACCAAAAATCTAAAAACATAGCTGAAGGCCAATGTGAACTGCAGAGGGCGCTCTTCATAACTCTCCAGTGGTGGTGTGATTTGAGCAGGTGCCATAGCCAGGCCCTGGCCCACCTGCATACATTGGGCAGGGACTGTCCCAGAATGCCAATGGGTTTATTCAAATATAGGTTAAGATAAGGCACTTGTCGGTCTTTGCCACCAAAATTTTACATGAAGTATTCAGAGCCTACTGCTTTGAGGCTGCGCGGATTTTTGTAAAACGACTCCATGCTGATGCTGGGATGCAGAGGAAGTGTGACAATTAGCCCAGGAAGGCCGCAGTGCAGGCCTGGGTCTGCTGTGTTTGATGGGTAAATATTTACAGTTTAAGCAGCACCTTTACGATCTGATTAGGCACCGGAAGGCAACACCTTACATGTCCATCTCTGGTAATTTCATGGCAGGGTTTCAATATCGTCACCCAGCCAGATTTGCATGTTTTTCTCCCAGAGACCTTGTGGGGCAAGAGGTCATCCATCAGAGGAACTATTTGGGCCCTTTCTTCCCAACAGTCCGCACACTGTTAGCTGGCCACCAAATGGACTCCCTGTGCTCTTTCTAGACAGTCCTAGTATCTACCAGTATGGAGAAATACCACCAGTAAGCAGGTAATTCCACTAATGAGACAGTAATCAGCAGGTTACACTCAATTAAAACCCACCTCAGTTTGCTCACAGAAAATAAAACAAAGGGAGATTTACTGCCTCGAAAAGAGGTAACTATTTAACACCTGCCTTAATAATGTTCAACAATCAATAACACTGTGAAAGAACAGTGTCAGATAGAGGGTGGCCAAAATACTGCCCTGAATTTAAAATCCCTGTGTCACTCATTTCCAATGCAAAGCAGCAAGCATGCAAATTCTCCTCAGAGTGTTCCCGAGTAGCACCTGTTGGGCCCATACCCTCGCTGGGCTCAACTAACAGCTTAACAGCTTTTAATACTAAGGAGAATGTTATGGATCACTTCCTTAAAATAAAGCTTAAACTGCTTTTTAAGGAGCTTACTCCTTATTCTATAAGGCCACTCAGTTACTCTCAGACCCTTCTGGGTGCTTTGCCTTGCTCAGCCACTGCTCACAACACCTAACTTAAATATGCTTCACTTCAGGGGGCACAAGTAACTTAGTAACTCGGTTAGTACTCAAGTATAAATCATGAACAAATATAAATGCATGGAATACATGAACCATTGCAAATGAGCCCCCTCAAGTTGAGTGTTACCGAATGTTTTTATGAGTGATGACCACAGGTATAGCACTAGGTAAATATAATTCCCCTATAAATAGATGGAATGTATGACAAAAAACTTTAATTTTACTCTAAAATATGACATTAGTACTATCACAGACGCTATCTGTAATTTGGGTAGCTGATCTCTGTAATGCACTGAGGATATAAGTTTTTGTTTTGACAGTCTCTTATGCAGAGGCCAATCTGGTCATTTGCAAAACAATGGCACCCCCTGCTGGGACTCAGAAGTTACAACCACTACTCAATTATTTATTTATTTGTTTGTTTGTTTGTTTGTTTATTTTTCTATTTATTTATTTTTTTTAAATGTTACTATAAAGCACGTCATTCTTCTAAGAGCTTTCTGACACCCCCGGCCCACTCCCCCCCGGCCCCCAATCTGACCATAAACAGCAGCTGCATCTGATTGGCCGATGGGCTGAAGGCCAGCCTGGGGATTCAGACGACTGGATGGTCTCTGGGCTGAAAACCCTAAGCCCTCTGAATTCAGACACACCAACACTAAGCCATGTCTCCACACGCATGCCAGGAAGGGGCTACTCTAACATCTCAGCTTTGAATTGACTCGACCCATACATTAGTCTTTATGTGCTACTGCGCTAAATTAGCTATTCCAGAACCTTCTTTGACTGTCTTAAGCCCTGTGTTATTTTGGGGGTCGAAGTGACCCCAGTCCATTTTCAAAATGAGGATAAATTCTATAGAATTTAGAATTTAGAACGGAACAAGTAAAATACATAACGGCTAACAGAAAAGCTAACGAAGGACCCTCATGACCTGGGTCGCAGCATTTCACTTGTAAATGTCACGTTACCAAAAAAAAAAAAAAACTGGGTCACACTCCCTCCCCGGGGATGACTCAACGGGGAGCAGTCTTTTGAGACAAAGCTGGGTATATGAGAAAATTCAGCTGGGGGAAACCACCCGCTGCAAGAGTCGTACACAGAGTACACGGCGGGCCACCTACACAGCTGGCAGAAGGCAGCTTATCAGGGAGACGGGATGGCCCAGTCCACACATGCACACATCAGCACACTAACTGAGTGATGACCCACCACTGCCAATCATCACATCGCTAAAACCTCCAACTAACACTTCGATATTTTCTTCGCTGCCAGCATGTCAACGCACAGCAATGAGAAAAGAACCGGCAGGGTGTGAAAAACAGCTTCTTTCCAGCAGGAGGAAAAAGGGAGGCTCATATCACACAGATCACTCCCAGCCCCACACGGGTTACCCCCCATTGGCAGCTTCATCAATGATCCTCATGAAGAGGTTATACTGTGGCAGGAGAGGGTGCTGACCCTCTTAGGAAGCTGAGGTGAGATGTGGCCAGAAGAAAAGGAAATAACCCAGCTTTCATCAGCTTCCACAGGGTGTCCATCTTCCAGCTTCAGGGTCATTCTACACCTGTGGTACAGTCCACAGTGCCTGAGAAAAGAGGACACTAGCGCCCCCTGCTGAAACAGTGAAAGCAAACTGAACTTTCCACACAGGGCAAGACAGGACCGGTGTGAGGTCAGAGCTGCCAAGTATCTAAGGGCAGCCAAAGACCACTGTTCTCAGCTCTGCAGCCTCAGCCGCAGTGAGCGTCAGTTTACAGCCGTTAGGCCAACATGCGAAGACACAGGAGGCTTAAAATATAAACTTCTATGTTACATGTGAACGTCTCTAAGCACCCAGCAATCTGCTGCTGCAGGCACATTCTCAGTACTCGCCCTTTTCTCTAACTTCCTCTTCTTCTTCCTTCACCTCCAGGCTCTAAATCTCCTCTCCTCTTCTGTGAAATCTGAGAAAGTACTCCTCCTTATAAACTCCACGCTCCCATTTCTACTTCCAGGAATCTTAAGGTTCTGCCATATAACCTAAAGCAACAAAAACCTCCATATAAAGCTAGAAAAACCAATACAACCAAGACCACAGAAAGGTACATTTCCCCTCCAACATACATCTGCTGCACAGCAAAGGTGCTAAACAGTTTATAAATCCTAACTATAACCCAGCATAACATTTTTGAGTACATTATCATATTCTTAGTCAATACACAGAAATGTGAACGTAATTTATCATTTATAAGCTGGTACTTCAAACCAGCATTCTTGTACAAAAATGTAAGATGTGCAAATTCATGTAAGACGAATAAAATCTACCAACTCTATATTGAGTTATCGATTTCAACTCTATAATTTTCCCTAAAATGAAAAAAAAAACTAATTTTATAATTAATGGTGCCACCAAAGATTTTCCACAGAACGTCAGTAGTACAGTAAGACTGAGAAATGGTTTGAGAATGCTCAAAGAACACTGACCTCCAGAAGAAATGTAGTCAGAGATACAAACTTAACTGCCAACCTAGATCAAAGACTAGATATTCAAGGAAGTCTGGCAACAAGAATATTATTATTACAATAAGTGCATTATGTACCGAAAGAACGTCTAGTTTCCATTCATGGAAAAAAAACATGAAAAGTCATCAGACACAGACCTAAAAACGGAATAATTACCGAAAAAATCCCCACAATAATGTAACCACACAACAATAAGCAAAAACAATCAGTGGTGTTTAACCCTTCCTGTCTCGGTGCACCAAGAATATCCGCTCCACACGAAGTGTCACAGGTTAGAAGGATGTGGTCTCACCAAGGTTATAGGAGAAGTTCTAAAGATTAAAGGGTTATGGAACAACATGCAAACCGCAATATTTGTTTTAAACGGTTGTTACGCACCGAATCTGGTATATTGTTTCCCACAGTTCCAGCGTCTTTTACGCGGAATGGTGCGTCTCCCTGGCCTGCTTTGGATTCATTCAACTCATTTGATAACAAGAAAAACGTCAATGCATATTTTTTAAAAATGAGTAACAATGTTCATTATATAGCAAAATGCACTGAATAGTCTATTAAGAATGGAAATTAAGATAATCTTTTGCCGTGGCCGTGCCAGTCACCCGATCCCGATCAGACGAACACTTACGGGACCTTCTGCAGAGGCACCGGAGAAACAGCTCCTTCCATCATCACCAACAAAACACCAAATGAGTCTACGTCTTGTCTCCTCCCTACAACCGTGTCGGTTTGATTTATTCCCTCCAATCTTTTAATCCGTTCTGCCGTCTCATTGTGGCCCAATGCCATTCTTAGACTTTATGTTGGCAGGCAGCCGTGCTCCTATTTCAGTGTTTTTATGCACAAAGCAGGGCCACGTTGACCGCATCCACTGTTATACATATTAATAGACCAATTTTTAACTGCAGGCGTGCACAGTAATCCGAAGAGATAATCCCAATGTGCGCATTAGATGGAGAAAGTCTGTGATGACCTTGTCAAATTACCATCGTGTCATCCGATAAAACCACAGTGAAATAAGGCATTATTAAACACTGTTAAACATTACAGTGAATGCATTTCTTCACGATAAAAGTAATCTTACTAAAAGGAGAAGCGTGGAAAAACTGACTAGTTCTTCCAGAGCCATAAATCACCCTCTGATAAACAGATCAAAAACACAGGGTGTTCGTAATAAAAGCGGCGACAATGATACAAACACAAACGACAACGGTACAAAACAAGCAGCGACACGTCCCAAAACTGCAAGATGGAACTTGACCTGTAGGGATGTTTAAGAGCTGAGTTAATATTCTAGGTAAGTCTAAACCACGTTAACTGTGGCCACTACACGAAGATGTCCCGCAGAGGAATGGTTTTGAGTCAAAACAATGATTGAGAGATAATGGCTTTGTCTTTAACGAGTTGAAAAACGCAAAACATACTCCAGGATAAAGTGAAATATACTCATTATAGGGGATGGCCATGTTTTGTATAAGTATTCAGGATTTGATTTATGTAAAAGGAAGGAGCCTCAGGATTGCCCTAGGATCCATTTTCCGGGCTGCGCGTTGGGGGGTCTACATCTGAGGCAGCATAGGACACGGGATAGGAGCCCAAACCCTACTGTCTGACTGCACGTCGGTGGGAGGACCAGGGTCCGAATCGCACAGTACCTTTCAGGGGAGTCCTATTAACAGGTGCTGTGCCGAAATCCTCCGCCCCCTCCTCTTTCGCGTGCACGCGCATTCGCAGTAATTCAAAACAAGGTTTAAAACGAACGGTTTAAACTAAATTTAAGGTTTTTAAAGGCAACTACATAAGTATAACGCGAAGTATTGGCAGTGCCTGTCACGCTATTTTATCATCTTTATGTAAACTTCCGTGTTATGGCATTCAGCCCTAAGCGAAATGTAAGTTAATTCGACAAACAAAAGATACTTTAATATGCACCGCTCTCGACTATTCACACTTTTGACGCTCTCAAATTGGTGACGAATTAATATTTTTTCATATGTCGCATGATTTTATTTCACCTAACAATAGTTTGACCTTCCAATCTGGAGATAGGGGGGAGGGGTATTTTGGCACACACATTGCCAAAATCATATCATTCCCCCTTGCTAACATGGACTGTGTTGCAGCTATACTTTTGTAATTGCTAGGGTATGAGCCATGAGTCAAAGGATGTCAGCAGAATAAATTTGAAGTCAGTCTGACCTACCAATCCAGAGATAAGGAGGGGGGGGGGATTATTTTGGCAGGGAGGAAAATAACATTTCAATGCCGTGTTTCACTCGTATATCTGCGGATTTTACATATCTTGTTTAATAAATACATTATTTATTAAAACCAGTCTTAGGTGAAATAAAATCAGGCAACAGATGGAAAAATATTCACTCGTCACCAATTTTATAGTGTCTGAAGTGTGAATAGTCGAGAGCGGCGCATATTGAAGTATCATTTGTTTGATTAATGGCATAACACGGAAGTTGACATAAGGATGATAAAATAGGGTGACAGGCACAGCCAATAATTCGCGTTATGCTTAGCTAATTGCCTTTAGAAACCTTAAGTTAAGTTTAAACCGTTCGTTTTAAACCTTCATGTGAATTAAATGCGGTTAAAACACCGCGGAACTGAGAATGCGCGTGCACGCGAAGGGGGGAGGATTTCGGCACAATACCTGTTTGCGCCAGGACTTCCCAAGTCACATGCATTCGCGTACATATAAGTGCGCGGCAGCGCCGTCAATAATAGGGTTACTGCGAAAAACAACTATTATGAGCGATTAAACACACAACATTGACATATTTGTGCAATTAATTTTTTCTTTCAGGAACCTTAATGTACGAAAAATAAAATATAAATATATAAAATATAACCTATAATACAATAATTTTATTTAGAGCTCCCCCTCACTATCAGTGGGACAGTAGCGACCTAATGGTTTGGTAAGTGCACTTCTGACTGGAAGGTTGCTGATTCGAATTCCCGACCAGCAAGATGCCACCCCCAAGCACTGCTCCCGGATGCTGAATTAACTGCCCAGTGCTATGTCACCATGCCATATATAGTGGACACACTTTATTGTTGTGCTGTGGTATGTGTAAAGAATGACGATCACCTTCTCTTCGTTCATTCACGTCTCAGGGGAGGGTTTCAGAGGAACCGAGCTCCCCTTACCTCCATGGGGAGGATGCACAGTCCTGAATGTGATAGGCAATGGCGCTACAGACTAAGCTTTTAATGAAGTCATTAGTACTCAAATGCATTACTTCGTTATTACATTGCTGAGTAACTTTACATCAATCCATTTTTTGTATTCGCTTATACCATTTGGGGCCACGGGGAGTCCGGAGCCTATATCGTGCCTTGCGCCCGGAGGCTGGGGGCGCGAAGCAGGGACCAACCCCATCTCAGGGCACATTTACACACCTACGAGCAATTTGGCAACTCCAGTCAGCCTCAACATGTTTTTGGACTGTGGGGGGAAACCGGAGTACCCGAAAGAAACCCCATGACGACACGGGGAGAACATGCAAATTCCACACACAAGGAACCCGGGCGGAGACGTAATCCCGGGTCCAAGAGATATAAGGCAACTGGTAATCACTGCACCACCATGCCGCCCGTAATTTTATATATCACAGATTTTATAGCTGAAACATGCACGGCGTGCACGTCGTCATTTCAGGCTTTTAATGCCTCAAAATAAATTCTACAGAAGGTAATTTTGTCCAGGTTTGATATTGCTGAGAATATTGGAAAATAAGGCCAATGTATTTGTTTTACTCATGGACAGTTTGTACGATTTATGAGAAAACAGAAGTAAAAACACGCATATCCTTTATTGATGAACTAACTTTCTCACTTCTGAGATAAATCATACTGTACTGCATTTGCTCATCAATTAGGTCAGTGGTTCTGAACCGGGGGGGGGGGGGCTCAGTGAGGACTGAGGGGGACAGCGCTTGAAAAGCGTAGAAAAAATTAGGACAAAACTAGATATAGTATTACACAATACCGTTTATATCGATATACATTTTTTATGCGTTAAAACTGGGGCTTTATCAAAGATTTTTCATAGAAACTAACAGTATTGCTTCCTGGCTGTAAGCAGCGCGAGAGCTTCGGTAGTGACGTTACGCAAAATCTCAGAATTCACCAATATCATCCATCAGCAGAGCCGCAGAACCGTGACGTCACCACAGTTTTACGCCCGCAGCTTCAGGACGGAATTTACGTGATGAGGGGGTTAGGGTTACGGTTATGGTTACAAGATATAAAGATGTTGGATGACACGGTGAGTATTACATGTTGTTTAGACTGTCGTTTCTAAATATATTTTTGTTAAAATTATTATATGCCTGGCAATTGTAACTTTTAAATACTTCTTCTAATTTAAGTAGTATGTGTTTCTATACCGATGTGCTCTGCTTATAAACCCATAAAGGCATGCACAGTGTTTGTAGACATTCTGTTAGTTAGACTAGTACACACTAAGATCCTTCAGCTCTTAATTGCCAGACAACAACAAACACGCACCATGTCATCCGTTATCTTTTCATCTTGTAACTCCCCCTGATCTCGTAAGTTCCGTCCTGAAAATGTTGGCCTAAAACTGTGGCGATGTCATGGCTCTGCGGCTCTGCAGATGGATGCATCTCGAATTGACGGCTAAAATCAAACCATTTAGTTTGATTTCAGTTTTTAGTTTCACCTCAGTGGTTTCAATGTTATAGCTGATCAGTTTATACTGCATTAATAGGAAAAAACTGTGTGGACACATACCATTATTGTGGGTGAGAATCCCACCCTAGCGTGATGTTTGGAATTTGTATTGTGAGGCCCAGCGGACCTGGGCCCAGGAGAGGCGGGCAAGAAGCGAGGCGGCAACTTGTCACACAGGAGGTTCTTTTACTGATAGCCCTTAAAAGGACTCATACAATAGGGCAGATAATGACAACAACCCACTCACTTTCTTTACTACACACAGCCCACTGTGCCAGCTCCCTTAACCACCCCAACATGTCATGGTGGGTACACTAGTCACTACACTAACATTAACACATTCAAACTATACATGGCATCACATATTGGGAACCACAACACATGGAACTGGGCGCAGACACCAATAACAGCCAATACAAACAGGGGCTATGTGCAAACACACAAAGTGGCATGATGGGAAA
>JAAGVU020000039.1:8837459-8847603 GCA_011763525.2 Mormyrus iriodes
AATAAGAAAGAAACGTCTGTACCATCAAAAGCAGTACCATGTCATGTCATTAGGAGACACACCATGTTTTTTAAGAATCTGCATTGTTAAGTCCTGGTTTAATCCTGGTTCTGCTGGCAGACGGCTGTGCTGGGCAGCAGGTTACTTCCAGGTTCAAAATTTCTAAGACCGCAGCACAGAAGAACAATGTGAAGCAGGAGACACTGGGAATGACCGAAAACTAGCGAGGTAAAGGGCAGAAGTGACTTCCTAATGCCAGAGATGGCCAGCGACTTATTCAACAGTGTCTCATAAATCGGAGGATGACCTCAAGTGACCTTCAAAAGGAATGGGTAACATTAAGTGCAGGTGTGAAGTGCACTGCTGGGACAGTTCGTATCAGGCTGCTAAAAGCAAGTCTGAAGTCTCATTAAGCAAGGAAGAAGCCCTTCATCAATGAGAAAGAGAGAAGAACCAGGCTGCAGTTTGCAAAAAAATCTATATTTTACACAGGCACAAACCCAGCGATTGAGAAATGAGTGAAACTAAAAATGTTACTGTGGTCTGATTATTTCTTCCAGAGCTGTTTATAAAGCCATAAGGTCAAGTCTGGAAATCAAAATGGCCTAGCATCAACAAACATAGCCCCCCCCCCCCCCCGGGGGGTTTGTCATAAACAATCACAGCTGTTCAATTTTTATTACAAATAGAGAGCATCCTGTATGGTCAGTATTTCTCCTTCATGATGGGTGAAATTAACCATGGCTGCTGTTAGATTATATACCTAATTTAAGTTGAATGAAAGTGATTCAGTTGGTTTAATTAGTCAGGAGAAAATGTAGGGAGATTAATTAAACAATATTCTGTTCTCAAGACACAAATTGAATGTATCAACTTAAAAAGAATGTTTCACTTTCAGAATATTCATTCTAGTTGTGTGGAGCCACTGTTCATGATTCAATTGAGTTCTTTCAAAGAATTATGCATAAAAACTATCACATTTACATTATAACAACATAATTTATGTAACACTAACAAGTAAATTGCATCCTTTCTTTACAGAAAAAGCTGTCAAACTGTACAGATCTTTCTGCTTATAGGTATAAGTGACATCTTTTTCAGCTTTGCCAAGCATTAAATGCAACTCCATATTTCTAGAGCTTTCTTAAATGGTACACATACAAACGACTTCGTAAAACAGTATGCTTACTATTACTGGATTTTGTAAGACTGAATATAGATCTATATTGTTATGGCTATTGGTATGTCAACAAATGGATGTTAAACCCAGGATACTTTGCTTGTCAGCTGAAATCCATTGATCCATTTTCTGAAACCACTTCATCCTATTCAGGATCACAGGGGGTCCAGAGTCTATCCTGGAGGCTGCAGGTACAAGGCAGGGAACAACCCAGGATGGGGCGCCAACCCATCACAGGGCACACTCATACACCGTTTATGCACAATTTGTTAACAACAATTAACCTCAGCATGTTTTTGGACTGGAGTGCCAAGAGGGAACCCCACAATGACACAGGGAAACCATGTAAACGCCACACACCTAGAGCCATGCCAGAGACTCGAACCCTCGTCGCAGAGGTATGAGGCAACAGTGCTAACCACTGCACCACCCCCAGTTCAAAGCCTTTGGAATGTAATATGAGTATGTTTGCATGGACTGTTTCTATGTTTATTGTTTCCCTTGTACCTCTTATGTAAAGTAAAGAAGTATCTAAAATGAAAATCAATATTGAAAATAATACCGTATGATGGATATTTGATCAATATAAGTACATTTTGTAACACTTCATTTAGATAGTCCATCTACAGAGAGTATACAGAACATTTGTAACATTTTAACAATTTACTTAAGATTCAAAAATTCATATAACCAGAGGCGATTCTAGGGACACCGGGAGCCCTAGGCCAAAATCTCCATGAGGCCCTCCAATGCACCCTGCCCAACATGCTAAAATTTATGACCATTATTTTATTGTTGTCTCAATTAATAATATCAACAAAGAGAATTTAATAAACACAAATCCTTTATTTCCACTTTACTGTAAAAAACTGAATACACAAATAAAGCAGATTTGTCATTGCACTTCGCAATCGGCTCAGCAGGGGGACCCCAGGCAATTGCCCGCCTTGCCTGTCCGGTCCCTGCACCTCCGCGTATAACATCGGCTGACTGAGCAGTCAAATTCAATTAAATTATTCTAAGAATAAATGGGTACGTTCATGAATCGTTACATGTACTCTGTCTACTGTAGGTCTATATTTTATTAAACATCTACGGGCACAGCGTAACAGCTGAATTGTTGAATCTCAACTAAGTTGTTCAAATATTACAAATACTCTGCTAACCCTCTGTAGGCGGACTATCCAAATAGAGTGTCGCCGTACACTTATTTATTCAGCAAACGCTTTTGTCCAAAGCGACGTTCAAGAGAACTAGATAATACATAAATAAATTCTGTTGTATTAAGCTGTTATCGTCTATTTCAATAATCACATATCGTAACAGAGCCACAGCATACATCTGAACAAACCAGCTTACACCGCATAGTCCCACAATCCCTAATATAGTAATTTTCAAGAACTATTGTTAGTGACCGGGAGGTGGCTCTTTTGCTCCACTGGAATTCATGATTCAATAAACCAGCAAAATTAATATTCGTTGGGAGTCTGAGTTAGAGACATTGGCTTCCAGAAAAGTTTGCAATATGACCAATTAAATTAATGTCACCCAAGCAAAGTTGATTTGACAAAAGAATACAGTAAATCTATTTAAAATACAGCACTATTACTTGACAATTACCGATGAAAAATTAAATCGATTTTTCAGCATATTTTTCGTAAGCAACATAAGACTTATATTAAAATGCAAAAAATCTAGTAACCTGCATACAAACACATATAATCAATAACAGTAGATGAAAAATACGACTTTTTTTTTCAGAAAAGCCGATCCTTTTACCTGAGGAAGACATGCACAAATTGCACGTACCTTAGACTTCCGTGCATGTTTGCAACGATAACGCTGTATGGGCAGTGGATTTTCTTAAAAAAATATTTACTTCTAAAACAAAACGTTAATAAAACCGTACCCCATTTAACTGCGCCATTGTATACTTTCTTACCTGTTCGGTGTCTGTATTGTTACCTTGTAAATGCCTGCAGCGGTTTTGGTAAATATCTGTCGGCACGAAGAGAAAGCACGCCTGTTTGTTTTCATGGAAGAAGGATCAGCTCATCCTCTATTTAAATGCTTTCCATTTTCGAATGAGTAATGCCTAAACGGAATAGCTATCAGTTTTAATGTTTCTTTGCATTTATTTTGATTCATATTCTTATCCATATCATTTCACGTTTTCTCCATGTGTCGACAGTACCCTGAGGTGAAATAGCGAGGCAAGTTATTTTCTTCTTTTCTTTTTTTCTGCAAATATTTGGTCGTGTGCGGTCACACGTACTGCATGTCATCTCAGAATTACCGCAAACCGTTCTTCGTACGTGAACATGGGTAGCCGAGTTGCGGTTGCTTGTTTAATGACTTAGATATTATGTTTTGATGTCGCTGCGGGGAAATGCGCAACACCCGTAATACCCGAAGGGGGTAATATGTAAATGCATTCTGCCCTGTTCGTCCCATTGTGATCAGCTACCCCTCGCCTGAGCATCACATGCACTGGCCGTCCTCTGATGAGGAGTACATCAGCATTGCAGCTACGAGCCGGGTTATGCAGACTGTTCTGTAAATTCCTTTTCCACATCCCTAGAGAATTTCGGTGAAAGGAGTTAATTTCACAAGTTCGGTTGCATAATCATCTGTATGACGGCCTGTCAGCTACAGTTATTTCTAATCCGCAACACCTTCTCTATGTACCAGGCTGATGACAGAATCTCTGCTTCTAGCGGACAGTCTGATAATGTGAATTCGGTCCATAAATATTTTAATATCCCTGCTTCTGCAGACAGGTAGGTAGTGCATTAATTTTCAGAATGGAATACCCGACTCTCTGGCTATTACACTACTTAAAGTAATTTACATATAACTTGTACAGATGCAATTGACTGCAGGTGTGGCTTTATGTCTCATGACGTTGTTTGTGTCTCTGTAGTTTTTCCTTTTCTGGAATGATCTGATGGCTTGTCTAGGCATGTCAGATCTTTTCTGTCACTGAGCTGTACATAAACTCCTCTGTACCACAAGCCCAGGAGGTTAGCAGCTCCTGGTTCTAAAATACAGCTCTTTTCACATTAGCGGGAAATTCTGCATAAAATGTGTGCATTCATGTCAAACTAAGTCCATTGTGCTTGATATGTTATTGTGACAATGAAAACAAACAATCTATCACTATTAGAAGGTCTGAAATATCTTATTCTATCTCTCAATCTTTTCACTGTGGGTGAATATGAGCTAATGATGGAGTGGTTATGATAAGGAACCGGTAGCTAATATATTCGGATTCCAGGAGTACAGCTAGTTGGACCTGAAGCTGAAGAAACAAGGTGACTTACCCATCTATTTAGATTAATAAAGTTTAAGAGTGGAATAGGTTCACATGTCCTGGTCATACCGATCTATCACAGCTTACAAAAATGTGAATATGTCATTCTGGATGAGGTATCTCCAGAGCTAATTAACAGAGTATTATATCTACTGGGATACCACTGGAGAGGTAGTATGGCTGGCACTAAGAAACCCTTCTCTGTAACTTCTATAACATACAAATTAAAGGTTTCTCTATATTGGTGAGGACATATTACGCGGTACACTGATAGATAGCAAAACCAGCAGCCTGAAGAACAAGACTGGAAGGGATTAATCTTCAGGCCGTATCTTCAATACCCTCAGGCCATTGATACACTGAACAAGAACTTCCATAACAAACAAGTCATTTCACTCTAGCCGCTTTATACCATCCCACACGGTTACTGCACATCTGCTGATATACAGTTTTATTGTCTATTTTGCAGTCAATATATTTGAATTATTATTTTATTCTTATTTATTCTGCAAACATTTCACTAAGCATAAGTTCAGTGTTGAAAATCCAAGGCCATAGAAATGAAAACCATGCCCTTGTGAAAATCTACCCCTAACTATCATTATTGATGATCTATAACCCAGCATTTATTATTTTATCCCTTGTATGCTATCCTGCCTTGCAAAGGCAAAACGGTCTTGTCCTAAACTGGGCCTCATAGGCTTGGTTTTATCTCGTTTAGAAAACACTGTCATTTACATACCTACTACATACACAGGTAGACAGTTCTTTTTCTCTGTTTCACTGTTGGTGTAGTTACTGTGTTTTGCCTTCGCAGGGCTGTGTGTGTGTGTGTGTTGGAGAGGACTTGTGGGCATTGTCGATTTTGCAAGCATGGGTCAGAATCTCCCTGCAGCCGCTCCTCACACTCCACACACTACTGCCACCAAGAACTGAGCCGTACTTAAGCCATACCACAAACAGGCAGCTTTCATTGTAAATGAACCTTAGCCAAACTATACCTGTGCTGGTTGCATCACCGCCATCTGACTTGTCAAAATGCAGGGAGACACCAGTGATCTCTGTCAATATGCATGGATTATCTGAAGGAAAAAAGTGCATATTTTATATATTATTCATTATTAATAGCATCACACATCATGATGTATTGATGCATTCCTGATAACTCAGAACTTGAAATTCTGCAGCCTCCTATTTGAAAAAAGTACTATAGAACGGCTGAACGGAATGGATTCGTAATGCAGATTTACACGGGCGAATGTTAATTTTGCCAGCGTTTAATGCTAACATAACACGGCGATTCTCACAGACGTACTAGCACATGGTAAATCATAATGTACATAGTGTGAACAGTAAATAAGGGTCTGTTTGCGTTTACGTCACTGTCGCTCTCCAGACCTGGCGACGCCTTTACCGAGCCGACCCTTCAGCAGCGGAAAACTGAAGTGAGCTGGAACCGCTCTGTAACTAGTGTCTCTTCGCGGTACGGCTCAGGTATAGGTCGGTTCCTGTATGCCTGTGGAAAAGTGCTATATGCTGTCACACCGCCTATACATGAGCCCAAACCTGTTGACACACAGCGCTAGCTGAGGCCCCGATCGAGCATCGCCATGACGCAGAGAGGAAAGCCGTAATGGGAGCCAAGCGCACTGCCAAGCGAACATAGTGAGGTGAATCGGTGGAGTTGCAGTACGCTGTGTAGGGGGGGTGACAGCCGCTGCGCAACCTCTCAGTGTGAATGCGGTCAGCGTGACCACAGCGTGACCAGAATGACGCAAATCGCTATCAACTGGGCGGGGAGCACTTCCTGACGCGGGGGGGGGGGGCACGGCCTCCTCCCTGCTGAGAAGTGTGCTCCACGGTGACAGCTAGCCACCTAAGAAAATGGTGAACAAAGATCTGAGAGTGTGGGGGCCATTTCTGCAGTGAAAGCATATCAGTAGGCAGGACCTTAGAGGTGCAGCCTTCCACAGACATCCAAACACGTTCAGCTTTACTTACATCCCTTCAGAAGGACTTCTTATATATTTGTGTTTAGCACACACTTTAACTCAAAGTGACATGGAATTAAGAAAGTCAGTCCCTGAAGCAATTTGGGTTAAAGGCTTTGATGAGGGGCCCAATGGTGGCATCATTTTGCCAGCCATGGGATTGGAACTGTCAATCATCTGATCACAGGCAAAAAATTCTAACCTGCAGAGCCACTGCCCTCTCTTGTATCAGCACTTTTCAATATGCTTTGAGACATGGCCTAGATGACTTCGGAAATCCTTTCTGCCTTCTAAGATCTAAGAATCTGTTTTTGACCTACAGCCCCCAGAACCCATAAGTCTTTGCTGAGAAGCGGCAACCAGCAGCCAAACAAACCTGAAACCGGGACTGTACCCGGAAATGCTCACAAACAGATATGTTGCTATAGCAAAACGCCCACAGAAGCTAATGTAAGCGGAAGTGAACAGCATCTAGTCTCTGGTAATATAGCACAGGACTCACTATCAGTAGAAATGTACTGGCTGATGGCAATGTTGGAAGCCAGTAATTAGAGGAAGTGTATTCAGACAGTGCATGACTGAGAGAAGGCACTGCTGAGAGGAGGGGGGTCCCAGCCAGTGGTCAGCTTGGCTTTATTCCACTGATGTGTCCTTTGGCAGTCTGACAGAGCAGCTTCTGCGATTTATGCAGAGCTGTATAATATATGTGACAGCGTCCCATGCTGAGCTGCCGTCTTCAGCTACGCTTGCGTCAGCGAGGTCTCCCCACATGCAGACTCGAAGGATAGCCTGGTACAAAGACAGGAGGCGGCCCGGGAACCTTCATCGCTGCCCCAAAGACAATGGGTGACTGACCTGTATAACAGCATAATAAAGTCACATCGACAGGCTTAGAGCCAGCAAAAATTCAAGAAAAGAAAAAATACATACCCTTCCATGTATGCAATTCCATTCCAAATGATAAATATATGTGAAATGTAAGGAACCGCTGTGAGACTTACACAAACTGCTTAGTAACCATGTACTAGACTACTAAACATATAATACATTACACAGTTTTGAATGTTTGCTGCTTTTTTTAACGGAAAACAGACCTGACATTTCTGCAGACTGAACTTGAGCTAGCCCGGCCCGTCACCGTCCCCAGCAGAGCCGTAAAGCCATTCTGGCTTGGGTCAGTGGCCAAATTCAACACAGCGCCACCTACTGGTTACATATTATGGCTGTCGACACATTCCTCAGTGTTCCTCGTGGCCCAGTGCCGATACAGGCTCTTTCTGCTGGGTCAGCAGCTAACCCAGCCCTTTGATGGCGCCTCTTGACAGCAACCTCCCCCCCCCACACACACACACCCCACCCTGCCCAGGAAGCACATGGAGTTTCCCGCTAACTGGTGCCTGCACAGGAAGCGTGGCTCTTGGCTTCAGCACTGGCCACAAAGCCGGTTCCGGAGGTTTCCATGAGACCCGACAAAGGTTTTCCTTTGACCCCCGCCCCCCCGCCAGCCCCTGCTGTGGAGAGGTTGACAGCTCCGATGTGTCCCTGTGTGGGGAGTATAGGAGTTTCTCTGATTGTCCCTGATAGTATGTGTTCCTGTCTCATCCCAAAAAGCTGGGCAGGACTCATGCAGCAAGGAAGTGGAATTCCACCGTGGCATATGGCTTCTGACTCTCCATGCTTCTGAAAGTGCAAAGGGCACAAGGCCAATTGCCTAAAAAACACATCTCAGGCAAACAATTAAAGTCAACACTGTACCACCTAAACATCTAAATATAACAACATGACAGCAACACAGTTCTTAAACTGAGGTAAACTTTAGCTTTAACTTGAAAGCACAACGTAGCCATAGTGCATAGGGCCCAGGTATTATGCAATTGTGATGTATCAATTATATGGCTGTAATAATGGAGTAAATGCTTATCTTGGTGATGGGTGAGTGTAGCAATATGTGCATTTAGTCATTTTTAAACTTGCTGTTAGTGAAGCTAAATAAATGCATGAAAATAAAACTGATGTTTCACAGAATTACATTTGCAGTTCTTGGAAGTGAGCAATGATGTGTCAAGTTATGTAGTGGCCAGCAAGATGGGGTTTTCACCCAAAGGATGCTTTTGGAGATATCAGGAGAGAGTTGTATCCTGAACTTTTATAAACAGACACGCACACACTCACACGCACATATATAAACTTATATTGCTTCAGCATATAATTATATACATGAGAAAAATAATGCAATGTAAATAATTATGATCATACATTTTTACCCAAATTCCCATGTGTTACAGGAAAATCTGATGATTCCTTTGCTGAAGATGTAGCGTTGGTATGGACACAGATTCAGAATGAGATTTCCCAGATAGTCAGGAGAATCCTGTCACGCAGAATGCTGTCATCAAAGTCAGATAATCTTCCAATGAGGGCAGACAGTAGGACGTTGCTGGCTTGAATTAAACGTAACTACAAACGTCCAATTCTAGAAATCATGAAAAAATTCCGACATAAATTTGTTTTAGCATGGCTTACCTTGAGCCTCAGTTTCGACCTTGCGTTTAAGGAGGAAGGCTGACCAGGTCTGAGCAAAGCTGACTATACATCCAGAAATGAATCTGGTCCCAAAACTGTCTCTGGAATTCTGATGCTCGGAACTCTTGTTTCATGATTTATAATCCCCCTGAGGGTGTCAGCCCTGAGGATTCTATATCTCAATGTCCACATCTTCAACAGGAGGACCAACATTTACAATTGTTCCATTATCTCCAGGTGCTGCAGTAAGGAAACTGCGATAGAGTTAAATACAAACTTATTCTGCTGATCTCAGTAAATCTATATTGAGTGCATTGTGCTCACAAGTACAGTTAGCATGTACAAAAAAAATCTTTGTTCCTTTTCAGGTTTTAAATAAAGCAAATGTGCTCAGGTTTATCCTGGGGAACAATTCCCTATTCTGGGTCACCACTGTCTTTTTTTAGAATTCTGTTTTTTCTACTGCATTTCATTACGGGTGGAATAGTGGCCAATAGAAATCTGCTCAGCCAAGTAATGATGCCATTCAAAGAAGTCATTTTGCATTAGTCTACTAGTGACACAAGCAAGTTCAACTAGAATTAGTGTACAAATTAAACCATTCAACCGCCAGTAGCACCAGAGCTGTATTATTTTGTTACTACCAATGTTATTATGGAAATTTGTACCATTACTGTTATATATGTTCAGCCATTACTAATGCTGAGATCTACATTTGGAATCTCAGAGCCTAACAACATCTCCTAATTCACTGACTTCAGCAATTTCTTATTAAACAAATTGAGAGTTATTCAAATGTGAATGCTAAGTTTGCTCTAATGTCATCTCCTTTGCTATGCCATTATTAATACATAATTACTGTATTAAAATTCCGGCGATCAGGTTGTGTGTATTGAAGAAACCCGAGGTTTAACACAGCAAAGCCACTAATCTACAGTCTATCCGTCTGGATTTCTACAAAAATCAACAAAATAAGAGTAAAAGGATAAATCACTTGATACTTGTTAAGTTACTAACATATAATGTTTGATTGGCATGAGACTTACATATACACTTACATGTAATTACACTATGTAACACAAATTTTGTTCCTGGACAATACATGTTATTTCTTAATTGCTTATGTTGTAAAAGTAT
>JAAGVU020000039.1:8847703-8865468 GCA_011763525.2 Mormyrus iriodes
TTAGGCATAACGGGTTAGGAAAACACACCTTGTACCCAGGAACAAAATAAAAATAAAAATTTGTTACATAGTGTTATCTATGTCTATATATTTATTTATTTATTTTTATTTTTTTCCTGGTAGAGGCCAAGTTTTCAGTGCATGAACTAATTTACACACAAACTCATCCATTAACTTCCCTAAGCCATGATTCACTTGGGGCTCAGTCGTACTGCTCTTGGAGCTCAAGACATTGCTCTCGTCTTGCCTGTCAAAGCCTTGATTCTAGGTTAGTAGTCTTTGTTTTGTGATCTGTTTGATTGGTTTTAGTTTTGTAATCTGTTTTGTATTTCTTTTGTTACCTGTTTGGTGTTTGTTGTGTAATCTATTTCTTTGGTTTTTGTTGTGTAATCCATTTGTTTGGTTTTTGTTTTAATACTGTCCTCAGGGTCTTGGTTCCCATCCTCCAGCTCCACCAATCATCCGTACCTGAGGCATCGTCCATGGATGGTCCGGTTTGGGGTTTTCTGTATCTGTTCTGTCTAATCATAGAGCAATAAAACCATTTTTTTAAAAGACAGAAAGAGCTTTATAACTGTATGATCAGATGTTATATACACATGGGATTATCCAGGACAGTCCTACCAGATGTCTTGATGACCCTTAGCATCCTAAGGCCCCATCCCGATGTCCTGATATCTGGTCCCATTCCGTCCCGATATACTGATGAATGTGGCTCCCCTGAAAATGTACACAGCTGGTCTCTAGTATGGGCCCACACATTGTCAAAAAGAAAAACAACAATTACTGGTTTATGATGTCTGTACCACAGGGAAATCAAAGAGACGTATCAAAATTATCTCAATTTACCTGTCAATGAAAACAATTTCCCTATGTTCATGAAAGCATTTATATTCCTAAGAAATTGTATCACATTATAATGATTTTAGAGAAATATGGCATGGTAATATTGCTTGTATGATCGCATTTATTGCTCTTTAAATAATTCTCAAATCCAAAAATCCTTATGAGAACTTGGTTTTTGAAAGCCCAAAGGCTAAGAATACAATGTCCATTTAATGTTGCTGGTTTCGGAAAAGGTCCACAGGGATCAATGCGATGAGAGAAAGCCTGTGACCGTGATGGAGTCTGTTGGTCACTTGTGTGTTTATATTTGGCATTGGGAATGAAGGTTTGACTTTAGTTGACCCAAACGAAGCTTAAGAAAACAAACGATTCTGTGAAATGCTGTTATGGGGAGTGAATCCCCCCCGATGGTCAATTAAGTTATCCAGCTGTTCTCCCTTACTACCGTGTACATCAATCAAGATCTGCATCAGTCACTTACTATTACTGACAATGTGGGAAATGCGAGTCAATACGTCTTTACTGAGACACAACTTGCACTGTGGCACCAGTGCAAGAGTGGAAGTGAACAACTTAACCCTTGTGTATTTTACTTCTTCCGTTCTAAATTCTAGAATCTATAGAATTTAACCTCATTTTAAAAATGGACTGGGGTAACTTCAACCCTAAAAATAACACAGGGGTTAAGGTGAAACCATATAGCCTCAGTATTCATGCATATGTCAACACAGTGCCTTCTCAAAATATTTGCCACACTAATAAAATAAGCAAATGAGTTTGCATAACATCACAACTATTGAATAACAATTTTATTCAAAACTGATGAAAGCTCATATATGTGCATTACTATGACTACAATTAATATGCACATTCTGGAGACCTGAGCTGAATTATACTTGCCAGATAAGCATATCAAATGAGTCTTGTACAATTGCTAGGTGGTCATTTTCTGAAATGAGATGCTATCAAAATGCAAGATTTAGAGTTTATCATTAAATCTGTCAGTCATAAATTGCTTCTACAGCAGTGTTCGGTAGGCCAGCCGCTTGTCCCGTTACTCTCCTCATATTTGAATATTAGATATGGTTCAGTAAGTAAGTTTCCAAATTTATTCCAAACTGACTAAATGTGGTCTATTAAGTTGCATTAGTCGTTTTAATCAGTAAGAGAATTGGGAGAGCATGCGGGGGTTATGAGGTCACTGGGGTGTGTGGTGCTCCTGATAACTTTGTAAGAGGACGAAGGTCCAAGTCTTTAGAGTCCTGGTGCTCCCTGTCTTGCTGTATGGCTGCAAAACATGGACGTTATCAAGTGAACTGAGACGAAGACTGGATTCCTTCGGTACTGGGTCTCTTAGGAGAATACTTAGGTCCCGCTGCTTTGACTTTGTGCCGAATGAGCGGTTTCTAGGGGAGTCCTGAATGAGGCACATTACCTGCATTGTGAGGGAGCGTCAGTTATGGCACTACGGCTATGTAGCGCGTTTCCCTGAGGGTGATCCAGCTCGCAGGATCCTCATTGCTGAGGACCCGAGCAGCTGATCCAGGCCAAGGGGACGCCCACGTAACACCTGGCTGCAGCAGATAGATGGCCATTTCCAGTGTGTCTGCCTGGGGGGTCGCCAATCCGGATCCTGAGGTGTTTCGTCATGTGGTGGTTGGGGAGGTTGGGGAGTACATGCTCCCCAACCTGACTTGACCTAAGTAATTTTATTTAAGTTGAAAAATTATGATAATAAAATATTAAATTCTCACAGGTCATCCCTGCATCGCACGTCCTGCTTTCTTTTTCCAAAACAGTGCAAAATCATTTGCATTATGGTCCCTATTTCTAAAAAATAGCACATGAAAGGAAAGAAGTCTTTGACGTCATCCGCGGAGGCGGAATACAAAAGAGACAAAACAGAAAGTTTTTTACTGAATGAATATTCATAGCACTCTTTTTTGATACTATAAATGTACTATGTTTGCGAATTATGATTAATGATTGCGGGGAAAAAGATCAAACAGTCACTAGAGCAGCCCGACAGCATTACAGACATCGGAGTGTCTCTTCTAGCTCAGCCTCGCTTTCTGTGCGCACCACCTCCTGCCTCTGCAACATTGCCCACCTCTGGAAATATTTCAGCAGTCCTGCCGACACAGCCTGTAGTGAACTTAATGAGCCTCGTCCTACACTCAAGTCTAGAGCTCAGACAGACAGAAAGACGCAGAGACAAGGTTATACCACGGCTAGATCTCTCTATTGTCATATTCCTGCATGCGGTTGCTGGATACTGCACACTGCGTCTTAATGAGCGAGCTGTGTCCGTTCACAATTTCACTGAATTCCCGTGTCGCCGATCAGCCACTATGGTTAAATGTCTTGTTTAATGGTTGAGGTAAGCATGCAGTTTATTAATTATTTCAAGCCACGATGTATCGTTCGTAACTACATGAAAATGATAAGCGGGTCTGCTGGATGTTTTCTGCAGGGCATGTTGTGCTGAGGAGTCCTTGACAACATGATTTTCTTTTTCACTTTCGCCCGTTATCTTTTCATTTGTATATTGCTACTCCCATTTATGTTGGTAAGAATTTTTAAACATTTGTAAAATGTTATTCGATTATATTGCAATTCGCGAATAATGTAATACTGTAGTTGCAGTCAATACGCATGCAAATCACCCGCATTCACTTCTGTGCGCTAACACGCTCCTAACACTCAGTACATATAAGTTAACTGGTAACTGGCGCGGTTTGTATTACGGCAACGCTATGCGTTATTTATTAATATGAAATATCTTGTGCTTTGGTTTGGTGATATTTAAAATTCCTACTTATTTATATTTTAAAAATAGTATTTTGTATTTTACTAATGCGGCGTACTATTTTCTAGTTAGGACGGGTTGTCTGTGTAAAAGAAGCAAAAATAGTTTTATTAAGGTTTATATGGAAAAGATATATGAAAATGATTTAAAATAAGGAACTTATTGATATTATAGTACTTAACGAACTACTGTTTTTGGGCAGTGAAGGAAGTGTTGGCAGAACTGACATAACTAGCCTATGCTGTTTAAATGCGTGTAGTTTCCACTGTGATCAGTGATGGTCGTTTGAGTGCCCACTGAGCTTTCGCTTAAAGTTAGTTTAAGGTCGGGCAAGTGTGGGTTTGATGCTGGGAACAGTCTGCAGAAACAGGAGCCTGCTTTTACCGCCTCTGTCCAGCAGTCTGGATCAGAATACGAGGATGAAAGGGCAGACACCGAAATGTATTTTCAGCTGTACTTTTCTATTATACAAATAATCATGTACTCTGTTGTAGCCTACTAACGCAAGTATATTAACAGATTATAGCAGAATACAGCTCACGCACGTGTATTACTTTGACCTGTTGTATTTTTCGTTAACGAATGATGATAACGAACATAACCTACAATGTGATATTATAATCTAAGTGAATCTTCAACCAATAACATATATGTGATCCGATTAAATTCTTAATTAAATTAAGCTAAAACTTGCATTGCATACACTTTATTTAAACAATAGAATTACTCCCAGTACAGGTACAGTAGCATATAGCGGCTGTCAGCACGGAGGCGCAGAAGCATAGAACTGCTATTAGCATAGATTTGCTTCCACACAGCGTACACTCATGCAGGGTCTTGATGAAAAGGAAACAAACTCTTAGCTGACGTTAAAGGAATTTTTCTGAGTAGTGTGTAGGTATGTGTAGTTATATGTAGTGGTTTTTTGGTTTCTAGTCATGGAGAGACTAACGCCTCAGTTACACATAAGCTTCAGTTTGAGAAAAAAACTGCTTTGAATAACTCCAAAACAGAGACAAGGAGCCCGTGTGATATTTAATAATAAGTTTTTAAAAAGCCCCCTGGGAAGCTTGGATCTTGGGGAAAGTCCTGTTTTATGACTGTTAAGGTGCCATTGTGAGTTTTCAGAGGTTAGCTAGGAATATGCTAGTTGGCGTTTAACACATGCTGATCTGTTAACACGTAGTCCAATCTGGAGCATTAACAGTATGCTTATATTTTTAACAGCAGTGGTGTGCTAAAGTTTATCCAGTATTTGTTTGTTCGTTTGCATGCATTGCATTTTCCTACTTGGGAGGCATAAGATATTTTTCAGTTTTTTCCCACAATAGTTACAGTGCTGATAAAGTATTAGGTATGTGGATGTGCCTTCGGGGTGTCCCTTTAGCTCCAGCAGTGGCGAAGCTGGTCAAATCAGTCTGTAACTGGAATGTGCTATTTGTCACTTCTACCGGGGGGGGACTTGTGGCAGATTAAATTGTCCCCTTTTGTTCCTGGCTGCTGTAAACTGTTAAAAATTGAGATGTGTACAGGGGATTTATTTGCAGTTATTAGTGAGGCAGTTGTTCTCCTGTATATTTCCCGTAACCACAGGTGTCACTTTGAAGTTGAATGTCACCCTTTGTCTGCTGCACTGGAGTGACGGTGTTCGGCTCTCATGGCGCAGGATGACCAGCAACGAAAAGCATTTCTCATCTTATAAAACCCACATTAGCTTTCTTCAGACTTTCTGGGTCCCCACGGGGATCTACGCACAGTGTCTGTGGGTTTCCCACGCTGATGAAGATATGCTATAATACACCAGCGGGTTTCATGTGTGTTCACAGTGGGTACATGCACCGTTCTCGGTTTTGGTTTCACGGTTCGGTGCAATTACGGTACAGCCAGGAAAACACAGTTTGTTGTGAAACTGCTTATTATTAAAACTGCAAACAGAAACAGTCACGGACAGTTATAAATAAACAGCAATACCTTTGTCGATGCGTCTGATCCCAAAACCGAAGATGCGTTTATTTGCATATTGTAAAAATAAATATGAAAAGTCAAATTCAACAATATAAAATTATTACAATCATAATGAATTGTACCTCATGTTCCCTACTCAAACAAGTTAGCACGTTGGACGTGTGTTTTAGCAACATATCCGAGCTCGGTATAACAGAGGCGACAGTCTTGGTCTTATCAACTATTTTCTTGAGCGATGGTTGCGAATTTATTGGCAAACCAAAATGTTCCCAAATCGCCGATTATGACTGATTGTCACCAGGATTAGCCGTAAAAAACTCACAGCCACAATTAGTATAATGTTTTCCATGTTGAACATATCCTTGTGAATTAGAGTTCCGCCTGTCTATAAACGTATTCATTCGTTTCTTCGTGCGTACCGAGTCGAAAATGATGTTCCCGGGGCTGCCAGCTCTCACGCATCTCTAGTGATAATCAAGCTTTCAAACTCACGATCACGCAAGAAATCTTACGGCAAATCTATATTATTCTATTATAAGCCTAAAATTAGCTACAAAAGCATTGGGGTGTTTTGCGAAGCCTTCAGACTAGTTATAAGGTAATAAAACTGTTACATGCATGTAAATGCTTGTGCAGGCTTATGTCGAATTGAAAATTTCAGGCCAGCCAGCCGAGCAAAGCTGGCAGCCCTGTGTCCCGTTACAGCCTTAAGTTACGCCAAACCTTATGAGCTTTAGTTAATGTGGGGACTCTGTGGCATGACAGTCTGTGTATTACACTTTCTATTAGTTTATAACAGTGTAAAAGGCCCTGTGTGATTGTCCCTAGTTTATTTATTGTCCTTTAAGTCAGTGGTGTTGTAACATGGTCATGAATCTGCTGTATGAATGTTAGTACAGGCCCTCTCTTTGATCACTGTATTTTTTGTGACATACCCGAAGGATTACACTGTATATTTTTGGTAGTTTCAAACAGGCAGTGTCCCAAGCTGTGGTATGATAGTGTCCCAGACTAATACGGGCTTTGGATTAACTATTTTAGAGGTTTTAGTTTTTATATATTTTTTAAGTATTAAGTTAGTTTTAAAGGTAACCATAAAATACCGAAATGTACTTTTTGCAA
This sequence comes from Mormyrus iriodes, assembly GCA_011763525.2. Lineage (NCBI taxonomy): Eukaryota > Metazoa > Chordata > Actinopteri > Osteoglossiformes > Mormyridae > Mormyrus > Mormyrus iriodes. The sequence continues at coordinate 8,854,446 of JAAGVU020000039.1, forward strand.
CTGGTTTGACCAAATCAACCTTCCTCCCCCCTCCAGTTCCCATTCGTTGATTTGTAATGGATATTTGGAAAAGGTTCGATGCCGGATAACAGAAATCCTTACAGGGCTTTGAATGGTAATGCTGTGTGCTGATTGTGGTCAACATACCATGAAGTAAAAACTTGTTTAATTACACCTAAAGTAAACAAGTGCTTCAAAAAGCTACTCATGCCATGGAGAAACTTTTAATGGGACAAATTCTTATTTATTTTAATAAAATACCTTCTGTGTACATGATTTGTTGTTCAGGGGCACCAAATTCCTACTTTTTGTGAAGGCTGTTATCAGTTTGATTACCTTCAGTTCTTGCCTTTGCATGAGGAGTTAGTGATCTCCCTGTTTTGGCCTTTTTACAGTATTTCCATTTATCCAAAATGACATACAACTCAGAAAGCAGGGTCAGCTAGTCTCTGGAGCAATTGGGGTTAATGGCATTACTCATGAGCATGATGGTGACATCTCTCTGGCAACCCTGGGATTTGAACTTGTAACCTTCTGATCACAGGCACAGTCTGGGAACCCTATTTGCATCCTGTAGTGTAAATGCTGTCAGTGGCAGCCGTATTCACGTATATCAGAAGGTGTCTGCTCTGCAGAGTTTTCTTCTTTAGCAATTCTGTGTAAATATGTATTTACCCCCTTAGAGAATGCCCTTCTTCTCACCCAGGTGCCCTCCCCAGCATTTCTGTTGCAGTTAGATTAATTATGAATGTAGACTCTGCTCCTGCCCCGAAAAACATATCTGCCGGATCCTGCCGCCTCTCAGCTGCAATCTGTATTCTAGACCCACAGCTTGGCTCCGACCACTCCTTTCCCTGAATGACACACCGTTCAAGGTCGCTGAAAGGTCGTCCCTCAGCGTTTACCAAGGCTCTCCGCCGGCTGAAACACTCGCCGGCGTCCCTGCGTGGACATGTTTACACATCCCAGGTGTCTCGTCTCGCAAGCCGCTGACTGGAATTTGTAAATATGTGAGGCTAATTGATTCCCCCCCCTCTCTTTTTTCCTTTTAGAGTTTGGGTGCGGTCTCATTTGAAAGTCCAGACCAAAATGCTGTCTGCGGCCGTACGCTGGGTAAGAGATGAGCTGCTACTCCATTTTAAACAATGTTTATGAATTTCTGCAGTGTTTTGACATTTATAATAATAATAATGATTCAAGAACCTTCCGCTCATCTGGTAATATTGCAAAACACACACAGAACGGGTCCCAATCAGGATAGCTCCTTATGTACAGACTGCAGTTAACAGAAGGAGGCTTCAAATCTCGCTGTCCTCCCTGGACTTGGCGGGGCTGATGTCTCATTCACTCTTTCTCAGGTGGGCATATTAGCATCTGCTGAAGGGGGCTGAGAGATAACCGTGTTGTAATCTTTATTATTGTTGTTTCTCAGTTACAGAAACACCTGGGCTGTTTAAACGGATTTTACCGCATTTCAACATGTCGCGATGAAGGCCTAAGGCATTTCCGGGCTCGTTAAGGCTGAGATTCACGTCAGTTTTTTGTACAGCTTGTAATCTCCATTTTCAGGTTCTTTCACAGAGACACACGCTGTCTAGCAGACAAAAGCCCGTACCTCGGCCCATGCGTCGTTGTGAGGAGAGAGTATTCTGAACAGAAATTCGAAATAGAATAGAAATTGGAATAGCAATAGAATAGAATTGAAAATGCAATAGATATGTGTTTGGAGGCTTTTTTATTTGCCCATGGTCTTGGCAAGCAGGATGCCTTAATAGAGAAAGTGGAGCCTTTAAGTGATGTTAGTGAAGCATGGCACTGAGAGCGAGGAGGTCATCAAGCGGAGCGGAGATTCTGCTGAAGTTCCGTATGGAAATGTGTGTGGCCCGTGCGGGAAAATGAGCCCGTCCTCACACAGCACCATCAAGGTCATTGGCGTGGCACTCGGGAACTTGTCGGATGTAAGGAATCCACTTGCGGAGTCTCAACTCAGCGACACGATGGTTTATTGACCAGCAAAAATAATATTATGTAATACAGTGTAGAAATACACCGGGTACTGAAAGGCAGCTCAAATACAAATTGAGTTCTTCCCCCCTTTTTATACCCCAAAAGACCCTCCCCAACAAAGTCCTGTGTATAGGTGTTGTGAGTGAATTTGCATATAGAGGATGCCCTCCTGCAGTGTGAGGAGCCTGAGGCAGGGTGATTACTGTCAATTCAGCTAATTTCTTATCACCCTAATCGTGCAGCCTGGAGCCCCCATGATAATTTGCCAATGGTGTTTCTCCACTGCCACCAAGAACAAGCTGTACCCAAGCCATGCCACAAACTGACGGTTTTTAATTTTATGCCAGCTATACCCAAGCCGAACCCGCACTGACACTAAACTGAGCTGGTCGAAATGCTTGGAGATACTGGTTATCTGCATCGATATGCGCAGATTATCTGAAAGAAATAAGAGTCGGTTCTATATATTATTCATTATAGGTTTGAATGCTGTCTATTTTTTCATACCGTCTAGACATTTCACCTTGGTATACGGTACATGTCGGTATAATTTAAAAAAAACATAAATGATGTAGGTTACTGTAAACTCTGGAATCCGAGATAACCTAAGCAGGGTCATCACTGTGAAAGCTGAGCGGCAGGGAAACGAGGAGACACCTCCTTCGTGAAGAGATAAAAAGATCCCCCTTCGTTTACTGACAGCACTGTTACTGTCTGATCTGCGGCCGCGCGCGCATATGTTTCATGTGTGCCGCGCATGCTCCAGCACTTTACGGCAAATTCACACTGCAATACCTATGCAGGTGTGTTATTCTTTCACGTTTTTTTTTTTTTTCTGTCTAAGTGAGGCTTCAGTCACCACTAACGCTGTCCACACTACAATGCATCGCCTCAATACAGCATCTCCGTATCAGTTTAATGGAAAGAGGAGCGTCTGTATATTTCATGGTATTAAAAATAATACCTTCAGGATTTCTAAATATCGGGGTATGCCGTAATAGTGTCATACCACCCTAATTCATTATTAGGAGTATTCATGCATTCCTGATAACTCTGAACTTGAAAATTTCCAATCTCCTACTTAAAAAAGTACTACAGAAGAGCTGAACGGAATGGATTCGTAATGCAAATTTCCACAAGCGAATGCTATTTCCGCTAGCGTTTGATACTTGCATAAAGCTGCGTTTCTTACAGAAGTGATAGCAGAATTTGCACACAGAAAAATAATAATAATAAAAACAATAATTGCATGCGGTAAATCATGATGTACACAGTGTTAACAGTAAACAAGCGCCTCTTCAGTTTTACATCACTGTCGCTCTCCAAACCAAGCAAGGCCTTTACCGAGCCGACCCTTCTGCAGTGGAAAACCAAAGCGAGCTGGATCTATGCTCTAACTACTCTCTCTTTGCGGTACGACTTAGGTTACGGCTTGGTTTTTGTTTGCCAGTGGAAAAGCGCCGTAAGGCTGTCTGTATTAAAATGATGAATCAATGAACATTAGGGCATCTTTACTGCTACTCCTTTCATGGAGAAACACGCTTCAGCTATACGGCTGGCCCTGCCACGAACCTTGGGCAGAGTTTTGTACCGTGGATTGAGAACGTTATTGGAGTGTTTTCTAATCAAGACTAAGCACCAAGAAACAGAGTTTCTGGTTATTCCAAACTAAATGTACTTATGGGATAAAACGGGTCCTATTAGTATAACGAGTTTCCAGGGATCAAGTCCCAGAATGTATCCGTAAGCCCTGAATACTATTATTTTAAGCACAAAAACCACAAACAGCAGAGAACTTCCCTGAGCAAGACAACGTTCCTGCACCTATAGAGTAGCACACGTAGTTCATTTACCTGCAATTGGATATATATCCTTTCTCCTTCTATCCTCTTTGCTGTGATTGCTGAACTACTATCTGTTTGAGTTTCAATTGGAATTCCCACCCACTGTAAACACTGGCAAGGATGGCTGCTCACCTAGTAGTGTGCAAACACACAGGGTTTGACTTGAGCATGGACATCCTTGAGATCTTTGAGGTCAAAGGTCAAGGATGTTTGTTTCCTTCAAAAACATTTTATCACCCGTCTGTTTTCAGAAAGCCCTTATCCAGTTCAGGACGTGATGTTCTGGAATCTAAACTAGAACCAAGGCTAGTTGCACACCTGGGCCGGTCAGCGGTCATGTCAACTTATCGACTATTTTAATAAAAGATCCACGCAGAGAGAAGCCTTCACAGTTTCCTATATCCATTTGAGAAATATATCAACAGAATTTGGCTATCCTCTGCAATTGTTTTTTTTCCTCGCAAAATAATTAGATCTGGTCTAAGGATACGTATTTGAGCAAAGACAGTTACATACATAAAATGGCTTGCAGACAATACCATTGTGTTCAAGAGCAAAAAGCAGCCAGCAACTTTTAAGTTTTGTATGTTATGAATTCTGGGAAGGTGTGATAGTGTTCATCTGTGGCATGGGGCCGAGGGCTCTTGGAGGCCGGCCCGGTCTAGGCTGAATCTTGGCTTTTGATTTTTGCTTGTTTGAGCTGTGAATCAGTCTCCCCTGAACTCTAAGTAGCCAATACCCCCTCCCCACCCCACAGATAAATAGTGTTTGCTCAAGACAGGAATCTAACAGGGAGGTTTCCACAGGAGCAACCTGGTACATGGAGTAGGAAAAATAGTAACAATATATATGTATATATATATACAAATTTGCTTCCCTCAGAAGAATTCCTCACCTTTGTTTTTGGCATGTTACATACAGTCGATTCTTTTTTTGTAATGTTCGTTTGTGGATTAGTTAAATGCACGCTGGCAGGAGAAGATCCATGCATGTTGGTAGGAGAAGATCCATGCGTGCTGACAGGAGAAGACCCATGTGTCCTGTCTTTGTCACAGGGATACACATGCATGCGTTTCCACAGACGTGTACGACTAATTTCTGTTAAGTGAATTCCTCAGAATGCAATGGGGCAGGAAAGGAACAAACAGTCTAATCAAACAAAAATAAATCAGTTTTATATCTAAGAACATTAAAAAAAAAAACTCTTCTGGCTAATCTCTAAGTCTTGGGGATGAGAGGAGTAATAATAGTAAGTAAGTAATAATAGCACTAAAGGGATATTCATGATTTGATCTGTGGTTGATGTTTGTTTGGCTTCTTTTTTTCCTCCTCTGGGCCTCTTGGAGGACAAGGAGCACTTGAGCGAGGCTAACAAAGATTTCTTGCTCCTGCATGCAGTTACAATTGGAGAGGTGAAGGCTGTCATGGAGAGGCTTGTGATCAAAGCCCATGTGGTTCTAGTATAGTGAATAACAACATAATGGAGAGCTTATCACTGACATCATTTGTTAGGTCAGTTGAAAATTAGAACTGTTTATCCTATTTTTAGATTATGAGCAGAACTTTTGGCTTCTTTAAAGTCCTTCTGGGATCAGTAGATGCTCCTGAGGCCTATAAATGCTTGCCATCATGCAAATGCAGTCCTTCTCTCTTCGGTACATCTTACTAGCATCGAGAACTTTCACCAGCATGGGAAAAGTAAATCCCATTTCTGCCCTAAAATTCCAGGGTAAGTTCAGCCCCATAAACTGAGTTCCCTCTGTAAGTGCTGTGAAGCTCCAGGCTGAGTATGAGATTGTCAAGTTCATCTGATTACTCCAAAAATGTCAGGCTACTGTGTGTGTATCCTCCGCTGATCTCAGTTTCTGTTGGTGGGGGGTGTTGGTCTCCTAGGGTGTACTCACACTAGACAATCCATACTGTGCCTGAGCACGTTTGACCCCTAAAGTCCAGTTCGTTTGACTAGTGCGATCGCTCTGTACCAGGCCTGGGCACAGTACACTTAACCGTTCTCTGGCCCGCTTGAAGAGGTGAGCCTGGACACAGTATGCACAGTAAGCAGCAGGTAGTTATTAGAGGCACAGTGTCATAGTGGGGTACTGCTAGGTTCAATTTTAGGACCGCTGTTATTTCTAATTAACATTAATGATATTAGTGACTGGGTTTATACCTAGCAGATGAAATTGAATGTAGACAAATGTACGGTAATCCATGCAGGGAGCAGAAATATAAAGTATAGATATTTTATCGGTTCTACTGAGTTAAAGGTAGCTGATTAAAAGAAAGACCTTGGTGTGTATGTTGGTGCTTCCATGTCCCACTCTCGCCAGTGTGGGGAAGCAATTAAAAAGGCCAGTAGGATGCTGGGTTATATCTCTAGCTGTGTGGAGTTTAAGTCAAGGGAGGTGATGCTAAGACTATAGAATTCCTTGGTAAGACCCCACCTAGAATATTGTGTGCAGGTTTGGTCACCTTACTTTAAAAAGGACATTGCTGCTCTAGAAAGGGTTCAATGTAGGGCTAAATGAATGATTCCTGGTCTTAGAGGAATGTCTTCTGAGGAGAGGTTAGCTGAGCTGAATCTGTTCAGCCTCGAGCAAAGGAGACTAAGGAGTATCATGATCCAGGTATATAAGATTCTAACAGGTCTGGATGCTGTTCAACCAAATAGTTACTTCAATATTAGTTCAAATGCAAGAACTTGTGGCCATAGGTGGAAATTAGCAGCAGAACATTTTAAACTGGATTTGAGGAAGCACTTCTTTACACAACGTGTAAAGTACGGAATAGTCTTCCGTGAAATACAATTTAATGAAAGTTGCTGCTTTGCATACTTGGTAAATGTATAAGAGGGTTGTGTGTCATGACACCCAAAACAACTTCAGTAAGCCACAAAATAAGGCCATTAATCATGAATTCATTTTGTTGTGCTTTTCTTGCTATGTCTTCTTTAACACAAAAAGGTGCATGGTGATGGCAAAAGCGTGCTTGGGCCAGGATTGTTAAGCGCAATGTGTGTGCAGTCCAGCAGGGGAATGTGGGGGGGGGGGGCAATCAGGCTCAGTCATGGTATAAGGAAACCCGGCAGAGTGTGAGTACGACCTTAGAATGCAGTGTCAAGAGGAATTGTGGCAGGAGGGGTTAATCCTTTATTAGGGGGGATCTGATGGTGGTAATGGCGTAGATTATTTAAACTGAGTAGTGTACATTTATTTGGGGGGGCTAAAGCCCCCCTACAACAGCCCTAGCAACACCCCTGTATTGGGGCGAGGAAAACAAAGTGGTCCTTCACAAACTCACAACTTTTTGAGGAACTGGCTATATCCGGGTTTGGGTATATATATATATATGTAGCAGAAGGGTGAAGAAGACTCACACACTAAGCACTGGGTATGAGAAGACCTCAAGTTGGCTGAAATGGCACCTCAGGGCTCCCAGGTCCAGCTGTGGTCCACCTTCTGCTTTCAAGTTGTTCTGGGATGACATTCCCAGAGCTAATCTACTGCGTGAACCAGGCCAGGAAATGCAGGCTAAGGAACTAAGGACACTGTGACTTTGTCTAACTTTCAAGGTAATGCTACTGCCTCGCTGATGCCCTGTATGAGCATTTGGACTTTCACAGAGCCCAGGGTGGACAGCTGCCAGGTTGCAGTTTGTTTTTTCTGGAATGGAAGTAAGGTCCGGATGGTTACACGGATTCTTGTGTATCAGAACTAGAAAATGGAAATAAGACCGTCATTAATCATCAGTTTGATTAGGTCGCTGCTTGCATTTATTGGCTAAAGTGGTTTTGAGATGACAGACAGCAGAGGGGGCAGGGTTTTATTGGGGGGGGGGAGTCATAGGCTCCCCAGGCCAATCAGATCAGATCCCCTGGACCTAAGTCAATCATTTGCCGCTCCCCCCAGCAGCTTCAGCTGTGTAAACTCCCACTAAGACCCTCTCCCATCTCTTCCTCCTGCGCGGGTTCACACTCGGCGCTCGGTGACCCAGTTCTGCTCTGCGGAGCACCATGACCCACTTGGCCAGCGGCGGGGGAGCAGATTCACTGCTCCGCGTCTCCTAGCCTCAGTGAAAGACTAGCGCTCTTCGGAAGGCCACTGGTGTATGATAGCAGGTGTGTAACTGTCAGCAGAGGTGTAGTGCTGGGTATATGCAGGTATACGGTGTTTATAATGTAATTATACAGTATAACAGTATACCCACTTAGCAAGACAGCACTACACCACTGCCTGTCAGTGCTGGTGTGCCTTCACCATTCCTGCTTAGATGTAGTAGAATATCTGTCTCACACAAGTTTTCACTGTCTCTCTATGATAATACAAATCTTACTCTTCATAACCGTCTGTCACATCGAGCGCTCACCGTCTCTCCTTGTCGTTACCTGTACCAGAGGTTCTCAAGCTGTGGGCCCCGGAGTGGCCCTAGGTGGTATGTGAGAAGACTGCGGTAATTTGTTACTGTGCTTCAGGTTACTCTGATTTTTGATTTCTTTGTCTTCCCTATTCCCTGTTTTTGAATTGCTGTGTACAAAAGATGTAGGAATGTATTACAACCATGTAATGAGCCATGGGGTGAATCTGTTGAATCTATTGTCTGCTGCAAGACACTATATAAAAATAAATTGAATTGATCTGGAGTGGTACTCAGTCCACGTAGGTTTAGAGCCACTGCATTATACCATATCCCCTGCCTTCCATTCGGCTGGATTACAGAGGGACCTCACTAGTGCGGCATCCTGCAAAATCCCGCAGGAGTTTGCTTCCTGCAGCGGCTATAAATGCGACGTTGTCGTCAGGGCAGAGCAGGAAAGCAGAGTATTGTGAGTTGCGTGCCCTTCAGCACCCAACACAGCTAATAAGATGCAGGATGCTTTATCAGTAGCAGGTGAGCGATGCCCCAGGTAAGGTCACTGCAGGGAATGGTGCCTTTTTTAGCCCAGTGGGACCCCTGCTGGACTGCTTCAGCCTGACAAGCCATAGCCGGCATGGTGAAACAGAAGCTGCAGGGTGTGACGGACAGTTTCATCCTGAGGCTGGATGCTCAAGGAGGAAGGTGGAGGAGGTGATAGCGGGGTTTGCGTCATGGTGACCTCATCCAAAAAGGACAGATCCTGGGCTGGTGTTGCATCGCTTAGGCTGCCAGTGATGTAATTCCCACCTCCACCCCAGGAATTTTCCTTTTAGGGAGTAACCATGTGGAAATGCTAGTGTACATGCTCACTCTGACCAATGGGCTGTATTTACAACATCCAGTTTTGTACTAAGAATGCTGTCAACTGAAAGCATATCAGATGGTTCGTATCTCGTAATAATGAAATAAAATATATTATGATTTTACATAGGATCAGCTTTTATTAAACATTCTTGGAACTCAAAGCTAGATTTGACAGGAGAGCGTGTTGCCATAACGCAGTTAACTCTCCCATAAACACAGCCGTTGGAGTCCATTGTATGTATTTCATGTTTTATCTTGGTCTTTTTGTGATCTAAAATATGTTTTATCATATTGTCATCATCTGATAAAGGCACTTTGTTTATTTGTTACTGAGATGAAAAAGAAAATTACCACCCACTAGTGAAATAACACCAGTGCATAAACTTTTGTTGGGAAATTTTGCATAATTGCTCATGGTGAATGAGTCTGTGTAAAGCCAGATACTAGATGAGACGCTAGAGAATAGGATTGGCCCATGACAGTGACTGAGGGGGTGCTGACTGGGGACAGCCCTGGCGTTCCCAAAATGCTAAATTACAAAGGATCAGCTCATGAAGTCTTGTAAATTAAGCAAATTAAGTCATAATGAAATGGTAAACAGTATTGAGAAACTGATATTGTTAGCTAGCTGTAGATTTGCCTGTTATATGCATAGAATGAAATCAATCAGAATCCCCCCATAATGTACACTCACTGAGCACTTTATTAGGAGCCCCTGTATACCTACTTATTCACACAATGATCTAATCAGCTAGTCAGGTGACAGTAGACCTTTATCTCATCTTTTAACATTCAGTGACAATTTTTATTACTCATTTATATACTCCACTTGGGGAGTTCAGATTGGATGCTGACGTCAGACTTAGTATAGTAAGATCTCGAGACTTGAACTGGCACCCTATCGGTTACGGGTAACTTTTTTCTCCAGGGGATGGAGGCCTGAAGGGGGCGCCAGCAGGACTGCGGTCAGAGCGCAGAGGTTCCTACCCATCCATCGACCTGCGGCTGTTAAACAGTGAGTCTCAGCAAACACCCATGTGAAAATGGGCTGGAATGCCAGACCGTGAGTTGTCCAAGTACTCGAGATTATACAGAATGCAGACCCATTAGCATTTGGCTTCTCTTTAGCATAGACTTTTATCCAGAAAACTGGAGGGCTCCTCTTCACTTGCCCACATTCCACACACCCCTAAGCAATCATGGATAATATTTATATTTCCAGTCAATAAATATAAGCAGCTTTTCAAAAGCTTAGTGTTTGATTTTCCCCAGAATCCAGCACATTCAGTATGTGGTTTGTATTGGGATAATTCTATAGCTCGTTCCAGTTGTCTTCAATCAAATGTGCGTCTGGTAAAGCACATTCTCAGAAATGTATAAAGGAAAAAAAAATCTAGTTTTCCCAAGCAGAAAAATACTTCTGAAATATGCCTTATCACAACGGCCTTGTAAAAATAGTAACCCAGAGATTTAGACAGCAGCAGTATTTAAAGCAGTGTAGAGATGTAGACTGAGTTGAAGCCTGCCTCTTCCCGCCTTCACTGTAGAAACATGACCTTGTTTACAAACTCTGTGGTGTTTACAAAGTCTGATATATTTATAGACTGTGCAGTATTTACAAATGTTGATGTAATTATAAGACCTGCAGAGCTTAAAGGCCATGCAGTGTTTACAGTCCCTTCTGTATTTACGGACCCTGCAGTCAGCACAGACCCCTCTGTGTTTACAGACCCTGCATTGATCACAGACCACTCTGTATTTATAGACCCTGCAGTGATCACTGGCCCCTCTGTATTTACAGACCCTGTAGTGATCACAGACCCCTCTGTATTTACAGACCCTACAGTGATCACAGGCCCCTCTGTATTTACAGACCCCGCATTGATCACAGACCACTCTGTATTTAGAGACCCTGCAGTGATCACTGGCCCCTTTGTGTTTACAGACCCTATAGT
>JAAGVU020000039.1:8875023-8899456 GCA_011763525.2 Mormyrus iriodes
GGAGGAGGAGGAGGAGGAGGAGGAGGAGGTGGTGGTAGGAAGCAGCGTGGAGTCGAAGTGAGGACCGGAAGAGGAGGAGCAGGGGGAGGAGTCCCAGTGATCTCCAAACTGTTCTGGGAAATATCAGGACCTAAAACAAAGGCAGGCATAACATCATTGTGTTACTAAGGAGATTTCCACTTGACATCCAATTTATTAGATTTCTTAATTTTCACACTTCACCAACTGATATAACAAAACATTTTATAAAGTATGTGTAAATAAGCACCTCTTATGAGTACAGCAGAGAAACTCATCCTAATCCCAGATCCTGCTGTTTACACTATCCACTATATACACTCTATAAACACGATCATCCTCTTAGGAGTGATGAAGAATTAGCTAATATTTCCATGACAGCTAGCATGGTGTAATTAACATAAACAAATAAACAGTAGCAGGGGGGCAAAGAGCAGTTCCAGCACACACCCGTCGGTGCACTGACGATGAGGGCGATGTGAGCTCGTAACTGGAGCAGCTCATCTTCGAGGGCTGTGATCTTCTTCAAAGCCGCCACCCTCTCAGGGCCGGATGCTACTGCAGCACAGTGGAGAACCTGGTGTCCACTGGGAAGGTGGATGCCACTCCTGTAATTTAACACACATCCAACAGTGTAACTGGGGTAAATATCACCAACAGGCGAGATGCTGAAAGAAGAAACATCAGACAAAACATGCACACTTCTAACATGCAAGATTCAGGAGTCTGACGTATGCACAGTAAACTGTTAGTTACACTGTAAGATGAAAATATTACTCTACATATCCTTCCAGCCACGGGCAAATTAATTAAACACCAATGCAAATTAAGGTGCTTCAATAAGACAATAAGTAAAATTAACACGTAAGCACAGTGCAATGTAAAGATATAGTATAGTATAACGTAGTGCAAATTATTGTACAATGTCGGAAGAACTAGGGGCAAGCCCAGCACCTTACTGACTGGAGGTAAAGTAAAACACTCAGTGCTTTATCGGTGTTAAATTACATTACCTAAACTTTGCAAAGGTTTCGCTGTCATTTTTAGCAACCCACATTACATCGGCCAAGGACGGTATAGCGGGACTCTCCACGTCAAAGCTGCCCCTTCCATGATTCACGTGTGTCAGGAAGGGGACCTGCGGACGAGCATAGTGTGAGAAACCTCCAGTAAGCACCCCTGTATTCAAGGCCATTTACGTAAACCATCATATGTGCTGGTCTATAACGTACTTGAAAATGAACTCGTGGATGAGGACTCAAGGGAAGGTTGCTTCCAATCAAACGAACAATGCTGCGATACTGTCCATATAGTTTGCGCTGGCATACAGGCAATAGCTGAAAAATATGGATCACAGTCACAGCAGTAGTTCAATAAGAAATATTTGATTACTTTCAGTATAATCCATTTTAAATACCAAATGCAGCAAGATAAAAACTTAGTATTACCATGTCTGCTGGAAGTCCAAAGTATTCGAGGACATACCGTAGAAGATCAAGGATGCCAGTCAAGGGAGACATTGCAGACGTTATCTAAGACAATGCAACACGAACAGTAATACCGGAATCCAAACAGCACTGTATTCGCAGTTACACAGTCCTGATGGCCATATTGTAAACATGCAAAATGGAAAGCGTATAGGCTTGCAATTAAAGTTTGAAGATCCACCGAATCCAGGCCGTGAAAAATAAAAGTTACAGTCACTGCTTCCAGATATGCATAGCAAATTACTCCCTGTTAACAAATAACGCACAGAGTAACTGTGAGGTAGAAATTCTACGCTAGAGACTCTCCCAGCTTCCCCCTAACAGTAACCACGCTTCCAGGTTAAAGGAACTCAAATAAAGCCGCGTCAGCAAGCTGCACGCTGAGTGGGCCGCTTCAGCTTGTTGAAGAAAATAAGCCAATGAGCGTGGAGGATCCTTCGAGGTCAGCTAAACAGACCAACCAATCGATTTCAACTTTCTAAAATTTGTACGAAATTTGGATTTGGGAGTATTACAAGTATATCGGATGTGGGTAAGGACGATGAAGTTCATGTTGTAGTAACCGCTTATACCTGTTGTATTTTTTAAACGTGGCTATAACCTCGATATTCACAGCACGACAGTACTTTGTAATATTTCACGCGGTAAATGTGATATATATCAGGATGCATTTTTAGTAGTTTGTTGGTAATTCGCTGTTCGTCTACAAGTGATTATCATGATCGAAGTTTATTTCGATGACTGGTTAAGTGTGATTCTTTCCTGTTATCTAAAATGGGAAAGTACTGCGTATGTTTCGGTACATGGGATCATGTTTTAGGAAAATGTGATCCTGTGAAATCGTGTTTTATTATGTGTCTAATGTGTGTCTATTTTTACTTTTTACTTTTTTGTTTTTCTGTATTTTAGTTTTGTACAGCGCTTTGTGACTGTTTTGTCTGTGAAAGACGCTTAATAAACGTTACTAACTTACTTGGTTATATTGCATTGATACGGCGCTGTGTAGAATGGTGATTACTGTACATTTAACACACATCTTAGGTAATAGGGCCCGTTTTAAAACCCCACAGAAACATGATGGACGCGCTTTCAGTCGTTAATCAACTGCGGGATTTGGCGTCGGAGCCGCAGAACAGGGAGGCCATAGTCCAGGACCAAGGATGTTTTCCAGGCCTGGTTCTGTTTCTGGATCACCAGGATTCCCACGTACTGTTCTCTGCTCTACAGGTTTGCTTTACCCCGCATATCTGCAGGCATTAGGAAGCGTTTAGAGCCCATTTACATGGCCGACGCGGTAAACTTTATTCTGTGTCTTGTCAGACTCTTCGTTATCTTGCCGAGTCCCCCCTTAACAGGGATAAAATGAAGAATGAGCTGGGCATGATGGTGAGTCTGGAAAACCTCATGCAACGGTGAGTCTCATTTTAAAGCATCTTTCTAGGATTTACTTTTCAGGTCAAAAAGCTCTCATTGCTTTTGCCACTGACGATTGAATACCACAACATAAGCAAAAACAATCTGAGTTATATGCTGTGACATGCAGTTATCAATCTGGAACAGCCAAAAGGGAAACATGGCTGTAGATTCCTTATGGCTTTCTGTGGCTTCTTATTGACAGTATTATTGGTTTCTATCTCTCTCTCTCGCTCTCTCTCTCTCTCTCTCTCTCTTTTAGTAGATGTGGACAGAATGAGGTGTGTGATTTAGCCAGAGAAGTCTTCGTGTTGTTGAGTAAGCCTCTCCATACTGGGACTCTCCAAACCCCCACACAGCCAAAGAAAGTCAAGTCACAGTTCTTCATCAACAGTTCCAACAAAAAGGCCAAGTCTGTCACCCTTCACATACAAGGCCTGGACAATGTGGTATGTTTGGACCTCCTAACTTGGAGTAGGTACCGGCAGGTGAAAATTGGCCCAGGTTACATTTGATAAGTCAGAATGTTTTATTTTGAAACAAAGAAACAGAAGATTTCAAGTCATTAACTTTAATGGTTTTTGAGATATGGCTTATTTGTATACCCACTGAGGGCAGCGCACTGGTTAGCACTGTCGCTTCATACCTCTAGGACTGGTGTTGGAGTCTCGGCCCATGTGTGTTTGCATGTCATTATGGGGTTTCCTCTGGGTACTCCGGTTTTGTCCACACAGTCCAAAAACATAAGGTGAATTGGAGTTACCAAATTGTTCACAGGTGTGAATGTATGTGTGAACGTGTCCTGCGATGGGTTGGCATGCCATCCTGGGTTATTCCCCGCCTTGCGCTCGTGGTTTCCGCGATAGGCTCTGGACCCCCGCAACCTGGAATAGTACAAGTGGGCACAGAAAACAGATGGATGGATGGAACCCACTGACCTGATGAGTGGGGACCTCACTTTCATTTCCACTGCTGATGATTGTGGGATTTCTATACAAATGTCTTGAAAAACTTTGTTTTTCAAGCTTTATTTTGGTACCTAGTTAAGTGGGGGTTTTGTAGACTTTCATGAGGAAATAGAGTGCAATTTATTTAACTTAATATATATATAACTATTTTTGAACCATTTTAAAAATTGTTTCAATGGATAATAGTTTTTGAAAGAAATAGATATGGTATAAGCCAGCTTAGAGTAAGAGATGTCCTTTATTACAAAAATCATATAAATGTCATTTCTGTACAAAGACATAATAATTTGAATCCGTAGGGTTTTGGGCCAATTTTTATACTTTTCTCCAATCAGTGCGCTTACCTGCCAGTACATACTTTCAGCTGTCATGGCTGTTTTGCTATATGGTGGTGACTGACTACTTTAACCTGACGTGCAGGTCCATCGCGGCCTCTGTGAAGAAGCTCTGCTCAAGGTCAAAGGGGTCATCAGCTTTACCTTCCAAATGGCGCTGAAGAGATGCACTGTACGCATCCGGTCCGACCTGCCCGCGGAGGTGAGTGACACCTTGTTTAGAAACAAGCAATGGTCATATTCTGTAACTTAACAAGATTTCCGTGAGTTAATGAAGTTTCTACGCACAGCCCAGTTACATTAGTTATCCCACAGTTAGGGTTAGCCCAGCCCTTTTCAGGGCCCCCTTATCAAGTGGGGGGGGGGGGTGCCACCAGCGGATGGATTGTACCATTTTTCCTGAGGTGAGGCTCCTAATTTTGCTGGGGCCCTAAGCAACTACTTAGCTTGCATGTGTCTTGGGCTGACAGCCCACAGTTCACATAAGTCTGGGTATTACCAACTAGCCCATGACACAATACTCGCAATACCAGTGTCACGATTCATTGCATCACGATATTACAATTGTATCCTGATTATTAACACTCCAATAATAAAACAATGGAACTTCTAAAATTTTAAAACGGGTTAAATTAAAATTTAATTAACAGCCTTTAACTGCCGACGATGTGTATCTTGAATAAAGTTGTTGTTCATTTCAACTCCCTGTTGCGTAAATGATATATTTCTTTATGTATGCACAAAGTGCACGTCTGTTTGTAAAACTGCAAATGTAGTAGAAAAAACCATGTAGAATGATACATTTGACTCACTTTCAAAACATTTCAAAATCTGCTGGCATTAAACGGTATAGTAATTAATAAATTGATTCAAAGGTTCAGAATACAGATAATTGATTAGTTGCAGTATTGATACAGCTCTAGGTCATAGCGACAACATATTACGTGTATAGAAACCCAGTGTGAGTTTGAGGAACCCTGTACCTTTGCCCTGCAGTGTCTAGCATCCGCCATCGCAGCCACAAAGGTGCTGACAGCCCAGCAGGTTGTGAAGAATGACGCAGGGGAAGAGGTGAGTCCACGTTTTTAGGCATCTGCTTTTGATGTCGCAGGCGGAGCTGCTTGCAGTCAGTCATGGAGGATTGTTTGTCTCTGTAGGTCATGATTCCGCTCAGCACCACAGCTGCTGCTGTACAGGAGAACGTCCACCTGCCGGATTACCTGCCCGAGGATGAGAGCCCGGAGCGTGACACGGACAGGGCGATATCCCGGACGGGTGCTAAGGCTGATGCCAGCGGCAGCTGGCTTAACACTGCTGCTACCTTCCTCACCAGGACATTCTACTGGTGAAACTGATCTCGCTATTTATTTGGTCTTTCTTGTATTTCTTTGTATATATATTTTAATGTCTGTGTGTGTTGTCTTGAATATTTGACTTTCACTTCAGACTTTCAGGTGAAGTTTTTTGAAGGTCAAATAAAAGGAGTCTGATCTTATTTTCCACCCAGATTCCTTAAAGACATTTATGCCACAACTCCGAAATCTCGATTCTGATTGGTCAGAAGGATGTTCATTAATTTTCTGTAGCTGCACATGTAGTGCCAGAGAGGTGAATCTCAGCAATAAGTCACTGCTTTAATTGTAACGTTGCTGAAAATTCCAAACGTTGAACAATTTGAAGTTAACAGAAATGGCTGTTTCAAATTAAGGACTGGTCTTGGCAACAGATCAGATTTTTGAATTAATGACAGTGGCTTGGGTTGCCATGTTTAATCATTGCCAGAAGAAAGTGTTTCTAATGAATTTTGTCTCAACGTGAAAACGTTAGGTATATATTTGTAAGCTAGAGCTGTTAGTATTACTTGATTTTAAATTCGATTACTCTATTAAAAACATTGATTAAAAATTTTCTATATACGTGTGTGTAAGCAGATTATCCAGTCATGCAGTTTGTTTTTAAATGCACAGTTCTTCACCACTACAGGCATGCATTTAAAAATGTATAATGCACGGCTTGTCGTACATTAACCCTTACTTAGACACTAAACCAAGATGCCACACATATTTTGAATAAAAGGTTTATTGTAGCAACATGGTTCCTGTAACAATCTGACACAACTGAAGGTAGCAAATAGTGCTTCTTAATGGTTCCACATTTACTAATATAGATGCAGGCTCAGGGAAAGATTCAGTATCCATCTCGTAACCTCAAGGAGAAAGACTGTACCTGGGATTAGAGGTAATGGTCTTCACTGAAGGTAATCAGTACAGGAAGACTAATTTAAAGTCAAACAGGTGTAGAAAAACTGAAACTGCAAAAGCAATTAAATCTGTTCCAGTAATTTGATACACCAAACCAAATATGTTACGTACTCTCCTCTTAACGGGTATGGAGGTCACATGGGGCTTCACCCACCCAATCAGATTGCAGCGTGACTACACGCTCCTCACATTCTCACTCCGCTTTCTCGTCCTTCTGCGGGTCTTTCCTCTCCTCAATCTCTACGCCTTCCTCCTCCTCCTCCTCCACGTTTCCTTCACATTGATACTTATCATGAGTCCACTTGGGACTGCTGCTGGATTTCCTGAAATTGAATCGGCCCCTCCCACGCTGGAACAGGCCCCGCCCCCTTCCTCTCTTCACCCAGTAGTCCGTGCCGTCATCCCTGTCATCATGCTGTGGGGGGCATGACAGGCGTTAAGTCCATACTTCGCTTTTCCGTGTGTGCTTTGTGTCACGTGCACAGCAAAATGACGTAAATTTTGTCATCAGGGGTTCGTGCCGGACGACTGCAGACAGTGCACAGGTAGCTCAGACTTTTTTTTTTAGTCTGCTAGAGATGACACGCGTCCATGTATGTGTGCATGTGTAAGATAACTGACGTGGTACTGCCAGTAGGTGGCAGTGCTGACTTTCACAGAGCAGAGGTCAACAAAGAAAGCGTAGAGGAAGAATAGTTGTAGTTACGGTGAGCAGCTGTATGAGAAGGTGCAGAGGCACCCACATGTCCAATTTTTCATACTATCCAGACGTTATACGGCAGAATACATTACTTTCTGAAGCAACACTATTCTGGCATTTTGAAACTTCCGTTTTCCGTACCTATTAAGACGGATCAGGTATCAGCCATATGCCCGATTCATGTCCGCTACTTACTTATTTACTTTTCACGGCCTGTAAAGAGATCCTGTTTCTTGTTAAGCTGATTTGTACAATCAGTCGTGCGACAGTTTTTTCCCATTTTAGATGGGTTTTCACGGCATTCAATCTGAACGCTAACTGAGCGCAGTGACTCTGCCTGCTGTGACATCATGCGCATACACTTTGCAGTAGGACGAGCGTAAAAACACCAAATAAGAGGGTGACGATCTGGATCGATCTGCAATCTTTGTATAAAAAAAAAAAGTTTTGAGGGGTGCAAGTAGTGTTTAGTGGAAAATCCCACTAGACAAAGAGCGCGCGATTGTGCGAGTAATATGTAAAAAAGCAATGGATGATTTGGGAGTCGCTGGCTTGAGCTGTTTTGCGCTCTTGCTACGATTTGTGATACACCAGGGGCTGCTACTGTAACGAAATGTAAGTGACACTGTTGCCAGGGAGAGAAAAATTGTGGGGCATTATAAGCATTCGCAGCTTGTGTATACTCACTTGGAAGATAAGCATTTGCAGTTCAATCTGAATAAGACAAGATGTACAAACGAGATGGAGCAGTACATTATGTCTTTCTAGTAACCTAATTAACAAAGCTTCTTCTGGCATACATTTTTTTCATTTGTACTTACTAGTTTAAAACAAGAGCTCTGGTATCAGATCGGTACTCATGGTTCCAGATACCATTTGTTTGGGTATTTGGATCATATTGGCACTAAAAAAGTATGATCGCTGCACCTCATGCACCCATGATTAATATAAAAGTACAAAGAGCTCTTGTATCGGTATCAGCAGTTTTGTATCAGAATCAGTCAACCCTACTCACCAGGAAGTACTTCCTGCTCTTGGGTGTGTACTCTGGGTCCCATTCCTCCTCTTTAGGTCGCTTCTGAAATGGGGCGCTGGGAGGTGTCAGTCCAGAGCTGGGTGGAGGGAAGACCCCCCGGCCACGCCCTCGCCCCCCTCTGATGCGGAACTGCTACAGGGCAAGAGAGGATTAGTCTGCGTGACTCACTGGTCACTGTAGCAACACTACCTATACACCGCCCTCCCCATCCCAACAAGGCACGAAGTCTGTTTCAGTACTTACAAAGGTTCCCCTAGGCCGCAGGGTGCCCTGGAAGCCAGGGCCATCCTTGAGCTCCGTCAGGGCCGCCCCCTCCTCCTCCCTGGCCCTGCGCTTCTCCCTGCTGTCCTCAGGTGTCACTGATGACTCGGAGGATGACCTGGAACGCCCCCGCTCCTTGCTTTTGTGTTTGCTGCAAGATAAGTCGAGCGCTCAGTCTCCAGGTAAGGAGTCCACCAGTCAAAGTTGCATGTACTTGGATTAACGATTCTGTTACAGAGAGACCCGTACTGGTTTCCATAGTAACAGTTTGTCTACAGTAAAGGGGAAAAAAAACTAGTAATAAAGGCGAAACATTCAGCATACTGAAATCTCCTTTGAAAGGATAGAGAAAAAAAATGCAATACCATACTGCAGCTCTTACACAATGTGCTTAAGAAGTGCACTGCAATGAAGTCCAACCTTGTGCTGTGGCCTGGGTTATATGACATTTTATTGTCATTTTTGTTTGCTAATCCCAAATGTCCTCATCCAACAAAAGGCGCAAAAAACTGATTACTGCTGTAAAACAAAATGGTCATTTTCATATAAATAGAAGCAAGGAATAGTGAATAACAATTGTTTATATTAATAAAAAGGCAATTATTAAACAGGAAAACACCTTTGACCGTAACATCCCTGGTGTCGGGCATCTTACCTCTCATCCTTAAAGGGTTTGTAATCTCTGGGCTCCTTGCTCAGTTTATCCCCTTTCTTGAGCGGACTATGTTCCCGGGACATCCTGGCCTCATCGCGGTCACGGCTCTGCTCGGTCCGCCGCCGATCGATATCGTACCGCAAATCGACAGAATCGCACCTTGATTTTTTTTCACCCTATCAGAGCAAAACAGCGTTGGAGCCCAGAGCGGACAACCAGTTTCCTAAGAAACCCAGCACTTCTCGCTGTGATGATAAGCGTTAGAATGTGATCCATCATACCTGAGAGCCACCCCAACAATAAAAAAAAAAAGTGATATACAACCTCACTCAAACCATCCATCAACATCACATATTTACACTGACTGCACACTGCTGACCCCTTGTGGACATTGAAGGTGATGCGGTCCTTCGACAAACTCATTTTTAAGTTGCGACACCACATCATCTCTGAAGGCTTCCATACCTTGTAATCTTCCTTGAATGTTCTTGCCTTCTTAAAAGCACTGGGGGAGACGTCAATCCTCCTTTTTATCAGAAACAAGAACAACCATGACTGATCGGCTAATTTTAATGCTAATAAGACACTTCTGTTACTTCTATTGCTCTTCATCATTATGTTGCTTAAGTCTGCAGGAAGGTACACAAGCAAGTATTTGTACGGATACAAATTGAAAGGACAAATAAAAAAACAAAACATGCTTAAAAAGAACAAAAATCACCATCATTTAAGATAAATTATAGTTACAGGAAGAGTTCCACAATATTATATTATCTCTATAAAGTGATCCAGTAAACATGAACATTCTTTGTAGTCTTCAGCAAAACAATCGTGGTTGGTACCTCTGTATCATTCCCAGACCTGTTGCTAAGGGACGGCACCATTGCACGCCATACTACATGGCTAACGGTATTAGCGGCTAACCCGGCTACTTACCTGTGGATCTCAGGGCTCTGGTGTCGGGCCTCGTGCTCCACAGCCGCTGTCTGATAGATCGTGAAGCGCTCGTTCAGGGACATAGCGGCTGGCTGGAAGTGGCGCTCTGTGGGCGGCAGGGGGCACGGGTGATTCGGTTAGTGATTCAGTTAGATCGACACCACCCGAGCTAACGGAGGAAAGAAGCACACATCTTACAGAAGGTTAACTTTACACACTGCAGGCATGAATGCTCAAAGTATTTCCCCCTATTTGACTAAAGGGTTAGCTTGTTTGTTACAGGAATAGCATAGGAAATTGTTTACAATGCACTGTAATCAAGACAATGATAATTCCATATGACATGATTCTTAATCTGTATTATTGACAACTTTTAAATCAATATCCACTGTTTAGCATCTAAAAAAGATCTTTCAATACTGCAATTACAAACTGAACAAAAGTGACTGTACCTTGAATGATCTATAGGGGTTTTACATATACAGTTTTACATCAGTCTTTGACACATTTACACAAGTCTGGAGAGATCATAAATGAAAGAAGCTTTTGTTAACAAGTCTGTTTTTTCAACTTACCGCCTCTTCGTCTCAAAACCAATGCCTAACACTCGACTCGGTCACTACCAGAGTAGTGCGTCAATCAAACCCAACATGGTGAAGGAGGGCATTTTGGAGCTAGCAAATGATTTTACGCCAGGGACACGGGGGGCTTCGACTGTGCCCGTTTCCGCATCGGTATCTCTCAAGTGTAATTACAGTAACATGGACCTTGGCATTGCAATGCCCATTCCCGGACTGGCATGACCTATTCGCAATGAAAGAGAGAACATCACTGTGCAGACTGAACTGCATTTCCCATCAGCCCCTGCACATCGCCACTGCAGAGTAGCACTGAGCTGAGTCCATCATATCCACAAAAGACTGAAAAAAACATTATAGAAAGGTAGAGGAAATGTATTATATCACTTACAGTTGGAAAAACTCAATGCAACGTCATATTTGAAATATGAATAACAGCAGAAAGAACATTTTTTCCTCAAGAAATTAGTAATCTTACAAGTAACAATAGCGAGGGACTTGTTGAGGTACCTCTGACATGATGGACCAAGGACACTACGTGGTGAATGAAGGCCTCAGCTGCGCTTTTGTAGGCCTGAGGCTGACTGATGTGGTGGAAGATGGAGCGGAAGGCCTGCTCTTTCCTGGCTGAGCAGGCGAGGGCGCTGGCGAGCGAACGGTCCCTGACTATCGAGATGCTCGGGCTGTGGGAGGGGATAGGCAAGGAGTCATTGCTCGTCATTCAGCCCCCATCTCCCCAATTTTGCAAAAAACACAACTCACCTGGTGTCTCCCAAGTCCAAGGAAGCCATTTTCATTTTGACCTGTGGCCAGCCGCAGTGGCTGGGCCCGGCTCTGGGGGCACTGTCCCCCTTCCCATCCAGGGGCTGCAGCGGCCCGGCGTTCGGTTGCTGCAGCGACGCCATCTCACTCTCAGGTTGGAGGCCCTGCTCCTTGGCCTTCAGGAGCCGGTCGGGCTCCCTGCCCAGCCTGATGGCCTTGGCTTTCACTCGGGGATCCTCCTCCGCAGTGTCCCGGGCCCAGGCTCCCTCCCGAGCCTGGCTGGCCACCCTGAGCTGGTGCGGCTGCCTGTAGGCCTGGATTTCGTCCTCTTCTTCCGCCTCAGGCGAGTCCCCCAGGAAAGGCACCTTTTCAGCCTTGCTTTTGGTCCCTGAGTCCAGGTTAAGCTCCAGCTCCATGTTCAGGCTGCTCCATGGGGCCCTCTCTGAAAGCTGAACCTTCTGGGACTCACTCTGCCGCCCTATGCCCTGATCCTGAGAAAAGGCCGCACCTCCACCATCTTGTAGACACCTGCCCAAAGGAGAAAGTCATAGCTGTACATGGAGAAGTACCTTCTGAAATGACACTCACATACACAGCATTCAGAGGAGGTACCTTTTGAAGTATCTGCCCACTTTTGGGAGGTCCTGCTCATCACTCTGTGGGAAGAAAACCTTGCTGCCAGGAGGTGCAGGGGGACGAGCCAGCATTTCAGAGCGGGAGGAGCTTTGGCTGGGGGGGCTGGGCACAGGGGAGGGGTTTCGCTGTGGGCTGTTGTCCTCATAGGCTGAAATGCCCATCCAGCCCTCAGAGGGCGGAGCTAGCGGTATTGTGGTGAGACCTCCCCTCGTGGCTGCCCCCGCACTCACGTCCCCTGGCCCCTCTGGCTTCTCGCCAGATGGCACCGATGAGCGGTTGCGAGGGGGCGAGGAAGAGGAGGAGGATGAGGAGCGGCAGGAAGCCGAAGACCGCCCAGAGTGACGGGACTTGCTGTGAGACCTCTGGGAGGTAGACCTGCGCTTGGGGGTCCGGGACCGAGAGCGCCCCCGCCTGGGGCTGCGGGAGTAGCGGCGGTTTTGCCAGTTGGGCCGGAAGCCTCCACGGTGATGGAAGCGACCCCCACCTTGGTAGTAGCCCCGGCCTCGGTTACGGAATCCGTAGGGACGCCTCATGCCCCTGCTGGGGCGATAGTCCCGCCGATATTCCCGAGGGTAATTCCGTTCCCGACTGCGGGAACGAGAGTAGGAGCGCGAGCGGGACCTGGAGCTGCAGGCAGAGAATAACTTAGCTCAGTAGTCAGACACTGCACCGCTTCAGCCTCAGACAACACAGAAAAGTCAGCAGACAACACAGAAAAGTCAGCACACAACACAGGCACGCCGCGAGGCGCACACACACTTTACCTGTATCTCTTCTTCCTCGAGCGTGACCTTGACCGTGACCTAGAGGTGGAGTGAGATCTTGACCTCGATCTGGAGGAATGAGTGTGGGACTTCGACCGCACCATTTTTATAACCTTAAAGAAAATGATTTTCTATGCTTAGTCTACATTTAACCTTTTGAAATTTACCAAAAAAATGTATCTCGCACTCTCACTGTCTTTAACGTTATAATTACGGTAATTTGGGGTCAACTACCACAGATAATGTAAAAAAATAAAATAACAATAAAATAAAAAAATAAAATAACTTTTTTTGTCCACGATTTCGTTAAGTTATTTGCTATTTATTTAAACTGTACTGATAACACCAGACAGAGCACCACATGCAACCAGCTATCACTGCGTGACTAGCAAACTGACATCATATTACTTTTCTTCTCATTTAAATAATTAAGAGGATTTCAAAAATAACCGATTGGAAGACGATCCCGTGATTTATTATTCATCTACTCGTATCAATAATAAAAAGAAAACACCACAAAAGCGCAACTTTAACAGACAAAATAAATCCGTAGGTATGTCAACCCTTTTATGCCAAAAACCGGGATCCGCACACCGCTCTCAGGGGTTAGAAATAGGGATGGGTCAGTTTTGATCTATACCGAGTTAACAACTTAACGATCAGCCCGATCCCGGCTACGCTGCTGGCGGTACAGTCCATCTGCAGCCTCCTGTCATCCGAAAGGACCCTGCACATTAATCACAATAATATAAAATCTACAGTCTAATAAGCATCTCTAGCTGATCAATAACACTCCATTATCTTTCTCTGTTGTTAATCACCCAGCTGTCGCAAGGTTGCCGTATGCAACCGTTTATACTAAATATTCTAGGTCTGTGGCCAAACAGCCGGTTCTCATCTAGCAGACAAGTCTGACTGGAGGCTAATGCATGTAATAAAAAAGACGATTTTGACGCTATTACCGTCTGAACCTGCAGTAACACGTCCGTCTCCTATAACGCGCTTCGATACATTTGCAGCCGTTTCCAGGATTTCGCTCATCAGACGTAAAAGCGAAAGCGAGTTTAATGCGTACGGCCCATTTACGCATAAATATAGGGAAAAGCTGCAACTAGCGGGGCTTCCGCTGTACGCAGAGCCCAAGCCTGCCCCGCCATCTTCAGACTGGAGGCTGTACAACATCTCTCATAAAGTGCTGCACGCTGCTCTAAAACACATGTCAGGTATTCTACTGTAGATATAAAATCATTGTAAAGTATATAATTTTTTTCAAAACGTAAGCATTTTTGTCATGCAACGCATGCTCTTTGCATTGTGAAATAGTAATTGGGTGATGTAAAAATCTGTGAAATCATACATCCAATATTGATTTTATGCCTCTTCTCTTAGACATGGGTGTTACGCGTCATGAATCTCGATTTGTGGCCCGTTGTCTGTTTATACAGTTGGTGGTTGCTGACACCTTATTTGCTTATTAATATTTCAGCATTTAAAGTGTATGTCTAATTCGAGTAAAATGAAAGTCCATCCAGGGGCGGGAGGGGGGCAGTGCCCCCGTGACAAAACGCATGCCCCATAAATACGTATGCTACTTGGATCTGAAATAAATGTATTATTATTATTATTGTTATTATTAATATCGATAATAATAATAATAACATTATTTACATTGGTGAAAAGCGAAATTAACGTCAGAAAAAAGTAATGAAGCTTGTGGAAGCAAGACTGGAATCTTGCAAGTCCAAAAAATCAGAGTGAGGTACATATTTGTAAAAACTATAAAATATGACTGCAAAGCACTGCATGAATAACATATGTTTTAAGAATTTTCTTTTTCTTCTTAATACTGGCAATTTAGTTTAAGGACAAATGCATCTGGTCCCCTAACAGAGCAACTGGGTCGAGTCTGCCCTCCCCACTTGAAATGGTCTAGAACTGCCACTGAGTCCATCCACCAATCCAATCACTTCTCAAAGGAGCAAGGAGTGTCCCAGGCAGCACAGGGTCCAAGGCATGGCAGCAATTAAAACGTTTAGAGATTCCAATAATTACTTTTTTTTTTCATTTGACTTCCTCTGCTGGCCCAAGGAGGATGGGCTCCCCCTGTGAATCTGGTCCCTCCCAAGGTTTCTTCCTACTAGGGAGTTTTCCTTGCCACTGTCACCTCTGGTTTGCTCCCCGGGGGGCTTTGGGCAGGGATAATGTAAAGTATATTTTGTACACAACACAGCCTGCCTCTGAAATAATTGTTAAGGAGTGTCCTGCTTGCCTGAATCAAAAGGATTTCAGGAGCCTTGGTTTGAGCAGGGACCTGGACTCAAATGTAAATAGTGAAATTCTGAAGTCCAAATGCAAATGACAAGTAAATGAAATTACTTATTTTATGTTTGTTAGTCACTAAGCTAAAAAAAAGAAACTAGTTCCTGTTCTGCTTTTTATACTTTCAATGCAGATTGGGAATGCCTGCCTTAAGCTTATTCATGACACAGCTGACAGACAAGTCTGGGAGTGGTAGCAGTTTCTGGGTGTGATTTTTTCACATCTATATAATAAATGTATATGTACTACTAGTGATGATCATAATATGTTGACCATTATAGTGCTGCTCTGTTATCTTCCTCTACACACCTGATTTCCAGGTCCTGAAACGCAAGATTACAGAATGTATTTTCAGATTCCCAGCATACCATGCATCAGTATGGATTTGGTGCTGAGGAGTGTAGAACCATCTTCAGATCCACTATTAAAGATGGGCCATGTTCATAAACAGCCATTTTTTTAAAGTATTTGATTGGTTTGTCTGCGTTCCAAACACGGAGCCAGGTTCATTGGCCATGTTGTATTGGTAAGTTTGTGTGAACTTGTGAATTAACTTACAAGTCTAATAAGTATGCGCAAATTGGCTTAGTTTGTACATTAATATTAACTTTTACATTTTGTTTTGGGAATGTCTGACATATTGCAAAACGGATTGTCCCAGGACCATGGACTGAAAAAACAGGCTGGGATCTTCAGGTAAAAAGAGAATAGGAAGCTGTTATGTTATTTGTGATTTTGTTGTGTGAATTTTTACACATGAACAGTAAAACTTCAAACAGTAAGAACAAAATTTAAATGATTTTATTAAACCAGGGGCGCCATTAGGCCCCTCATTTTCTTAGCCCCCCCAAATAAATGTGTAATTATTGCCTTAAGTCATGAATAGTTTGCCATCACCCTCCCCTGCAGTAAAGACTCAGCTCCCCTATCCATTCATCTCTAACTATGCCCCTTTCTTAAACATAGATTCAAAATTATGAAACAGAGATTGTGCACAAATAAATGCATAGGACAACCTGGAACATCCCAGACAGCTGTAAATTATTGATGCAGTTTATATCTATGGCTGAATGTCAATCCACCCCCTACACTCTTGCCCTCACCACTAACACTCCATTTGCGAGTGCATGTGGTGGGTTCTCCATATTGATTTCCATCCCAAACTAAAAATGTGGGAGTGGACTCTAAAAACTTCCGACAGCGAGTCTGCAGTGATGCCAGCTAAGGCCCAAGCCCTGTTGTACAGTCCCTACACACTCCGCCTCACCACCCTGCCTTTGTTTGCGCGTTCCCAAGACCCATCACCATATTGAAGTGTGTCTCAAAACAGCAAGCTATCTGCGATAAGTCATAGATCGTATCACCCGTGGATAAGGGGGGGGGGCTACTGTGTGTATGTTATATATGAAATGAACTAAAAATTAAATGCGTACTTCAGATTGTTCAGTCAATGTGATAAGACAATGTGACCGTCATCTTCTCGTAGCAGATAAGTTTCTTGATTTTCTTAACTATTTGTGTATTAGTATAATATAAGAAACAACATTACAGTTTCTTGAGGGAGCCATTTTGTCACGTCACAACATAACGCATGTCCATTTTCGTGTAAAGAAGACTGAAAAAGGCGGGGCGAGGGTCAGTCTGTCAGGTTAAGTGCATAGGGCCTGTCCTGAGGGTGACTAAGCATTAGTGTGACTTGTAGTAAAGGTGGTGCGTCAAGGATATAGTTTGGGATTGGGTCTAAAATTCCACACTGCCCCTTTGTTGTGGGAAATCAAGTATGGAGGAAACATCATATAAATGTAAGTAGTTCCATTCTACTGGTTCTTCCAATCATGTGATTTGTCGTACGCAAAAATTTGTTTAACACTACCTTAACAAACAAAATAGTAATATGAGAGTAAGATAAAAGTGAAAGTATTGCTTCAGTTTTAATATATAATGTGCAGTTTGTTTTCTTGGTAAAAATCCTATTTGTGAAGCTATAAATCTGTTTTCAAATGAGTATATTCTAAGCTGTCAATTTGTTCTGTCCCGTGACATTATGCAGGGTCAATAGAGAGAATAAAGCAGCTGATAAGGCTAAGAAGAGCAAAAGAATTGCTATTCACCAAAAAGTGAAATGCAGCCAAACAAGCCTGGGGTGGGTAGCTGCCTGAGCAGCATTAGCAAATCCAGAGTTTACCAGGTTATTTTATAAATATCCTGTTTTTGATAATTTTGTCACAGGTTCTTGATAAATGAAATGGAGCTGGAGGGTATCATAACCCCAAACAGATTTCCAAAAAATGGGAGAACCTGAAAAAGAAATACAAGGTTACATTTTTTTCTTCATGTGAGACCAAGTGGAGTATTAAATGCAGTTGAAAATGATTGTTAATTATTGTTGATTGTTGTTCCGTGATCCGTGCTAGGACCTGAGAAAGCCTCCAACTGGCTCCGGAACATCACAGGGAGAGGAGACTGCAGCCACCTAGGTATACGCTGAGGACATGCATTTGGCACTTGGGCCAAGGCCACCTATATCTCCCCCAAACCAACTGATCTTTTAGCTCCTATGCACTCATGCTTCAGCAGATCCTCAAGCCCAGGAACATGACAGGGACTGCACTTCATATCCTCCTCCATCAACTGCCACTCAGCTTCAGCTCCATCCACATCTAGAGGACCTTAACAAGAACTCCCCCTTCCACACACATCTCATCTGCAAAGAAAGGAAACCGTGCACCCAAGGGGATCTTTCTTTCCTCATGAAAGAGGCTAAAAAGGAGAATGAACGTCATACAGAAATTATACAACAAAACAAAGAATTTCTGTTTATGTGAAGGTGGTGGAGAAAATGTGATTGTTACCCCATTAAAATGTTAAAAGAATTCTTAGGTTTTGTGCAATTCTGTATGCTTCACCTGTCCTTGCCCTCAGTGTCCATAATAAGGCTCTCTCTTGCCAAAATAAAATTATTTTTGTGTATGACTTAAGTTCTGAACGTGAGTTGTTTTTTAAATGACATTTTAGCCGACAGATTTTTTGATATGTGACTACTTTAGCCATTTTTGTCAAAGTATACTTTGTCATCTCAGCACCTATAAACGTATACAGTGAAATTAGACAGGGTGGCTCCAGATTTTACAGAGTACAAAAATGCACATAGGATACACACATATAAACTCTAAACTAGAAGCAAAAATGTGCAATTTAGTACAAGAGGTATTTGTAACATCCATTGTGCCAATGTTACATTAGCAGTCAATTGGAAAACAAATAGAATTGTGGAATGTGACTATGTGTGTCTTATATGTGCATACAATGCACATATAATTAGCGGTTCAATATAAATACACAGTCAGTCTATAAAAACACAAGAACCCTGAGACAGTATGCAAGTACAAATATAACATGGATGTGTCTAGTGCATGAAGCTGCCTGTGCATCATAAAAGAGTGATGTATAAAGGACAAAAATGTAAAGTAGAGTTCAGTCACAGTTCAGGTGTGTGCGTTGGAGTGGGGGGACAGGCAGTATGTTGAGGAGTTTGACGGCTTGTGGGAAAAAGCTCTCACACAGTATGACCAACTGGGTTTTACTACTGTGATAACATCTGTCAGATGGGAGCAGTGTGCACGTTGGGTACATTATTAAGACGAGACTGATGAAAGACCATCCTGATGCAAGTCATTTCACTTTTTTACAAAGGTCTGAAAATTTGTTAAAATTATTTTGTTTGGTTAGGCTATGATGAAGGACTTTTGGTCAGCCTCGAATAGGTTCTGGCAAACCATCAGGCGACTCAGGAAGGGGAAGCAGGGCTTCACCAATACTATCTACAGCAAGGATGGAGAACTGTTGACCTCAACGGGGGATATAGTCGGGCAGTGGAAGGAATATTTCGAGGATCTCCTAAATCCCACAGATACGCCTTCCTCGAAGGAAGTAGAGCTGGAAGGCTCAGAGGGGGACTTGGCCATCTCTCTGGCGCTGAGGTCACTGAAGTAGTCAAACAACTGCTCGGTGGCAGGGCTCCGGGGGTGGATGAGATTCGCCCTGAGTTCTTGTAAGCTCTTGATGTTGTTGGGCTGTCCTGGCTGACACGCCTCTTCAACATTGCATGGATGTTGGGGACAGTGCCTTTGGATTGGCAGACTAGGTTGGTCGTTCCAGTCTTTAAGAAAGGGAACCAAAGCATGTGTTCCAATTTTATGAGGATCACACTCCTCAACCTCCCTGGGAAGGTCTGTGCTGGGGTACTGGAGAGAAGGGTCCATCCGTTGGTTGAACCTCAGATCCAGAAGGAATAATGTGGATTCTGTCCTGGTCGTGGAACACTGGAGCATCTCTTCACCCTCATAAGGATACTGGAGGGATCATAGGAGTTTGCCCAACCAGTCTACATGTGTTTCGTGGACTTGGAAAAGGCATACGACCATGTCCCTTGGGATTTCTGTGGGGGGGGGGGCTCCAGGAGTATGGGATATGGGGTCTGTTGTTGCGGGCCATCAGAGCTATCAAGCTAAGTCACTACTTTTTATTCAACACACCCACAACCCCAAAAAAGAATTAAAATAAAATAAGGTATGAACCGAACCGTATTCAGCAATTGAGGTCTGAGATAAGATTTTACCCAGTTGTTGGGTAATTTTAACAAGACTGTTCAGTTAAATTTACATAATGGTTGGGTTTCAAGCTCAACCCAACATTCTGGTTATATTGACTGCAGTGCTGGGTTAAATCTACCTAATTTATGAGTTATTATTTTTCATTCTTAATTAGTCATTAGCCAAATCATTAATTAATTGTTACTCGTTATTAATAATAAATAATAAATTATCCATAACCAATTTCTCAAACAGTCTGGGTGCAGCACCTGGATGCAGTACCATAAAGTCCAGTGCAATATAAAAAATAAGACATTTACAAAACTGAAGTATATGTTGTGCCTCTGTGACGACAACACAAATAGGAATCATTTATGGATTATTTATCCAGAATGGTGGCATTGCATTTATTACATACCATCCCAGGAGTTATAAGGAGGGGTGTAGCACCTCCGGAATGAGGCCCTCAGGAAAAAAAGAATGCTCTATGGACACTAAATGAATAGTTAGCAAAACAAAATAGCAAATTAAAAATAAAACATTTTCTGTAAAGTGAAGTGATGCAGCAGAGATAATCCAATCATCAATTTTCTGTAACTGCTTGTCCTGTTCAGGATCATGGGTGGTCTGGAGCCCATCCACAGTGGCTATGGGTACAAGGCAAGCCAAGACAACCCAAGATGGGGCACCAACCCATTGTAAGGCGCACCCACACATGCACACCTATGGGCAATTTGGTGGCTCCAATTAACCTCCAATTAACAGCATGTTTCTGGGCTGTTGGGGGGGCGGAGGCTTGAGCCCAGGTCAGAGGTGTGAGGTGACAGTGCTAACCACTGCATCACTGTGCCACCCTCAAGCCAATCATGTTTAAGAAAAATAAAGCGAATGGATTGCTTTTGATTTTCTGCAATGAGCCAGTCACGTAATTGCATTTGTTCTCATGAGTGATTAGCTCAGTGCTGGCTAAACAGACTTAGTTTTTCTGATGGATACTGTTCTGCTATTATCTACATGCAGTGTATTTTTGTAGCTTAGCGGGCCTTTTGTATCAACTGACGGCTGTCTGGAACTGAGTATTTCATGATAAAAAAGTGTGTCACCGGACTATTTTGGTCCAATCATTACCGAGCTATAAAAGCTAAGCAGGTTTCATTAGCCCAAGATGCATAATAACCTTGAGATTGCAGGCCCCCCGGCAACAATCCAATGAGCGGTGTCAGTGTGGGAACATTTTGGTTGCCCGGTGGAGTATAGTACTTTATTTTTATTTACGTAGTTATCTTATGTGAAATTAATATATCATGTTCTTTATTGTTCTAAATTGTTAGCGATTAATAAAACCCAGAATTTTTCCCCCGTCGTTCTTATTTAATACACCCGCAAACCCCCCAAAAAAGAATTAAAATAAAATAAGGTATAAACCGAACCGAACCGTGGATTTGGAGAATAGTTACACCTCTATTAATCAACATTTCTGCGTTGGACTTGTCTTGCTTGGGAACTTGGGTGACAGTTCACCCCAAAACTGAAAAAAGGATGTTTTAGAAGGGGTTTAAAATTATCTGTCAATCTAGGTTGTTCTGCTGGGAGTTGCCTAGTTGTGGAAGTATCGGCCATGTCGGTCTTCCCTCGAAAATGCCGCAATGTCTTTTAGCAGAAATCATGACCCGGTTATCGAATATATGCACGGATTTTGTAATAAGCAGTTTAATATAGGAACTATTTTCTTCTACCAAACTATATACACCAATTGTATCACTGCGCACGTTGTTACAAGCGCATGATTTCTGGGAAGAGATGTTGCTCCGCGGCGGATTCCCAGGAACTTTCAGCACATTGTAATCACGGCGAAATACAAAATTAATACCACCTCTTTTTAAAAAATTCTTCTTTTGGGATATGAAACCATAGACTCCACAATCCAATAAACAAGATTTTAACCAGTTCACTTTCAAAGTGCCATTGATGAATTCAAAGCCTTTAGGCACCGCCTTCATAATCTTTTATTCAAGTTGTCATCTTGATATAATATTATAAGACGACCCGCCTACTTTTTGACAAAAAGTTTTTGGAATACCAAATGTTACCTTTGTAAATGAAAATAATTTTATTTAACAGGAACATATAATACGTTAACCAGCAACCTGGTTACAGCTTAAAAAGCAACCACAGGCAATTGGATTACAATAAGTTTATTAAACAGCTAACATTCCAAAAGACATAAATGAATCATTTGGGGGGGATGAATATTGCAAACTCCACGTCCCTTGAGGGCGCAGAATCTTTTCGATGCAGCAGGTACACATAAATAGGGTAAAAATCTATTGCGGAGATGATATGACAGCTCTTTTTAAATAAATATTATTCTTATTATCAGCAACTATCAGTTTAATACTAGCAGCGGCACAGCCAGGGAAGCGAACAATTTACCTGACACTCAAGAATTCACGCTAAACACACGCAGACCCGCCAGCAGTCACACATCGCGCTTGTCACTACCAAAAATGTAACTTCCGCTACTACGCATGCGCACGCTTACGTACCACACGTTACTTTTTACGACTTCGGCGAGGAGGCGTGCTATTTTACGGCATTGCGTCACCTTAACAGCCTCATTAACAACAGCCACTAAAACTTCACAGATGCAAATATTACAATCGGCAAAGCAAAGTGAATTAAGTAGTTTAACGAGTCATCGCAAAATTACAAAACACAAATATTCATGAAAACAATGACAGCTGAACTACAAATATAAATGTTTTTTTCACAAACTTTATTCTTTTACTTTAGAAGTTTAGAATTAGACTTCAGAAGTTATATACAGACATACATGGCATGGTACAATTCCAAACATTCCCAACATTCGAGCAGGGGTACCAGACATTGCACAAGCAACTGGAAGTGATTACATATACAACAGTAAAGAATGGGGAATGGATTAAAGTAACAAAAATGAGGACATATTAAATGAACATAAATAAAAGGTGGAGTCCTAGGGGCTCTTATTAAGCTCGAGTTCCTCTACCAAACTGTAGAGCCTCAGAGTATTTTTTTCACCATTAATTTCAATGAAGTAAAATAATGGCATAAATCCTTATGAAAGATGTTTAAGTTCGGTTGTTGTTTCAAAAATTTATTCTTATGTAGAAAAAAATTTACAAAAATGACACTGTAATTGCATTAATTACTAAATCATGTAAGTGCCGGAAAATGTGGTCTCGTAGACGCATGCGTGGTAATGGTGTGCATGCGTAGTAGCGGAAGTTACATTTTCGGTTGTGACAGTGGTCACGCAGGAAATCTGACGGCAAATCTATATTACGGTAAGTCAAAATTCTGTTACAAAATATTGTATTTGGCGACAACTATTCCAATTTTTTTCTAGAATCCCGAATATAACACGACACCACTTTTTTTTCAGACGTATTTTCAGGGGAAAAAAAATGTATATTCGCACCAACGCGGTTTAGGCCTATTCAAAATTAGTTTTATTAATTGCTTTAATAGTGCTATTTCAAAATGAAATGGAGTAGGCTGGATAAATACACCTTGAAATTCTGTCAATTTTTCTCAGGAGTATACGACCAAATAGCGATGTCTCGGTGCGACCAAGAATTTAACTAATTTTTGTACTTAACTATTGTATTTCTGATTTTTGAAGTTTCCAGAAAAACAGTATTTCAGCTGCACACCAAACTCCGTCTTCTTGATCTTCGTTTTAAATGTTGCCCCTCACTGTTGTTTTTCAAATTAGAACTCGAACGTTCCAATGTGCGTCATAACATGCAACATTGTAATCAAATCGTAAGGTTAAAAAGCTCGTGCGGTCCGGAGAGGGGATCAGTGATCTGGAAAAGGTGTGAAGAGATTGTCTACTCCTGCTGCCCGGAGAGCCCACTGCCGGTCTAGGCTAAGATAGTCAGCTGGGGGGATGTGGTAGAGTAGTTACGAACTGTCTGTTTTGGTGTGGAAGTGTGGCTCTCGGGGACTGGGGGTTAGGCGATGAGCTGGGGTGTCCCCCTGACCTGCGATGCTTGTCTGAAGTACTGTAGTTTGGGGTGGGACTTGCAAACACGTAGTGAGCAGCAGCAGAGTGACTGCACTTAACAAATTAATGGTTAAAAGAAGGACAGGCGCTGCAGTTCGGGGAGAGGAACAGTCGTCTGGAATAGGTGCCAAGAGATTGTGTGCGGGGACGAGGGGAGCCGTAAGGTTACGCTGGCTGCTGGGGGGGAGGGGTGAAAGAATTGTGCCCGTCGCCGGTAATAGACCGGCTGCGGGTGAAGATAGTTAGATAGGGTGGGATTTGGTAGCTTAGATAGGAAGTGTCTGTTTTAGTGTGGCAGCGTGGCTCTCAGACAATGGGACTGGCTGCCGGGGGGGGATGAAAGAATTGTGCCCGTCGCCGGTAATAGACCGGCTGCGGGTGAAGATAGTTAGGTAGGGTGGGATGTGGTAGCTTAGTTAGGAAGTGTCTGTTTTAGTGTGGCAGCGTGGCTCTCGGGGACTGCGACTTAGGGTCTTGAGCTGGGGTGTTCCTTTGACCTGTGATGGTTGTCTGAAGTATTGTAGTTTGGGGTGAGACTTGCAAACATGTAGTTGGCGGCGGCAGAGTGACTGCACTTATCAAATGAAGAGTCATATGAGGGATGGGTGCTGCGGGTTGGGGAGAGGGACAGTCGTCTGGAATAGGTGCCAAGAGATTGTGT
>JAAGVU020000039.1:8904937-8942512 GCA_011763525.2 Mormyrus iriodes
GTAGTGAGCAGTGGGGGAATGACTGCACTTAACAGTTATACGAAGGATGGGTGCCGCGGGTTGGGGAGAGGGACAGTCGTCTGGAATAGGTGCCAAGAGATTGTGTGCAGGGGTGAGGGGAGCTGTAAGGTTATGCTGGCTGCCGGGGGGGGGGAGGGGGGTGAATGAATTGTGCCCGTCATCAGTAATAGACCGGTCGCGGGTGAAGACAGTTAGATAGGGTGGGATGTGGTAGCCTAGTTAGGGACTGTCCTTTCTAGTGTGGCAGCTTGGCTTTTGGCCACTGGGTGCTAGACCGGCTGCGGGTGAAGATAGTTAGGTGAGGGTGGGGTAGATAATATTGACTATAGGGTACGGATGAGCACTGGTCTTTTCTCAGATTGACCACTGAGATGAAAAGTGTGCCAAATATCATGGTAACGAACACTACAGCATTGACCTTGAATAAAATTCTGAATAAATAGTGAAATTAGTAAAACAGTAGAATTATGTTAAAATAGTTATTTGTTTTGAGTGTCAGTGAGGGGCGGCATGGTAATGCAGTGGTTAGCACTGTTGTTCCACACCTCTGGGACCTGCGTTCAAGTCTCTGCCATGGCTCCATGTGTGTGGAGTTTGCATGCTCTCCCCGTGTCGTCGTGGGGTTTCCTGTGTGTACTGCGGTTTCCCCCCAGTCCAAAAACGTACCGAGGCTAATTGGAGTTACCAAATTGCCCATAGGTGTGAGTATGCCTTGCGATGGGTTGGCGCACCATCCTGCGTCGTTCCCTGCCTTGTACCTGGAGCCTCTGGGATAGGCGCTGGACCTTCTGTGACCTTGGGTAGGACAACTGGTTTTAGAAAATGGATGGAATGTCATTGAAATTAAGATTTAACACATCTTTTATATTTTCTGCATAATATTTTGCTTCAAAGGAGTAAACCCCGCTGGAGACAATTCCAATGACTTTGGACAAGGATGTTGCGGTACCAAAGAAGAAAAAAGCCTTAGGCAGCTTCTTTGAGGACGCAACGCGTAGCTGCTGGGCTTGCTTTGTCATGCCCTGCATTCCTACCCCCTTGCTCTTTCCCCAGTGTAGCTTTAATAAGCCACACTTGCTGCTAATCTGTCTTGCCTCTCGTTTCAGCCCTTGTGCAGCTCCGCTATCGCCCAGCCCAGGAGATGCCACTGCCGGTCAGGTAGCGCCTAGCCCAGGAAATGCCGCCGCTCAGTTCCCATCGAGCACCCTGCAGCTCCCACAGTGCCCTTATTCCCCTGTCCTCCTGGATCTGAGCCAGACCTAGTCCCCACCAAGTTGTCCCAGTGTCTGTCTTGTCTGCTGTTCTTGTAGTCCCAGGCCCCATTCATGTTTGTTTTTTTTTTTCTTAACCCTGGTGAAGTCTTGTCCATTCTGGGTCCTGTTTGGTCACATGTCTTGTGTGTGGGTCTCTGTAGTGTTTGTTCTGTCGTTTCCGGTCCTGCGTTTTGTCTGCCGTTACCCCTGGTGTTAGGCCCCTGCTGTCCCTTGCCTTGCTGTTTGGTCCCTGAGGGTCCCCTCCTCAGTCTGCCTTGCCATGTTTAGGGGGGGTTACTGTCACACCCTGCATTCCTGCCCCCTTTTTCTTTCCCCAGTGTAGCTCTGACAAGCCACAACTGTTGCTAATCTGTCTTGCCTCTCGTTTCAGCCCTCGTGTGGATCACTCCAGCTGCCTCTCTGCTCCCTCGTAAGTTACGTATAAGAGTGCATCCCAGTCCTGCACTCCCCAGTCTGGTCATTGATGTTGCTGCATGCGTGTGCTCCTCCGAGGACCCTGTGCCTGGTGTTCCTGCCTGATTCGCTCCTTCCCGTTTTGATCCCTTGTGGTGCCGTTCCTTTTAATAAAGCCCCTTTTGGTTTTCCCCATGCTTGCCTTTGCCTCCGTCCTTCCCCTCGACGTTACACTCTTGAGCAGGACAAGGTAACTGCTTTGGAGCTACAGTCTTACCACCAGGCACAGATACTGGACACTGAGGAGTACCCATTGAATTATTGGAGAGAATTCTGGAAGCACTACCCACGGCTTTCAAGGTTGACAAGAAAATATCTTTGTATCCCAGCTACAAGTCCCTCTTCAGAGTGTCTTCAGCACAGCTGGAAATATTGTCTCTTACCATCGTGCATCACTGAAGCCAGATCAAGTTGTAAATTCAGTGGACTGAGCTGTTGACTGTAATATGTAGAGCTGGGGGAAACATATCAAGTTTAGTGTTTCTGAACTTCAGAAAACAGCTCATCTTGGTATAATTTATAAATGTAAAAACTTTTGTACAAGTTCAACGTATGTTATCTATTTAAAATTTTATTTTCAATTCAATTTCAATGTAATTGTACAAGTTTCATTATTAAAATTCAATAACTACAATGTTTCCACTGTCAGGAGTAATTGTGGTAAATAATTGTCGTAAATAATCGTGTTCTCAATATTGGTCAAAATAATCGAGATTTTGATTTTTGGCATAATCCAGCAGCTCTAGATGTTTAACTGCATGGCAGATACGTTAGTCGGGGGCAGGATTAGGATGTAGCGAGGACTGAAGCTGTGCATGGAGAGAGGTTTTGGACTGAAACCACATGGGATGCTGTGTAAGGTGCTGGGCTGATTAGGTTTACCCTGTTAATCTCAGGAAGTGAGGTGTAGTTTTTTGAACGTGTGAGAAAACCCTGGCTGGTTTGGTATTGCCCTGGGAGGGAAAATCTGTTAAATGTGTTTTTAATGACATACTAGGCAGATATCCCACCTGTCCTAGATGGTTTAGTAGTCTCCCACAAATTTCCAGGAGCTCCCTGACTCCTGTGAATGATGCACAATG
Source organism: Mormyrus iriodes (assembly GCA_011763525.2). Classification (NCBI taxonomy): domain Eukaryota; kingdom Metazoa; phylum Chordata; class Actinopteri; order Osteoglossiformes; family Mormyridae; genus Mormyrus; species Mormyrus iriodes. The sequence continues at coordinate 8,907,768 of JAAGVU020000039.1, forward strand.
TCCTAGCAAGTAGTTTTCCCACTAGCAGCACTCCACTATATTTCACAGCCCTCCAGCTTCCCCCACTCCACCCCGGCCAGCCAGCACTCTGCTTGGGCAGTATCCAGTTTTTAATATAGTCATACTGTCCAGACATTTTCCCACAGTATATGAAATTTCTGTATTAGGTCAAAAATATCGATTCAAGTAAATTTTATTTGTATAGTGCATTTTCACAACATTACATTGTATCAAAGCGCTTCAATATTCAATATTTGATGTCATTTTAACGTACAGTATATGGTACATTATACCATGTTTACAACATATGTCAGTTACCTTATATGGAAGGTAGTTTACCATTAGGTAGCCTATTCGTAATTACGTATATAGTCCATTACTACATTAGGTAACAGTTCTGTACACCAGGGACGTAGTTAGAGATGAAGGGATAGGGGGGCTGATGGCAAACTTTTCATGACTTAAGCCAACAAATACATATTTGGGAGGCGAAAATTTTGGGGGGAATGTTCTGCTTCAGCCTCTGGCTCTCGTGGTTGGCAGTGGGGGTCTAATTTTGCATGTTTCATTTCTTCTTTTTCCGGTTCCTTTGAATTGCTTGCAGGGCCACCTTCACCACATTTCTGATACTGATACCTTCTCCTTGACTGCTTCTAAATCATTTGAGTTCTTCCACAAATAATTTGCTCACTTTGGTCTCAACAATGTCCAGATGGACAGCATTCAGCTGGAATTCACTGTCTACAGCACCCACTGTCACATCCATGATTTCCACTTCGATTGCTGTATCATTTGCTTTCTCAGTAGTCTCCTCTACTTTGACCCCTGCAATTTGTATCTCTACAATTTCAAGTTTCACGCCACTTTGACTTAAATTGTCAAGCTCAAACTGGCAGAGGTCTATCAGTAGAGCTCCTATTTTCAGGTGGTCCTCTACAGGCTTTATGGAGATTCTCCTTTCGTTCAGCTCAAGAACCTCCAACCCATGCATGTCCAACCCCTTATAGCTTTCGCTGTCTGCTTCTGAATGAGGAATAACAACATGCAGGCAATACAATGGAGCTGTCAGTCACTCCTGACACAAGGAGTGCACATCTGCACTGACCTACACCTTCGCAATCAAAAACTGCATTACCACATAGGAAACTAGCTAACTCGAACATGAATATATTTAAATATAATCAAAACTCGAAACAATTATAATTTTATTTAATAGTAATATACTGATTTTGCTCACAACACATTTCAATACACCTGTAAATTTGACAAAAACTAAATAAGATAATTTAGATAATGAAATGGGAGCAGAAACGTAACGCACCTTACCATCTTGATCCAGAAATGGAAGAGATGCTGCGTGTAGAGCCCTGCACGGGACAATTTTTTTAATCCCGCTCCTGCTGAATTTCTGACCATTACCACCTGCTCCCGCTGCCAGTCTCTGTCACTTCCGCCCGCTCCCGCGATATTTGTGTACAATCCCGGCCGCACCCGCAGACCCATCATTTGATATACTGTACGATGAAATGCGTTAACATGCATTGAATGTTTTATTCCAGCAGAACAAGAACCGAATAAATAAAAACAAATTTCACAAAAACCTCTCAGCTTTGAATCGCAAATACACATGTAAACTGAGGCCAAAAACTATTAATGCGCCCGCAGACACTAAATGCCTCTCCGATGGCGCATTGGATACAGGTTCACTTAGAACGAATCGCACAAGCTTTGACAGCGTAGGAAAGCGATTTAAAGCTTTTCCAGATATCTGATTTTCCTATCTTTTCTTTCGTTTCATTCTCTCCAGCCTTAATTTTATTACCAAGATCAGTTGCACTCTCCATCCCACCACCAATCTTCGGACCCAGTCTATTTTTATCCGCCCATTCCCGCGAGATTTGCATTGGGTCCCGCGGGATCCCAGTCCCAATGCAGGGCTCTAGCTGCGTGTTTCAAAGTTGAAGCGCCGCGAGCAATGACGTGTAAACACACAACTCAGTCACGGTATAATCAAATAATAATATATTGATTATTATTGTTGTATAATAAAAACAAGAATAATTTAATTTTAGAAACTGAATTGTAATCCAAGAACAGTATACAATAGCAGAAGCATGATAACCCTGAAAGGTTGATTAATTAAAAATCATGCATTCAGCTCTGAATAATACCAAACAATGCATTAAAGAGACAAGTGAAATGAGCGCCATTGTCGGAGTGTGTCTTTCCCTAAAGCGCTATGCAACGCAACTACTTAGATAACGAAATTTTCATGATAGTTAGAGATGATCAGTTTTGCCATAGCGATACATAGTGATACCGGTATAACAAACAATGTTTTGTCACACAAGCCTCCCACAATTAAAGAAGCCGCAGTTAGCCCCTAATGCCGATAACTGCGCCTCCACTTGCCCGCTGGTCTGGGCTCACTTTGCGCTTAACGATCCCGGGCCGAGCGCGGCTTCCTCATCGCTGTGTGACTTTCTTGCGGTGAAGAAATCATAGGAAGGGAAGGAGAGGGATTCAAGGTGGCGGCCTGAACAGTAGTAGCTATCTTGCGGTCCCGATTGTACAAGTTCAAGACAACAAACCCTAATTAACTAATTATACTGGGAATCACACAAACATGTCGCAAGAAAAGCCTACAGCTGTTAAAGTGTTATACAAAAAAGCTGAGGATGGTATAGAAAACGACTGTACCAGTTCAATGGAAACTTCTTGCTAGTCTAAGAGAGATAGAGACAACACGCCGACAGGTACTCCTGGCAAAAACAAGAGAGAATGAAAGCCGAATAAGTTAGGATATCTGTGTGTTTCTGTTGCAACTGAATCCCGGGTCTCATGTAATGAACTGTGCTACACCTAATGCCGGCATACCATGGCTGGGGGGGGCATGTTCAGTTGTTTGATAATACTGCCACCTAGTGGTAGCTGAGGTACTAATGCTGACATACCATGGCTGGAGAGATGCTATCCCTCTTCCAGACACTGTACATAACCAGAACCAGGAAAAGAGCATGCAGAATTATTAAGGACCCATTTCACTCTGCTCACCACATCTTTCAAACCTTACCCTCCAGGAGAAGAGTCAGGGCAATCAGAACCAAGACCACAAGATACGCCAAGAGCTTCTTCGCTCAGGCTGTCTCTCTCACTAACCAAACCAGTCTCTGACTGGACATTCAGTTAACTATCACCTGCAGTAAACTACTGACCAGCATATCCAGTGAACCACTGACAACTTTCTCTACACAATTATATTCTGCACTCTTGCATATTATGCATACATACTGCAAACACTGTATACATATTGCACTCTTGCACATATAGTGTTGACTTGGCTGCTACTTAGTAATTGTACCATATAAGAGCTCTTAAATTATATTATTTTACATAATATATTCATGTAGTTTATTTTTTATGCTTAAATTACTATGTATATGCAGATCACATACTTACAAATTACATACTTAATTAGATTATCATGGTCATTACTACTATTGTTATCATTAACTAATTATCATATAATTATATAATTATTACGTTTCCCAAATATGCTAAACTTTGAATGTTCTTGTTATGTCTTGTAAAAGCACCACCAAGACCAATTCCTTGTATGGAAACATACTTGGCTAATAAGAAAAGGATTTTGATGAGCCTTGGGAGCAGAATCATAAATACTAAACAAGTTGGTCAACCTCCGTAGAGGCAGGTTTGTCCATAAAATGATTGGTTTTCCGGTTTTCTACATAATTTTAAAAAGTCAGGCTTTTCATTATCTGAGTATGAATGAAATGCAATTTCAAATGAGCTCGGACAGCCATCCCTGTGACACAGTAGTCTCAGTGTGTTTCACAAATAATATTTATTGTTTTTTTTTTACATGCCATACAGATTGAATAACGAAAAACTATTACAATTTTGACAGAGAGGTATCATTAAATCGAGCATCTATGAACATTGACTAGTGAGGAGTGGACTGTGTGAAAACAGGAGACAAAACCAAATCAGGAAACCACAAATCAGAACTAAAACCATTTAATGACTATCAGAGACCTCCAAATGATCAATAAATGCATTTGCTGGTTATAATGTTTTCAAAGCTTTGTTATCTATTTTAACAAAATATACATCTTGTAAGTATATTTCTATATATAGACATATAATATTTAACCTTTGAACTTTTTTTACATAATAAATGATCTGTGGTTTTAATACCAAATCAAATAGTGTACTGGGGGCCTATAGCCTGCCAGTTCAATTTGAATAGTACAAAGAATTTTCATTATTCCTGAAACAATTCTTGTTAGAATCGTGCAGAAGTGCAAAGCTTTGAGAACAAGTGCTTACAAAGTGGAAGATGGAAATTAACATCCCCCCCCCCCAAAAAAAAAACCAAATCTACAGACTCAAACTGCATGAAAGTCACATTTCAGGAATGCAGTTTCTTTTCACTTAATGTCTTCTAAGCACTTTGCTCTGAAACGAACAATTACTTTCAAAGACCGTTCAAATCTCATAGTCAAAATCTGATAGGGCAAAGGAGAGTCCAAGAGTAGCAGCATCGATCTGTAAGGTATTACTGACAGATGGTTAAGCGACTGGATCATTCCATTTCAAATCCACATTTTGGTATGCTCGCCTATTGCATCATCTGGCAGTCTTGCCAAAACACAAAATGAGTCTTCCCACATTTCCTAAGGTTTCTTATACTGCAAGGTGCATCTTATCTGACAAGTGATTACACTATTACCAGAACCTAAACACAAGGGTTTTCTGCAGTCTAAACACATGACAGAGTGTCTGTTTATTCTGTATTTTGTCCTTTAATTGACATTTGAAATTATTAATGGCTGGAATCTTTGGTTTTGGGATTTAAGCTTTAATAACTTAAGAAACTGTAGTGAATGGAACCAAACAGTTAAAGCTGAGTGCTTTACAAAATAATAATAATAATAATAATAATAATAATAATAATAATAATAATAATAATAATATCACATTAAAGCAATTAAACTAGTTTAAGTGGTGTGCAGTCTATTCTTAGTTTTCTCAGAGAAAGCAGGATGTTCTTTACCCCAAGGTAGCACTTCATTTACATCTGCCCTCTTGTTGAAACGCCCGGTGTCTAACTTGACTTCAAACGCTGTTATTCCTACAGCAAGTAGTTTTTCAAGTATTAGACAGCATTACAATTGATTTCACGTACAGTAATTAGTATGGCCCGAGTTCTAATGGTCCGTCACTAACGGATGCGGGTCGGTCGAATGCAGAGCACACAAAGCAGGGTCACCTTGAGAGAGACAGAGGTTGAGCAGGAAAATAGCTTCAAGCTTCAAACTAACCCAGACAGATGGACCGTCCATGGGTTCTCTTGATGTGTCAGTCGGGGAGAACTGCTGCATTCTTCTTTAGGATAACCATGACAGAGTGGCAAGCCAGTGCTGCCCACCCTGTGCGCAACCCGTCATAGCAAATCTACTGAGAGCGGAGGAGCATAATGAGTGCCTGGATGACAGGTGTCAATCATACCGTCAGGCAGATCTGCAGGCATACATTGGGGGGTCTCACCTGCAGTCTGCTGAACCTGGACCTCATCTGCACCGGCCAGTGGCCTCAGAGAGCCGTTCTCCCTGAAGGCGACAGGAATCATCCCGTTCTCTCCATCCATGTCCAACCTGGTCAGCTTAGTTCCGACAGACAAGTTGATGACTTCCTCAAAGACAGCTGGTACAGGAATCCCATTCTCTTTTGACAGAGTGTCTGTTTCCGAGGAACTGTGGACAAAACGCACACAAAAACAAGAAAATATCAACACTAAACAGCTATAAAAATCCTTCAGTTAACCTTTAGCATCTAGTTCTGTTGTTGACTATCAAAGTCGTTGCAACATTGTTATTCCATTGGAGTATCACAGTTGTTATGAGGTAAAGTTCCAGTCAAAAATCCTGGCACACCTAAAATCATTTGTTTTTCAACGAGTTAATGTAAATACCGTATTATCTTGTGAAGAAGGAAGAGATGAAGTGCTATGACAGATGACCTGGCCCACAATCTCCTGACCTAACCCTAGAACTAGTTTCGGATCAGTTGGATCGAAGAGTAAGAGCAAGGTGGCCAACTTGTGCCCAGAACTTTTTGAAATTCCATCAGGACTGTTGGAGAAGTATTCCAGGTAGCTACATCTAGAAACTGATTGAAACAATGCTAAGAGTCCGCAATGCTGTTAACGAAGCAATAAGGGGCTGTTTAGCAGTGTCTAAATTTTGAGATGGTGAACAATTCTCTTGGTTGTTGCAACATCTGAATTATATAGAGGTCTTTTACTATAAGGTGAATAACGTAGCTAAAATGTGTGATATATATACAGTGCTCGTCAAAAGTCTGGACACAAAGAAATCAGTCAATTGAGTTACGCGAACAAATCATTTCTGCGTTGCAAAGTATTTGATGTGAAAATGCTCTTACTGTAAAAGAGGCTTTTGCTATACATCAAAGCACCATTCTCACCATTCAGCAACTGTGGTGAGCTCAGGCATGCTATGGTCTCTATGCTCCAAGTCTGGTGCCCCCTCTGGGTGTGACTGAATAACTGCAGGCGCTTCAAGTTCCAGGGTGGGTCCTACACACAGATGCAACGAGTATAAAAATATGGTCTTGATGGTCCACAATGAACATGGTCTCGATGGTCAAAATGAACATCTATCCATCTTCCTTATCCTGTACAGGGTTATGATGTAAGCCTCCAGCCTATTGCAGAAAGCACAGGATACGAGGCAAGGAAGCACCTTGGACTGGATGCCAATCTATCATAATAAACCCAAAACATTGAAATGATTATAAACCAGACAAAAAATGTCAAAGACCCATACCCATTTCACTGGTGCCCTGCTGAGAGACATCTCCATTTCTCTGAGAAACAGATTTCTGAAAGATGAAGAGATGAAGGGATATCAGTCTAGCCACAGGTCACAGAGAAAACCGTGTAATTCATTATGAAGTGCCTGACACCACAGGACCTTCTCAAGAGGATCCGACTTGCGGGTTCTCTTCATGATCTCCTCCAGTCGCTGGGGGAGACGATCAAAAAGGTCACGCAAACCTCAGGTTTAGTAACACTTTTTCACAAGTAAATTATCACAAAGCAAAAAAAAATATGGTCCATGACAACTCCCTCACTTAATAAACCTGTAAAAGTGTATAACTGTACAAATCACAGGTGACAATTACATTTTATTGGTGTAAAGAGCAGATTACAATCTACTGTTCTACAGTTGCTTGGCTGGTAAAGACCAGTGGTTAGTTGATCCAGTCTTTGATGGCATAGAGTAGCCTCTCTCAACTCAGTCCTTGGGGAATCCCCAGACAGTCCATATTTTTGCTCCCTCCCAGTTCCCAACCAATCAAGAGCACTGAATTCCTGAATTCCATCACATGACACTCATTTATAAACCTGTCCCACCTTCTTCCTCTGCATGCGTTCAGCCTCCTCCTTCTGGAAGCGTCGCTCCCTCTCCAGCCTCTGCTCCGCAGCCACCCTCTGACGGGCCTCCTCTTCCTCTTTCTGAGAAAATCACACAGATAAAGTCTCTCTCACATGCAGGCAGAAGATGGACACACCTGGCAGGACATCACATGGAACAGTCCTAAGCCAATGTGAGGCTGACATTCCTCAGTAGTGCCGCCCCATCTGACCTGAAACCCGACACCACAGCCAATGGGAGAGCAGGAAGGTGCCCTCAGCTGACAATAAGTAGAAGCGCTCACTTGTTTCTGGAGACGCTCTGCTTCCTCCCTCTCCCTCTGGGCTCTCTCTTCCTCGGCGTGCTTCGCCTCCTCCTCGTCCTCCCTCTTCTTCCTCTCTTCCCACCGCACGCGCTCCTCTTCCTCTCGCCTGGCCCGCTCCTCTGCCTTCCTGCGAGCCATCTCCTCCCTGCTACGCCTGTGTGGGACAAATCCCCCCCCCCCAAATACGACAGTCAGCGCATCTCGGCAGAGGGTTTGGCCTGTGTGTGACTCCCAAGCGTGAACCCACCTCTCGGCCTCTTCCTCCCGCCTACGCTCCTCTTCCTCGCGCTCCCGCTGCTCGCGGGCCTGACGCCGCTTCTCCGCCAGCAGCCGGGACGCCTCCTCAGGGTCCATGGTCCCGGCCATGGGCTTGGTGGAGGGCGAGGATATGGGGATAGCTGGTGTGAGGGTACCCTGCTGTGTGTCTGTTGGGGAAGGGAGGCAGTATGATCCCACTGTTAGTATTCAACCCAGTGCTGGGGTCACCCCTAATCCTGGTACTGACTCACCAGTGTTAGGCTCATCTCTGGGCACTGTGTCCTCTTCGGGCTCTGGGTCCATTTTGGCGGCTTGCTCTATTACAGACTCTGCTTCATCTGCCGGTTCAGTTCTGGCCGCCGGTTCCATTCCAGCTTCTGGTTCCGTTCCGGCATCTGGTTCTGTCATTGGTGCCGGTAGCTCTGGGTTTGCTGGGAGCTTTGGCAGCGACTTGGAAGGTCGCAGGTTTCCAGCGAACAGGGGTAGGCTGGGAAGGGTCCTAGAGGACTTCAGCATGAAGGGGTACTGTGCGGTTCTGCCAGATGCACTAGAGGGCAGGTAAAATGCTTATCATCAACTAACCACTGAATTTTCACAGCTTCACAGATATTTTTTAATAATATCCAGTCCCAGGCTTGTCATATGAGAAGCATATCAAATTAATGCTTGCATCTTAAGTAGTCAGAAGAGAATTACAATTAGCAGAAAATACACTGAAAGCATGCGAGAGTCACACTAACATACTTGTAGTAATCTACTTAATGTTAAAGATATCTGTGGTACAAAAAAAAAAATCCCACATCAGAAGATCTAACAGTGACTGGTGAAGCCTCAACAATCTGCTCCGAGCTCCAGCTGTGGTGAGCTCTGTAGCTGCTGCCCGTTTCCTTTCCCACCCACATCAACTTCAACCAAGATGTAAATCTGATGGAAATAACCATACTGAGCAGACCACCCATTGCAGTTCCTCCTACCGAACTGGTGAGGGCGCTGGCGCTCTATGCTTCTGGTTTCCAGGTGACCGTGACCTTTTGATGACAGCAGGTGTGGGAATGGAGAGGTTGCTCCAAGACTTCCTTACATAGTCTTTGTCCTTTGCTGGCTTAGCCACCTTAACAAAATTAAAACCTTGTAGGAAGGGGACTGTTTACAGAACACAATGTGTACATGGGTGTTGCCGTTAGTCATATAACGGCACGCCTTTAAAATATACTGGCTAAGGATATTCATAAATACTACTCAAACATCATCTAACACCAGCAGTACTCAAAGAAACACAACTATGTCCACTTTTCTTGTGATTCTTTTTAGTCAAACGCAAACACAAAAAAAAGGTTTGGTGCTTTGACTGTTTTACTGAAACTGAGAGACAAGCCAGGGGCCTTAATCTGTTTTACATTTAGTGAAGGCCTCAATGTACACAACATGCCACTCCAGCATTCTGTGACCAATAAGATGGGACTCCCACATGGACCTGCCCCGTAGGCCTAGCAGCAGAGAGAGGTGCTGTAAAAAGGGTCTCTGATGCCTGGCAACCATGCCTGACATTAACCAATATGATTGGCCAGCAGCCTTGTTATGTCTATAACGGTGTAATTTACACAGTCCTGAAGGTATCCCACCATGACATCTGATTTCTGCATCTTTGGAAAGTTGTGTTTTATACAGTCAAGTTAGGGGCCAAGTCAAATCTAGGGTGGCTCGTTGATCCTATAGAGGCAACTTTCAACACCTCCTGGACTTTGCTCCTATTGGGTGACGGATATTTCATTAAACTGGTTATGGCTATGATGCAGTAAGTCTGGCGAGGCCTACTGGCGTGATGTAGCCACAATCAGGCTCAGAAGGTCAGTCATTTTAAAGTGCTGCATTCTGACACTTGTCTGAGCACAGCGTTACTTGGATCAGCCCTAAAGAGTCAAGCATGGACTGGACACCAGACAGAAAGCAAAAGCGTAACTGGGATATGCATACCATTTATAGCACGGGTGACAATAATTGGGAAAGTACCTGTCGGACCTGCTGAGCATGAACCTAATGGACATGCTTGGGATCACTCCAACAATAAGGTGATCTCGTGGAAAGACTCTTGTGTTGGCTTCCTGTGGGTGAAGCTGGAGCCCCAGGTGAAGGTGGGGTGTGATATGGTGCTTACCGGGCCCAGTGTCCGGCGGCGACTGGCCACATTCAGGTGGGGAGGCGGAGCCATCGCCCGCTCGGCACTGCGGCACTGCAGGGACTTGAAAGAAGTGGCGCTCATGGGGTGGCAGGAGGCTGAACGGGGACAAATGGGGATGACTGTGCGGTGTGAGCGGGCGGAGAAGGGGCGGGGAGTGGGCGGAGAGGGGGCGGTCCCATGGATCAGCAGGCGATTATGATTGGATGGGACGATGTATGGAAGAGGAGAAAAGGAGAAGAGGAAAGAGGCACTATTAGATGTACTACACAGCATTGATGGCGTGAGTCTGTAGCTGTCCCTGGTGAGTGGGCCGCTGATGCACCCAACAGGGTCAAGGGGTCAAATACTAAAGCTCTACAGTTTAACCCAATTAATCCAAATTACCAAGAGGTTACTGAGGTGTACAAAGATGTGGCTCACAGTAACCATAAAGCCACTTCTGAAACAAACAAATACATCAACAGGTGTTTGAGACGCATAGAGCTAATGGAATAGAGGCGGATAAATGGGCAGGCCGTGCATCAGCATCATCAGGGGCACCTCAGGCTCCTACTGCAAACGTCCGCAAGTCAGCAAGGCAAGGGGGTGGGGGGGGGGTCACCCAGAGCCAGGGTTAGTAAGGATGCCAAAGGCGGTGGGGCTGTGACCCAGGAGAACATGCAGCCAAGACGAACACAGCAATTGCACACAAACACGGCACACACTCTCAGTCATCACTCCAAACTTGCTGACGGTAAGCCATGCTGCGCTCAAAATATCTGCTCCAAATCTTCACAAAACCAGGTTAGCGATCAGAGAAAGACTTCAGAAATATGACTACCAAAGAAACTCACATGAATCATAAGAGCTTGTTTTTGTAGTTTTTTTTTTAAAGTGTACAAGTTCTTGCAAACATAAGATAAAATATTACGATGGTATTTTTAAGGGGTCAAACACAGTACCCATCAGAAAAAAATGTACATTATGGCAGAACCTTCAGTGCTTTTCGGATAGATATAAAACAAAAAAGGCATTTATTAGTCAAAGTTAAAAAAGGGCATTTACGCTTTGCTGGCATTAAACTGCCAATTCTGTGGTAACTGTATAACCATTCAGACAGGAGCATAGTTAGAAATTCTAGGCTCCCTAATAAAATGTCGCCTTGGGCCCCCTTGCTCAATTTTATGTGTAGTTTTATGCATTCAAGGGCCCCTGTAATGTGCTGCCCCCCCTGAATCTGCCAGGGTATCCCTACTGCACCCCTGCATCCAGGTCTTTCAACAGGAAGAAGTGATACTTATGGGCCAATGGGTGATTTAACTTCTTGTCAGAGTACAGTACAGAAGTAATACAAGGTCCAGCCAATAACGTGGCCTGGATTGGGGATGGTGGATCGAGTCCTGGGACGGTCTCTGCGCTGAAGGACAACACAGACAGTGTGCCCTGCGGGGCTCTCCTCAAAGGATCATTGTTGCTGTATGACATGCTAAGTGGTCACTGCCTGTCACAGACTGGAGATGTGCTAAAAGTCCCTAGATCTGGGTCACCCAATTATGGTCCTGGAGGACCAGAATCCAACACAGTTTGCAGGTTTCCCTGTTCAAACACACCTTATTCCGTTACCAACTAATCAATTTCCCGGGTTAGTACGTGTCTGAGTAGGGAAATTTGCAAACTGGCCCTCTGGGAATGGAATTGGGGAACCCTGACCTAGATGATGTTGGTTTACCTGAAACAGTGTTTGAGGTGTTTAGTGTTCAGTAAGGCTTTGAAGGGCATGACAAACGGCACCATGGGATTAACAGTAAAGCCACGTGAGGAATTTACCAGACACAGATGGTAAAAAGGTATCCATCCTAAAGGTGTGCTGTTTACGCTGTACCACTTGCCTCCTCTAGGGTACGGGGTTGGTATGTACCTGCGTCACCTGACAGGGACATGGCGCTGCGGCTCCTTGCCAGGTAGGAGTGCGTCGGGGTCAGCAGCCGGTTCACCATGGTGCTCTCCCACACGCTCAACGGTAAGCGCCGTGTGGCTAGAGAGGAGAGACACGCGCGCACACACACATACACAACACACCAGCAGGCACACAGAAAGCGGGGTTAGACTGCGTCTAGTGAGCGGGACTCTCCCATGCATGTAAATACTCGTGGGGGTGGCAGCAGTGAATGCAGGAGTCCTGCAAGATGGAAAAACGTGTTGGCACAAAACAGGTTGGTTTCTCAAGGATGGCCCAGAGCTGGGAGCGATGTGAAGGTCACGTGACAAGCAGCCGGCGAGGCACATGCGGTGAATGGCTGGCAGTACACACACATTAGAGCAGGGCCACTCAGAAAGCTGGACTGGGAGCCACAAGACGCCAGCATTTGGACCCCTTCTCCCATTTGAATCTTTTAAAGTGAACCCTCATGTCAAAGTGGCCCTGCACGGGCTAATTGGCCCTGGTAATGAGTGATGATAAAGCGGCCAGCATAGACACTATCGGAGTGGTTCCGCTGGAAAACCACGTGGGTGTCGACCCGAGGGTGCGGATCAGCTGACCAATCAGGAATGAGCAACCAGGTGATGATGGTTAACATGGAGCATCTCCGGATGTCACGATGGACTTGAGCGCAAAAGCACCTGGGCGAAGAAACTGAGCTGGAAAATGTGCGTTCTACTCCAAATGTTATCATCTCCCCGCCCTGACAGTCAGAGCTACAGTACATCCCTACTTAAGTTTTACTCAATTTAGGCTCGATGACGAATTTCCTAGTTTCATCGTTTGGATGTGAAGCTGAGACAGTTTCCAGCAGGTTCCTCCAGAGCAGGGAGGCAAAGCGCCAGAAATGACACGGCTTCCAGATACACCTGCGGTTTTGTCCCCGGCGGTCCGGCCTCTGATGGGCTGGGGTTTGGACTGAGGTCTATTTAAGAGGGATGTCCTTTTCTGTAAGGCTGGGATAACAAACCATGTTATTTCCGATGTCCTACAGAACCCTTTATCCATTTAATGACACACAAGCTATCACACTGCAAACGAGCCGATCATACTCCAATGTAAACTGAAACAGAAGCCATCGAAAACAAGGCAGGTTGATTAACCAATCTACACTTCTGGCATTAAAATGACAAGTGACAGGATATGGCTACATAATCATACTGTCCAGCAGAGCTCATGTGTGTAGCAGAATGCAGGATTTAGACCCACTACTGCTCTTATTCTTATAAAAAGGATGCACATGAATATCCTGAACAGCCACATTTTCCCAGGGTGAGGCATATACTTTTTCCTGCTGATCTTAGTCTAGAACAGAGAAGGCTAGATAATGAGTGATGTGAAATTAAAACGGCAAGAGACGGACTTAAGTGAATGACGTGAGCTATGTCATTTTTACACTATTGTGACAAGGGGGACAAACAAGCATTGAACAGGGAGGATGAGCCTGGATTTATACAAATTTTCCATTACAAATCAGGAGCCCTGACAGGGGCATGTTAACTGGAAAGGACAGAATGACTAGCTAGCATGACACTAACCAAATTAGTAAAGGAGATTCAAAACATTACATGATGAATTGCCGCAATTAAAAAAAAAAAAAAAAACGTATAAAACAAGGGCTATTTTTTATTAACTGGGATAAAAGTAACACTAAGTGCTGAGGTTCATGTGACACAGCTGGCTAGGGGGCAAGAACATCGAATTCTGGAAATGGTAATCATGAAAAACTTCAGTCTTCAGACTTAGGACTCTAGGTTATATGTGACAACTTGGGACTGAATGGGAGATTAATGATTGGACATGTGCTCTTAATACTCTTTGGTTTCTTTGTTCACTGAGCACTGCTTTTCCATGGAGGACAATTTGTTAATAACGCGTCACAAAACATGCTTCTGTAAGACTCGTCATAATGGCCGTGTGACAACGTTCTGGTCAGACTGGAAAAACAACACTGGATACAAACATTTTAACTGATGAAACAGAGAACATCCCATTTTCCCATCTGCTCTTGGGTCATTCTACCTGGCTGCCGTCTGCCTTTGGGGAGCCCATCTGACTGGACCAGCACAAAGTCTAGCTATAACTCCAGTCCAAATAGCTCTAATCATTCAGATCCTATAGGTCGCTAACACTCTCTTCTTTACATTAAATATTTAAAGTCTGAGTGTTTCGACTCGATGCAGGTTGCATCATCTACTATTAACAGTAATATATCTAACCTGCGTAAAATACATCTAATATGCAATGAAATGTTGGGATTACAAGGCAATTTGGTTCTGGGGCAGCATTCTGCACAAATGGAGCCAGGAAACGTAGGTATCCGGGCCTCTGCCTGGCTGTGTTGGGCCAGGGGGGCAGGGGCGGTGGGACGGGCTGGCGAGGTAGCAGCCTACCTCTGTCTGGAGAGTTTATGAGCGTGGCTGAAGATGACGACAAGCGCTTGGTAATCACTGGCTCTGGCCGCTTGGAGAGGTTGACTGTGGAAACCGACCTCCTGTCCACATCTACAACAAATGGAGACAAGGACGTGTGGTGGGGGGGTTGGGCGGGGCAGAGGTACAAATCCACGCTACACAGCTAGCTGTGCTTCTAAGGGATGCAGGCAGGGGGCGCTGCCCATGGCTGATCGACAGGGTTAACCTCATGTAACTCTTCCACCCAATGTGTGTGACTGGCCTCACAATACACAGAAATCAACTCTCCTGCCATCGGGAATGGACAGTTTGCAACAGATTTCTCTTGTTGAATTATTAGCAGCTAGGGGCGAGTTAAACGGGAACAGTCTCAAAAGTGTCAGTCATGTCACTCGAAATAAATGACGCCTTATAAAAATTTTCCGTTGGCAGGTGTCAGTTTACGGAACTGTGCTGTAACCCAATATCGATTCCTGAACTTTCCATGGAGTATCAAGCCCCCTGGCCAGCCCCACCTTAGAAAGCCTACCTGTGAACTACTCTATTACGGGTTTATCGTCCATACAACCAGCCTTTGCTGTGACTCCTTTGACAGCCTTTGCCATTAGCTATGCTAATGCTAACTACGGCCACACAGGTGTAGGGCCGATATACTCACTTCACTCTACGCTAGTGTTAGTTAGCGCTACACGGCAACACGGCGGCATGGGCCGGCAGAGCAGCCTGCTACTGCTACGCAGATAATGTTACAAGTCAGTATTCACATCGTGACCCGATACCACCGCATCTGTTGACGGAAGTGAAAGCACCCAGGAAGTGACGTTCTAGGCCCTCTAGATCGAGAGCAAATAGGATAGCAGACTCAAAAAGGCCTGGACAGGAGAAACAGAATGAAGCAGAATGAAATGGTGAGTAACTCCCAGAAACAAAGGCAAAAAAAAATCAATAAATGAATAAAATCATCGAAAAAATACCGTGCCAAAATGTAACGTATACAAGCAGACAGAGAAACTGGGGCGGAATAGGGATGGAAATGAGAGGTAAACCTTCTGCTGTTCTGACTGCCTCTTACGGGCCGCAGCATCACGGATAACTGAGCACACGAGATCTTGACCTCAGCATTGTCACTGACTGGACACATGGACAGTGGTGGGGTACCTCTGATATCAGACACCGGGCCTAGCTGCTGAGTAAATAGGTGTGTGTGCGTGTGTGTGTGTGTGTGTGAAGTAGAGAGAGAAAACGGGAAATTGAAGCGTGTAAGAGCTGCAGGGCACAGACTTTCTGGAGGCTGAGACAGGCAATGAAAGAGTCAGAGAGAAGGACAGAAAGAGAGTCAGGGAGAGAGAGAGACCAAGACAGAGAGACAGCCAGAAACAAACAGACACAGAGAGTGACAGAGAGAAACAGGGAGACAGAAACAATGAGAGAGAGATAGTGAAAGACAGCAGTATTGCTGTGTGATGAAAGGGCTCATGTGCAAAGAGGTGGGCAGCTGTTACCACTGGTGTGGCTGGAGGTGCCATGGAGGGTCCCGCCCCAGGACCAGCGGTTCGGCTTGGGCTTGGCCTTCTGGGTGCGCTCAAGGGTCCGCCGTATCACCGCTTCATGTCGAGCCTGAAACACCCCCCCACCCACCCCCACGTCCCAGGAGTTTGAAAGTCAGCAGATACAGTGACAGCAAAGCCTCTGCCCTGCCTCCGGACAGGCCGACAGCCTGCAGCTCCAGTTAAAATGCTGACATCTCCATGAGGATTGACTGAAGATGCCCACTGCCATTTATTTCCACTCGGGCTTTAGGCCAGACACCAGGTTAGGCATCACTTATATTAGCATCAGCCTCAAAAAAATGAATGGCATCTAAAAGTCTAGCGTGGGAAATGGGTGCATGCAATAACAGCATAACTCCTACTAATTAAAAACTCAACTGGTTTTTCACTACTCATCAATCAGGAAGAATTCCCCAGGGCCACCCTGACTCCCTAGACACGCGTAACTCTGGTCACATCCTGCTGCGTTTGGGAGATCAGGCGGACGCCCTATCAGGGAGCAATTTTCTGCCATGTGACTATGACTAATTACCCAGGGTCCTTGTGCTTGTGTGTCAGTGGAAAGAGCTCAGTCATCAGGACAAACGGTGTAAATGAGCTGCCTTTCCCCAGGAACCCCATACTCCTCGAGGAGGTGCTCTGTCATTCAGGAGACCATACCCTCCCTCTCTCTCACCTTCTCCTCTTCCAGCTTTTGTTTGCGCTTCTCCTCCACGGCTGCCCTGCGCTGCTCCTCTCTGGCCCTCTGCTCCTCCAGCCGCTTCCGCCGTTCCTCCAGCTGCCTCTCATAGTACTGCCGAGCGCGCTCTTCCCTCTGCAGCCAAGCCGTCTCCCGCAGGGCTGGACACAGGTGGAATGCATCACTGCACACGCTACAAAGCCACCGACAACACCGCACCGCCTCTTACAGCCTCTACTAAAGCCCCAAATGGCACGCCCTTCTTGCCAGAGTCTGTTTTGCACAGTGCCTTTAATCTGCTTCAGTGTGGCACTTTACAATTCCATCCTACTGGACGACAGGCATATCACACTGACGTATTCAGGCCTGTAAAGAGTACGCAGTCCCCTAGTTCTGTATACTCCTGGTTTCAATGCATTTGACCCCCCCCTTAATCTGCTCCCCCATTAAGCTGATATCTCCCCTGAACATGGGCAGGTTGTATAATATTTCCTGGGTATGCATACACTGGCTTACATAACAGCTCAACTTTGACTGGTATCAGACACACAAGTCATGCAACAGCGCTATGGCCAAAGTCCAGCCGTGCAGCCCAGGGTAGCGGCTCAGGCTATCTGCACTACCCCTCCTCTGTTAGGACTAACTGCCCCCAGTTAGCCTAGCAACTGCTGGCTTTGTAGCTCTTTGGATCAGTCTAAGCAAGGAACTCCACACAGGCATTTCACTCTCACTTTGCAGGCCCTTCCTACCATAATCACCCTTCAAAGCTAAAGAGTCATTCCTGTATTTTACAGCTTTTATTAACAGCCTAAACCTGGCCATCAGACACCATTCCTTTTCATTAATTGCTGCAATGACAGATTCACATTTGGCAGTGTACGAGTTTATTAACCCCACCTCACACTGCATAAAACATTTGTGCTGAGACTGGAAAGCTCCTGAACCAACAACAACTCCACTGCAGTGAAGGGAAGATTGCAGGACCAATAGCATGCCTACACTGCAGTGAAGGGAAGGGCGCAGGATCAATAGCATGCCTGCACTGTAGTGATGGGAAGGGCGCAGAACCAATAGCATGCCTGCACTGCAGTGAAGGTGAGGACACAGGACCAATAGCATGCCTGCACTGCAGTGAAGGGTAGGGGGTAGGACCAATAGCATGCCTGCACTGCAATGAAGGGAAGGGCGTAGGACCAATAGCATGCCTGCACTGCAGTGAAGGGAAAGGCGCAGTACCAATAGCATGCCTGCACTGCAGTGAAGGGAAAGGCGCAGTACCAATAGGACAATTCCATCGCCTCCAAGGCCAAGCCAATGGCATCGCACTTTAATCATGAAGCCAGGCTTGGATCAGATTACAGCCAGTAGTGTCGCTTTGGAAGCAGACAATCTCCTCTAGGTGCACAGCTTTTGTCAGTTTTCTGCACACTCCAATCAGCCTTTGGATTCACAGTCATGTGACAGACAGAGAGCAAGGCGACGCTCGTACCGAACTGCTTCTCATGTTCTTCTCTCCGCTCCCGGGCCAGCCGAAGACGCTCGTCAGTCTTCAAGGACAAGGGCTCTGCTACGAGGGACACGACTGCCACTCAGCGTATATACAGAGAACCACACACACACACACGCACGCACACACGCACGCACACACGCACGCACACACGCACGCACACACGCACGCACACACACAAAATATGTGCCGTCTTATCAGCAGGAATGCTACACAACACTAATTTACATCAATAATCCTTAAAAAAAAAAACAACAACATGACATGTGTTCCTCTAGAAGTAAAAACAGACGGCTTACAAAGCTCCAGCCAGGCACAGCCTAGATCCGGATTTGGACACTGGGACAACTTTGGCCAAACAGACAGACGCCATACAGTGAGCTGCCTGCGGCGGGGAAGCCAAGACCAGAACGATCCCAACCTGATTTGTTCCCAGCGCTGCTGCTGACGTTCTGTCCCAATCCAGCAGAAGTAGGGCGAACAGAGGCCTTTCTCTCCCCGGATTTGGGCTGAGCTTCGGTGCCTGTAAGAGACAGGAGAGAGACAAATATTTCCATTGTGTTTTTTTTGTGCATGGTTATTGAGGCCTAAGCAGCATTTCTTAAAAGTTTTTCCCAGTTTATTTAATCAAACTTAAAGTGCTAATCGAACAGAACAGCAGCAAAGACCGTCGATGAGGTCAACCCCACATTCTGAACCTGCACAGCCAAACACCTTCACAGCACTCGATGGCGTCCCTCTTCCAGGACCAGATTAATGGGCCGTTTTGTGAATCCCCATCGGTACAGATCAACAGTCAGCATTTGGCAGACGACGGGAGAGAAAGCTCACTGCCAAAACCTCCACGCAAGAAACCATTAAATGTGGCTCCTGCCACTAATGCATGAGAACCTCCAGAATGTGGCAACGCCGGTGTGACAAGGGCGGGGTCTCGGGATCGCCTGCTTTGATGCCGAAGATAATGGGGAAAATTAACATCAGACGGTTCCCCTGAGGTGTTCTGCGGGGCGCCTGTCAGAGGAAAGGAGCCCAGCCGCCTCTCCCCTAATGCTAACGAGCGTGCCACACCCCTGTCGATCCTCCGCTCAAAACATTTGGCCCGGAGTCAGACTAAGAACAAGCTCGGGATTGACTTTGTGACACCTTCCCCATAAATCCAGGCAAGCTGCGCCCACTTAGACGTCTGCTGCTTGAGGGGACAAGAAAAAAGATCCGGAACAAGCTTCTGGGAGTCTATTCACAGTCGTAGCAAGGAGAACGCACCCTTCCACAGGTAGCGGCTAGCTGACCTGTAAATAAAAGACCATAAACAAGAACCCCATCATAACCGAGCTCACATTAATAACAGGCAAAAACTAGCAAGAAGGCAGCTGGCAAACTGTTACTGATGGCCGCCTTGATCGGGTTGCACTGGACAAAAATATCACGTCTCAGTCTGACGTGTGACCCAATCCCTTCTGCATCACTGAGCTGTTTTACGTAACTGCGCTGTGCTGTAGGGCCCTAACGGTTCCATACACCGGGGTCACATGGCAAGCAGCTGTGGCCTTACCTGCTGTTTAATGCTACACCAAGAGCTGGAAGCTTTACTCACTATCTGTAAGGATTAATATACCAAACACAGGCAGTGTATTCCCTGAATAAGGAGCATTATGGATCAGACTAACCAGACTGTTTGAAGATGCCTGCATTTCAGGATAACGGGCATTTAACTGGTCCCTATCCTGGGCTATAGCAACCGGCGGAACATGCCCCCCCCTCCAATATTTAATATGGATTTATTCACCACCCCCCAATAAGCAGACCTTTGAATTTAAATTATTAAGCTGCAACCCCCCACATCAAGCACTCTCCAACACCATTGACCCTATCTATACGTGTGGGTAATTCATTCTGAACACAAGAGCAACCCCACTGTGTGCGATATCACAGAAATGGTAACTGCAGGTTAATAAACAATTATAACTATAGTTTATATCCTAAGATCACAGGGATGGAAAACATCCCGTCTCAGTCGTCTCATACTTACGAAAGTCAGAAATGCTCTCAAGAGCACGTCTACACAATGATCATTCTGGGATTTCGCCAGTAAGACAATGCTTGGACCGATAGAATAGAGATAATAATTATAGAAATAATAGCAAAAAACATACATAACATTAATAAAAATAATAATAATGTTAATAATAAATATTATTATTACTACTATTATTACTGCATTGATATAGCACCTTTCACAAATCTAAGGTTGCTTTAAAAGAAGAAAAAAAAACAGCTGAGGAAGAACAGAAATGGTTGTTAAACAAGTTTGTCTATAAGTTAGATTTAAAAATAGAAAATGAAGAACAGACATGGAGAGATTGAAGAAGAGAATTGAAGAGCTTGGGGGCAATGTCACTGAATGACCTGCCATCCACAGTAAGAAGCCTCGTGCGAGGGCCAAGGAGGAGATTACTGCTGCATGACCGGAGAGAGCGAGGGGGAGAGTAAGCAAGGGGTCAGGAGATCACTGTGGTAAGGGGATGCATGGCTGTGTAGTGCTCTGAAGGTGATTAGCAAGATTTTGAATTTCATGTGGGACAGAACTGGTAATCAGTGTGTCTGTGAGAGAATGGGAGTGATGTGAGCAGGACGCTTGTTATGGGTGAGGACTCTAGCAACAGAGTTCAGAATAAACTGAAGCTTTTGTAAAGGTGTAGCAGGAAGGCCAATGAGAAGGGAATTGCAACAGTCAATATGGGATATGATGAAAGCATGAACCAGGGTTTTCGCATCATTGCTAGAGAGAAATGACCGCAGTGGAACAATGTTACAGAGGTGGTAAAATGCAATTTTGGTGAGGAATTTGATATGATGATTGAAATTTAGTGATGGGTCAAGTAATGCCCGAGAGCAGGAGCAACAGGGGCAGCATCAATATGCACACACCATCAATATAGACAGATGTTTTGCATAATGAGGTTTCAGGATCCATCACTAAAACTTCAGTATTATTTGTATTTTGCTTGAGAAAGTTATCATGCATCCAAAGCTTTTAATCATGGATGCATGCTGTACGTGTTTTAGGAGGAGATTCAATGGGGGAAAGTTAAACACGACAATATCATCTGCGTAGCAGAAAAAATGAAAGCCATGGCTATGAATGATCTGACTAAGGAGCAGAACGTAAAAATAAAATATAAAATATACAGTTTTCTGTTTAAAAAAACAACAACAGTGTATTTGAATTCTGTTACGTGAAAATGTTTTGCATAGAAAGGTAACTGGGATGTTCCGGGCTAGACGGTCACATGGTTCATGGATCCGCCTCTGGGATGCAGTGATTGGCCCTTAGCAGCATGGACTGCACCACACATGCAGATAGGGAGGTTTGGAGGTAGTGGCATCACCCAGATATGAAGGTAAATTCTCAGCAGAACAGATATACCCAATTGATGACAAATTTCAGGACAACTGCTAAGGCCTAACTGCAAGAGACAATGCTGATATGGGAGTTGCAGGTCTTATTCTGCGTTTCATTTGAACTCGTAACTCTGAACTTCTGAGTCCCCATTTGGAAATTTCAGTTGGAACATCCCCTGTAGTCAGAATTCTGACAAGTGAAGTCGGAAGAATCTATATAACCCTGACCTCAGAATTCAAGATGGCTGCATCTATCCTCAACTGAAATCAAATCTGTAGCTGTAAGCTGCTTTTATATTTTATATTTCATTTGTGACTTAATAAATCGGCTGTTCACACAGTATTGTCTATCTGTGGACGTGTTGCTATGGTATTTTTATGTGCAAAATACAGTGTATTGTTATCAACTGATATTACTAATAATGGATAACAATTAACTGGGCTAGAACTGGGGCCGGTTTCTGAAAACTGGATTTCTGGCTTATCCGGACAACTTGTCAGATTTCAGGTAGTCTGACCTAAATGTAAGTGAACGAAGATAAAGGTAATTTAAACCAAGGTAAATTAAAGTTATCCGGCTAAGCAAGTAATCTTGCTTTTTGAAACGGGTCCCTGATATTGCTAAATTGCTTTCCAACTTGCTGTACTGGAATGCTGTTAACTCGTGTGTGACGTCATTCCCAGTTCCGAGTTCTGACCTCAGAGCTAAATGGAACGCAGCATTAGAGTCTGTAAACCAAGCGTTAGAGCAAACAAGACCACCGTCCAAGTCAAGAAACACAGGGAACTGAACAGGATACACACATGGGGTACAAAGACGCTTTACATAAAAACTGACCTTAGTTATACATATTTGAGTACAAATTCCATCAGTCAGCATCACTCTAAAGAACTGGACAATTGTTATAACATCCCGATTAGCAAAGCAATTTATACTGCAGAGTTTGAGGCTATACTCACATTTAATAGTAAAGCCTTTGTATTTTCAAACTGCAAGGGCACTACTGAAATTAATTCCAAGCGGGAGTCAGGTCAGGTCAGGTCAGGGAGCATGCACTGGCACAGTGTGTTGCTGAACCTACCACACGACAAAACGCCTCAGGATCCTGGCTGGCGACGCCCCAGGCTGACACGCAGTCCAGTCCCACATGGCCGCAGTGCCGTAACTGACGCTCCCTTACATTGCAGGTAATGTGCCTCATTTGAGACTCCCTGAGCAACCACTCATTCCACACAAAGTCAAACCAGCGGTACCCAAGAATTCTCTGAAGAGACACAGTAACGAAGGAATCCAGTCTTCATCTCAGCTCACTGGATAGCGTCCATGTCTCGCTGCCATACAACAAGACACGGAGCATCCGAACTCTAAAGATCTGGACCTTCATCCTCTCCCAATGAGGATCCCCCCTCCTTCTCCCCTCTCCCATGCTTTCCCAATCTGTGTACTGAATTCATAGGAAAAGTCACCAGAGACATGAATGTCACTGCTGAGGTAAGTAAATCTCTCATTGCAGTAGACATTCTCTCCGTAGAGAGACACTGCTTATGGCTCTGCCCAAGAGGCAAAGGTAGAAAGATCAGGTTAAAAAAGATCAGATCCAGACCAAGATGTTGCTTCAATCAATAATTTCAGCATTAGGAGTCACATTCACAAAGAACTCAACTGGTTGGTTGAAACAAAATCTTGGTCTGGATTTGTATTTTCTGGACATGAACTTTCCACCTCTGCTAAGACAGAGCCTGTCAAAGGCCTCCACCTCAGAGCCTGTCAAAGGCCTGGATCTTGGTTTTCTTCCAGGACACTCAAGGGCCTGACACGCAAACTCCTTGCTCAGTCTCTCGAGAGCCCCGATCAGAGCCTCCATTGACTCCGGGAACATCACAGCATCGTCGGCAAAGTCAAGACCAACAGATGTCCCACAGCCGCCGGACCCCACGACCCTGCCCAAAACCCAGTCCATGCAAGAATTGAACAGAGTAGGAACAAGAATGCACCCCTGATGAACCCCAGAATCAACTGGGAAGAACGCAAAGGTTCTGCCTCCACTCTGCACATCTACACCGGTTACTGCTGACGCTGACAGAGGATAAGCGGGCTGCTGTCACTCTTCTCCGGTCAGTGGCACACAACCAGCCACCAGGGCCTCGCTGCCGCCTTTTATCCACACACATCACATGTCAGTTCCTGCACAGCGAGGTAGAATCCACACAGCCACTCCTATTCCTGGGTAAACTGTGGGTACAGCTATAAATACAGCTGGCCATATCCTCTTCGGACCCGGCCCTGTACCTCTGTGTCTCACGCGGGATCCAGCCCCGGGTCCGACTTGACCTGGATGCACTTGATGAGGTACCTGTCCCAGAAAACCCAACAAGTCTGTCCCAGTTAAATCAGACGCCCGTAATCACATGCTCTATCACTCACATGGCTACTTACTGCTTTATCATCACAGTCTTGGTTAGGCTTCGGCAGTATCTAATTTTACATTCTGTTTTCATACCATCCAGACATACCATGGTATTTACCATACCGCGGTATACTGTATTACTGTAAGACTACCCAAGGCTAGCCTCGGCAACTCCATCACACCTTCATTTAGGAACCAGAGGTTATCCTTGCAAACTTGAAAACAAAAAACACACTAATGCTTAGGTCTGGGTGCTATGTGGAATTTTTACAGATATATTTGCTTAAATGCTGCAAGATGAGACCATACTGTTTATATCGATATATTTTTCTTGTGCGCTAAAATTAAGGCTCTATTAAAGATTTTGAATGGAGACCTATAGTACTCCTTCCTAGCTGCAAATGGCGTGAGAGCTTCAGTTGTGACGTTGCACAGAATCCCAGAATTCACAGCTAAAATCAAACCATTGGGTTAGCAGCATCTCATGGGGAAGCTGACAGAGGGGGAAGGTGAGGAGTCGTCATTACTCGGTTCATTTTGATTTAAAAAACACTGCTCAAACTACAATAATTTGCAATATTTGGCTTTATTTTATTGAAGGCTAATATTTTACAATAATGATCTTTCCAGTTAAGCACACTTTCAATTTTTTTTTCTTTTTACAGTGATTTGATTTAGACATTTTTCTTGTCTCTAAACATTCACCTTTAGTTTTGAGAGGAATGAGACAGAGCCTGTTAGTGAAACACTTCTCTCATAGCCGCTTTATTTGACCCATGCAACACAGATATAGACATTCTTTATGTCCTACATTATTTTCAGTCCTACGAAGGGCGGACCAGATGAAATGAGTGCAGTATTTCTGGGTTCAGTGCTGTGTGTCACAGTGCATGACAGACTCCCACCCCCGTTAACAGGCCGTCCCCTTTCCAGCCATTACCGGTCCCCTCTGAACGAGCAGTACCTCTCACCAGGTACCACAGGAGTACCCCTCGATCCGTATTTCACACAATCCTGTACTGTGGCACCGCCCCCGAAGCCAGCAAGACCAGTCGCTTGGGAAACGTGTGCACCGCAAAGACACACATGCATATTTATCTAACTGGTATCAAACAGCAGCTGTACTACAGACTGTACATCCTTAATGTTTGAGCTGAAAATAATATTTCATTACCAGAATGGGCCTGTGGGATTATCACTTTATATATCCATAGCAGCCACAGTATGAGAACTTAAACTCAACACAAGAAGTGCAACTGAATGAGACTTTTATGGGGAAGGATCAGGGGAGCTGAAACACAGAAACTGGGAGTTTCATCTGCCTTTTCAAGTATGAAAGGGTTCCCTTCGGTACAGAGAACCATTCCACCACATTTTCTGAATGATCTCTGTGGTTTCCCCAGCTTAAACAGCTCTTAGTGTCACTAAAGCGATTAAACTTGGCATCAGTCTGCATTTCTGGCCAGTCTCACTAATTCGCATAATTTTTCATTTTCAGAAACATAATATTTCAGGAATTTTGTTTTGATATGTAAATCGAGAAAAACACATTTTCAGTCTATATCTATAAACTTAAATTATAATAAATAAAGTTTTTAATAAAATTCAATTGTTCACTGCCCACTTATTACTGTAAGCTCTCTCAATAGGAAAAGCACTTTGCAACCCCTGCCATAAATACCCTATTTAACGTGTCAAGTAGGGTACAGCAAATACTACAGAAGAGTATAAGAGTATAAGGCGCAGAAGAGTATAAGGCGCAGAAGAGTATAAGAGTATAAGCGTAATGCCGCTTAGAAGTGCTAAAGAAAAGTGCCGATTCTGCCCACTTCACCTAGATTGCGGTACCGGTTTTAGGAAATGCTAAACAAGTGGTGCCAAACCCAAAGCTCTGACTAAACGCGCAGGCCAGAACCCTTTGTACACACCACCTGGTTCAGCTCTACCGGGAAGCAGGGACAATGGCTTCTCTCTGCCCCACAACAATGGGCAGCTCTGTGCTCCATTAGTCATCCTTTAGAGATCAGGGCAGAGGCCACACAGTGCGGGAAAACATTTCCCAAATCGCAAGTAACTTCACGGCAGCACTGCACCGGTAACGGAGCACCTAGAGGTTATATGACAGCCGTAACCGGACATCTCAGTGTGCAGCACAGGTGTCATGAGCGGCTCCCAGCAGCACCCAGTGTCACACGCAGGCTAAGTAAACCAGCAGTCAGGCTACATGGGCAATGTAAACAAACACAGGCAGACTTTGGAACCCATAAACTGGATCACAAAGGCCCCTTCAGAGCAGTGCTGGCAAATCCCACACTGTTGACACATCATACTGACCTCAAATTCAACTGCACAAACGCACCCAAATGCAAACAACAGCTAGAAAAAAAACATGGCCAGCCAGAGTAGCTACTTGCTGAACGACACGATTTCAAACACTAATGTAAAAAACTACAAAGGTCTTATGATGTTAAATAGTGGAGTAATGGTTCTAAAACCAAGACCGAGACTGCGACACAAATATTTGCAATCTCATGTCGCGGTTCTGGAAGACGGAACTCAGAAAGGCTCAGCGGAGGATCTTTCTGCGGCAGCTCAGGAGGTACGGTCTACCTCAGGAGCTGCTGAAACAGGTCTACACTGCAGTCATCGAATCTGTCCTGTGAACATCCGTCACGGTCTGGTTTGGTTCCACCACAAAACAGGACAGGAACAGACTGCAGCATACAGTGAGAACAGCAGAAAGAATCATCGGTGCTCCCTTGCCCACCCCCCAGGACTTGTATACCTCAAGAACCAAGAATCGGGCAGGGAAAATCACTACAGACCCCATACACCCTGGTCACTCCTTCTTTCTATTCCTTCCCTCTGGTAGGCGCTACAGAGCCCTGTTAACCAAGACATCCAGACACAGGAACAGTTTCTTTCCTCGTGCTGTCACCCTCATTAATAACTGACAGTTATGTGCCATTCCATAGCACACCATACCACATCTGCTCCAGTTTCAATCAAATTGCACTTTTATGTATATTCTTGTTTGTACATAGTCTGTATTTATTGGATGTATACTGCCTGTAAATAACATGCTCATTTCGTATGTGGTATGTATGTATGTATATATGTATGTATGTATGTATGTATGTATGTATGTATGTATGTATGTATGTATGTATGTATGTATGTATGTCTGTTGCCTGTACAGAGGAGAGACACCATCGGCTGGAGCCAAATTCCTTGTGTGGATTAACACACTTGGCCAATAAAGCTGATTTTGATTCTGATATCCACCCCCCCAACCCCAACCCGCTACCGTAAATACAGCCTGCTGAGCTCTCAATTACTAATGTTACAAAACTAATTTTTTTTTATTTCACAATGAACACTGTCACATGTAAATCACAAAATTATAACTGTTTAAAGTTACGGCAAGCTGTGTGTTTTGTAAATTTTACACATTACACCTATTTTGTTTTCTTCCAACTGCATGTCACGTGAAAAAAAATAAATAAGCGCTGCCTGAATTTGCTTCCAAAAAAATCTGTGTTTCTCAACCCAGTCCTCTGGGTTGCCAGGGAATTGGGAAAGCAAAAACATGGACCGTCTGGGGGTCCATGAGCACCG
Source organism: Mormyrus iriodes (assembly GCA_011763525.2). NCBI lineage: Eukaryota > Metazoa > Chordata > Actinopteri > Osteoglossiformes > Mormyridae > Mormyrus > Mormyrus iriodes. Next base: position 8,935,531 of record JAAGVU020000039.1, read on the forward strand.
GGTTCAGAAACACTGGAATAAATGATCGAGTGATCACACCTGCGGTTAAGGCCAGGCTAGTTTCATTGGCTCATGTCAAGATGGATAATAACACAGACTGCAGAGCCGCCGGCACATTCCAGTCAGTGGTGTGAGTTATCCTGTAGAGTACAGTATTTAATTTATTTTTGTTACCGTAGTTATTTTATGTGAAGTTAAGTGAATCTAACAAGTTCTTTAGTGTTCAATATCGTTGGTGATTATTAAAACCCATAAAGTTTTCCATGTTTTTTCTTATTCATCACTCCACTCGCCCAGAAAAAAACAAAACAAAAAACCCGAGGTATTAACAGACTCAAAAATCAAGGGCTGAATTGAACTGTGGATTTGGAGAATTGTTACACCTCAATGTGAGTTCAAGTGTGCAAAAGCCCAGTGGACAGTGAAGCTGATCTGCGCAGCTGTGAAGCAGGACGTCAATGCTGCGTTCACGGTGGTTGAGGCAGGGCGGACAGGCATCTGTACTAATATGCTGGTTCAGGGCTGGTATCTTGTGCTTTCAGCACAGGCAATGTTTCTGGCCACTACCTGTAACCACCGCTGCGACTACCCAATCCCCTTTACAGCCTGAAGCACACTCAGCAATAAAACATGTAAACTGGAAAACAGAATTTTTCAAGAATTTTGCAATAATTTGTCTTATGTTTTTAAATAGACCATATAAAATCCTTTTTCTAGCAGTTTCTCATGTTCCCTGTGATAAAATGGCACACAGTCCAGGGTGTACCCCTGCCTTGGGCCCTATGCTGTTGGGGTAGACCCCAGGCATCCTGCAGCCCTGTACCAGATAAGGACCTAGAACAACAGATTTGGTACGAGAAGCTATAGAAGCAAAAAAACCTAATAGACCGATGACCACAAATGATTTATTCTTACAGGTACGGGTGGTGGAATTCAAAAACTGACTATCATGGGGGTACAAGCCCCTCCCCCTTCCTACTAGACAAGCCACTAAGCTTTACTTAGTATTTTTTCTGTTGCTATAAATTTGTTTGAGGGTTTTTTAAATTAAATGATACAAAAAGTAGCAAACCATGCTAGTCTCCATCCATCCATTCGTGGGGGGTACGGAGCCTATCCTGGAGGCTATGGGTGCAAGGCAGGGAACAATCCAGGATGGGGGGCAAACCTCATTGCAGGGCCCAGGCTAGCTTCTCATTTGAAAACACAAATATGTGATCATACCATCTTTTAAAAAGAGGAACTGTCTGAATTGGCTTCCAATAAAAAATAAGTCCTTTGCAAATGTCAAGTGCAGCGTTTCCCAACCTGTTCCTGGAGGACTAACAGACGGCCCACGTTTTGCTCCCTCCCAGCTCCCTGTAGGAGTGATGCTGCATTCACAGTGCTCCCAATACAGCCCAAGGCAGGGCTACAGTCCACACTGGGAGCTAGGAGGGAGCAAAAATGTGGACTGCTGTGGGCCTCTGAGGACCAGGTTGGGAAACACTGGTCTAGAACATGCTCAGGGAGTCCTGCACACTCTAAGGCAGCCACATGCATTCTGTGGACAAAACCCCCGAAACAGATTCTCTAACATGGGCCAAAATTGACAGCCTGATCCCCAAAGAACTGCACAAACACACTCAGATGAATTTTTAAAGTGATTAGATCATGCTGAAAGCAGGCAGATGACGAGATGCCCGCCCAGAAGGCAGCCTGCTGTGCTGGGCGAAGAGGGCAGAGCTCAGCCTGGACTGGGCGCTCGCTTGAGGCCTGGTCCGGCAAGCTGCCATTTCGGATTAAGGTGGTTAAGGCAGATTTATGGGAACATCCCCCATCTCCCCCATGACACCACACGAGCTTCACATTCTACATAACCCCCCATAGCGGGTGGCCTGCAAGCAGGTCATGGCACAGATCTCACAGCACAGGTACACGGGTTGGTAGCAGGGCTAAACAATGTGTCTGGGGTCTTTTTGGGGGTAAAACATGCAATGCAAGACAAGAGTACAAGTCAATACTTCACTGGAGGAAACCAGGCAGGCAGTTTGACCAGAATGCAGAGTTCGGAACCTGTCAGCTGCTCTTCAGCAACGCTAAAAATGACTGCTGCTGAATAACAGCACATCAACAGACCAGCTTAAAGTTCAAATATGCCTCTGATGACCTTTGTCCTCTGAATCCGGCATGATGCTGGAACGACATCCCTCTGACAGCACCCCCACACTCTCTCTAGCTACATAAGGCCTCATCAGCTCCATCATATGACATTACACAAGAGAATCAGTCAAGCTGTTTCTTTCAAAAGCTACGAAAGTCGTCCAGTGACCTTGAACCCAAGAGTGCAGCAACATCTACATCAACTCTGATATGGTAGAGTCCCTTTACCTCAATTTTTCTCAAGACTTCTGCCTTGATCCAGTCATTCATCCATCTTCCAACCATTTATCCTGGTTAGGGTCATAAGGATGGATGTTGGATGGATGGATGGATAGATGGTTGGGCTTCTGTACATGACTTACAAAATCCCCCACAAATCAGCCACAGACATTCTCCCATAAAACAACATCCACAATGAGGCAAGGTTACATCAGATAGGGCTGCAATAATGTTTGTTAAATGAACTGAACTGTGCTGACCTCATAATCCCAAGTCTCACCAAGTTACAACCCACATCTAGCCTGGGGAGATGCCATCTTATTCCTGAACTATACACTTAACTGCACACAAAAAGCACATGAACAGAGCATATGGACTGTCCACAAAGGTTAAGTGCATCATGGTTGCTGTATCGATAGACATTATCCTAGTCTACAAGTTGTATTAATATCCCGATTTATCAAGCTTCTGAAAAAATTCATACAAAGATCTTTTTAGCAGCCGTTTCAGTTCTGTGTGCAATCATTCCGCTCCATATTTTATGCATTTAACAGCTCATTATGGTTCATTTCTTTAAATAGCAAGCTTTTGGGTCTTCAGGTGGTCTGCAGTAGTAGGGGGTGGAGCAGTCACATGTTCTACTTATTAGAGCAGATCATCGAGGTGGTTGGCGAAGGAGGCCCTGGGAAGAGGCTGATGATACAATCACGGTACAGACCTCACTAAAAATACTCAGCTTGTATTTGGCTCACGGAGAACAAACACAATTCATTCTATTGGCCTCCCGATGTTATCCTCTCACTGCTTCACTATTTGGATAGCAGTCTTTCAAATATTATTTGCTATGGTTCATCTTCCAGCTACCGGTATTAAGACACAGCAGCCTGATCCATTTAAATCTGGTCATTATCTTTGTATGTAAAAGAATCCCTTTCTAAGGCTGACATGCATCTTAGGTGTGAAAGGAAAGTCTAAAGGGATTCTGGGTAAACATGGGCACCCAAAGACATATCTGTGGAATCTGGGGAAGTGGTGGAGTGATTTTGAGTAATACATGTAAACACCCACCTGGTAACTGCAGACTTAGTAGATAAAGTATAGGCGCCAGGTTTTAGGTATAGAGGGGTGGTATGCCTGTTACCAAAAGGCAGCAGAGTAATTTTACTGTTGGGTCCTTGAGCAAAGGCCCTTAACCCAGAATGTGCCAGGGACTGGCTTTCTCAACTGTACATCGCTTTGGATAACAGTGTCTGATAAATAATGAAAATGTACTGCAAAATGTATACATGCAGAGCAGCAAGTACACAATAAGAAGGAGTGGGGTAATGGTCCACAGCACGGGACCAGCTAGCCTCAGAGACACACAGGGCCAGCTAGCCTCAGAGACACACAGGGCCAGCTAGCCTCAGAGATGCATGCACGCACGCGCACACGCACACACACACACACACACACACACACACACACACGCACGCACGCACGCACGCACGCACGCACACACACTTTTTTACCTGCTAAAGCAGCTTCTGACAATGGCCTAATTCCATACAAGGACATTAAACTCATCTAAATTATAAAAAAAAAAAAAGACAAATGTGTAAAGTTCTCTCAACGGAGCATTATTTTAACTTTAGCTTAACTTGCAAACAATAGATGCCTTTTGGGAACTGAAGTTTGATACTCTTCATGGATAACAATTAAATAGGATTCCATCACCACACCCTATGATAAGAGCCTTCAATTGAATCTCAGTCTCAGATAAGAGTGACTAGAATTGCAGCTAACAGCATGCTAACCAAGGACATGACATCAAAACGTATGGCTAAGAAAAACAAAGTATAAATGGGATGGGGTACAGTTATAAGGTGAGAAAAGCAGTATAAAATGGATGGGATACCAGACCATTATAGGGCATAAAAGAGTGCAACCAGACCATTCCAGGGTGCACATGCACACAATTACATACCAAGGGCAATTTGATGACACCACATCCACAAACAGCCACATGTAGTGATACCTCCAAATGGCCAATCCCAGCATGCATGCAAGCCAGGCTAACCCTTCTGATCAAACTGCAGATTAATTTTACGGGCCACTGGCAAAGCGCAGTCTGCAGTACCATTATGACACTTCAGTCCAGCATGAGCTACATGGACCCAGGCTTCAGTACTGGAGCACAATTCATAGGTTATCAGGCCAAAAGAGGAGTGGCCTTTGTGGCCGACTGACAAAAGCATATGGGAATTATCTGCCTGAACGGCACTGACAGGGTGGTGTTCTAGAGCTTCAGGTCCACGTCAGCATGGTGTAAACTAACCTCTGTTATAAGCACAGTGACACAAGGGGGTAAAATGCCTGCAGGCAACGGGGGACGTACTGAGCACGCAGGAGAAGTACATGTGGGAAGTGTAGCCCATAAACACACCCACTGCTTGCTATTACGAGCCTTTGGACCCATGCCTGATGTAGCAATGGACTTTGCCAGAGCCAGATATTGACACACAAGAGGGGGAAAATCCAGGTACGCTAGCCTCTTACCATGCTGTTCTGTGTCAGATTTATTAAAAAGCTTAAAGTTTAGCTATTGCTTTTCCTGTTTCAATGCCCGAATTTTTTATCCGACAAACTCTGTCCTCAAACATAAAGCTGTGCTCAAACTGTCCCTTCCGAAATTTCCTGGGTCTGCTCCAGGGGCACAGCCCAGGAGAATGTGTCTGAGAACAGCTCCCTTGGCAGGCAACTGGGGTGCAGTGCAAAACAGTCAAAGACATCGAAGATGCCCAAAGCCACCAGCGCCGACGCCCTCAGGTTCTCGGAGCTTCCTTCCCCGTCAAGTATAATGAGCACAGCAACCCAGCAGTGAAACCTCATTTGAGCCACATGTACTCGTAGCCTTGTTCTTTTGGTCATTACCCACAGCTCTTGCACTTTGGTGAGGACAGGGACATGATCTGCACACCACAAGTCTCATTTTACGACTCACCACCACAGACCTGCCTAAGGGCTGGAAAACTGCTTACATCAAACCGACCCACCTGTCAATCTCATGTTCCCTCTTACCATAGCCCCTTTAAGACATGCACTGCCACCCTGTCCTGTTCTTGACATTACCTGGAGGGGCTGTTTGTGTGAAGGCAAATGTCCGAATAAGTTGTACCGGACATCAAACGGACTTTACCCTGCTAGCTCCCTAGAGCAAAACCCAGGTCATTTCCCATTGACTCCGATGTATGAATGGAGCAAGAAAGCGTTTGGAGAATTCACTGCGAGCGAGTGGGCATGTAGAAGACATTGCAATCATGTGACTGGCACCAAAGCTGAAGAATACAAACACCTGCAGGCAAAGAAGGAGGGTCATTTATACATACATACAAACATGTAGAGCTGATTTCAATGCAAGAAGAGTCATTATTGGGGATGAGTCGATAGATTCGTGTGCCATCTTCAATGAGCGGTAAACAAATCACTGCGATTTCTACAGTGTACGTTTTGCGTCATGTCCTGCCTCTTGCATGCTCTCCCCAAGCTCCACCCCTCGTCTAAACCAACTGGAGTATTTATAGTTGGTGTGAGCATGGCTCACACAGACAATCTCCAGTTATATACCATGTGAAAGGGTAACTCCGGAAAATGTCCAAGCCTGATTCTTTTTTGGGTGAAAACATTTCATGACTCATGGACAAGATCCTGAGGTACCTAAATTCCTTCAATAAGGGCAGACTCTTCCGCACACCAGAAAGGAGCAATACACTCTTTTCTGAGAGCGCACCATGGCCTGGGATTTTAAGGTGCTAAATCACATCCCCACCACTTAACCCGCAGCATGAAATCGCTCAAGTGCATGTTGGACGTCCTTCTCAGGTCAGGCCAAAAGCATGGCATAATCTGCAAACAGCAGGGATGTCACTTACAGCCTCCCATACCAGATGCCCTTCAAGACAAGGCTGTGCCATGGTACCCCACCCACGAAAATCACAAACAGAATATTTTATGTTCTCTGTATTGCATGGGTTTGCTTAGACCCAAATGCCTTTTTAAGGTAGCTTGTCTAACAGATGGTTACTTAACGTCACAATAGTGCAAAGCAGCTCAGGCAGCAGGCGATGACAGCAGTGTCCCTGAGCCCGTACCCTTCAGGTGGGGCTCATTAACAACAGCCTACACTTTCTCCTGTGGTGACCAAAGCACTTCAACCCTTATGAGCCAGGAAGGAATACCCTGAAAGCCTTTGCTGGGACTTAACCCAACCCTGGAGTATTACTATTACAATGAATAGCAGATGATTATGCAGAGCAGGGCTGTGTGTGCGTGGGGTGTGAGTGGCAGACGGGACTGCCTGACACCATACACTGCATTCCAATCCCATAGATGGGCCAGGTGCAAGCAGAAAGTGATGACTTTGCTCGGAGATAGGCCGCCTCACCGGCAGACCCAGATGCGTTTGCTTGGAGACGGGCCGCACCTCCAACCAACCCAGATGCGTTTGCTCGGAGACGGGCCGCGTCACCGGCAGACCCAGATGCGTTTGCTCGGGGACGGGCCGTGTCACCGGCAGACCCAGATGCGTTTGCTCGGGGACGGGCCGCGTCACCGGCAGACCCAGATGTGTTTGCTCGAAGAC
>JAAGVU020000039.1:8951830-9036342 GCA_011763525.2 Mormyrus iriodes
TTGCGCTGCCAGCATCAGTTGCCATTGTTATGTCATTTACGACTTTAGTTAAGGCAGTTTCAGTGCTGTGTCCTGGAGCTCATATCTTTTTAGTAATGCTCAATATGTCATCCACTTCAACTTGGTCTTATTCTGCTAGATTTTCCAAATGTCCACACAATTCAATGGTGGAAATTATGGGTTATGGTCATCTAATTCTTAATACTGTGCATGGTAATAACCAATATGTATGCATCTATGTATGAAAAAATAGTAATGAATGACGGAAGGTGAGTGGCTCAGCAGGCTAAGTCTCTGTGCCTGTGATCTGAAGATAGCCGGTTTGAGCCCCAGTCTGCACAGAATGGTCACATGCCTGTGGGTCCTTGAGCAAGGCCCTCAACTCCTAGCTTCAGGGGTGCTGCATGTTATTTGATTCTGCACTGTAACCCCCAGGCTATGGAGAGCAAGATGGAGTTGGTGAAGAGAAAGATTCCAATGTACTTGTGCAAAAAAAGTATGTTTATTTTGCTTAAAAATAGTGATGAGTTTTAAGACATTGAAATATCTGGAAAGACGGAGGACAGTATGAGTATAATGCTCAGAATTGCACATCAAAATGGCTATAATACTTCGCACTGGTCGTGCGGAAGTGCCTGTTCTTTATAGTGCTAAGCCAGGGGTGTGCTAACTGGAATGCCGCACCCTATAGGGTGTGACAGCACTGCTCCTCTGGCAGCTGCCTTCTGGAGGCTGAATAGGATGTCTGGGTTGCCCATGGGGCCGGGGAGCAGGCTTTGAGAGGTAAGCATGATGAAAGGCGGAGACAAAGTCAGGGTCGAGGACATCCTTAGTGCAGACCCAGGACGTCCCCTCAGGACCATAGCCTTCCCAGTCCACCAAGTATTGGAGTGTTCCACAACATCTTCTGGAATCCAGGAGGACTCTCCTCCAGATGGATGGATGCTCCTCCAACATCTTGTTAGACTGGCGGAGACGGAATTGCAGCATCCACGTCCAGGTGAATGGCACTGTACTTAACGGCTTCAACAGGTACACATGAAAGGTCAGGGACATTCAATGCACCCTGGGCAGTTGTAGACGATAAGACTAGGGACCCACTTGACGGACCCTCTGAAAGGCCCTATAAAACGAGGAGCCAGCTTACAGCAATTAGGCAGACAGAGGTTGCAGGTAGACAACCTGCTTACTGGGTCGGTATTTGGGGGCTTTCTGACAGTGACGGTCTGCTTGGACCTTTTGTCTCTCAGCGTGGGATTCCAACTGCCACCGAGTTTGGGTTCATACGGCTCTACTGCCAGTACATCACAGGGTGGTGAATCCTAAGGGAATAGAGGTGGCTTAAACCCCAGCACAAACTGAAAAGGGGTCAGTTGAGTGGCAGGGTTACCTTGAGCATTCCGGGCATACTCCACTCATGGAAAGTGTCGCACCCACTCCCTGGGTAGGTAGGTGAACACCCTTGGAGATTTCCTGGTTCGTGCATTCTGCCATCCTGTTCAACTGGGGATGGCAGCTGGAGGAAAGACTCACTGAGATATTCAGTTTAGTGCAAAAGGCCTTATAGACATGGAAAATAAACTGAGGCCCACAATCAGACACAATGTCCTCTGGTAGACCGTAGTATCTAAATACTCAGTTAACCAGAAGGTCTGCTGTTTCTCCCACGGCAAGGAGTTTGGGCAGCAGAATGAGGCAGCAGTTTTTGGAGAACTGATCCGCTATTGTGAATATTACAGTTTCCCTGGGAAGGCAGAAGGTCGGTAACAAAGTCTAGTGCAATGTGAGACCACGGACAGGAAGGAACAAGGAGTGGTTGTAGAAGCCTGGCAGGCCTTTGGTGAGACAACTTGAATTGTGAACAGTACAGGCAGGAAGCGATATACTCCTACACGTCCTTATGCCAACCCAGCCACCAATAACAACGTAAGACCATAGTTGATGCTCAAGGATCTCCTGTGCCTCAGGAGGTGTGTACCCACTGCATTGTGGCCGATCTGAATTGAGGGGACACATATATCTTGCCTGGAGGACATTGCTGGGGAGGCGCATTTTGACGGTGGTTGGCCCAAATCCCAAACTAGGGGACCAACGAAGCAAGAGGGGGGCAATATCGGAGCTGGCTGATCATGAGATTACAGAGCGTCATACTATCAGGACAATGCACTGGCTTTTACGTTTTCAGAGTCAGGGAGATAGGCTACTTTAAAGTCAAGCTGAGTGAAAAACAGGGACCAGCATGCCTGACGAGCATTCGACCATTTAGCATTCTGGATATATTCAAGATTTTGATTATCCGTGTAAACAGTAAATGGGTACTTAGATCCCTCTAGCCAGTGGCGCCACTCCTCCAGGGCCAGGTTGATAGCCAGCAGCTCCTGATTTCCCACATTGTAATTGTTCTTTGTGGGGGACAACTTCTTGGAAAATTATGCACATTGGTGTCAGTGAATGGGTTCCCTGTGTCATTTAATAGGTACTGCTCCTACTCCAGCATCTGAGGTGTCCACTTCTACCTCAAAGTGGAGCTTTGGGTCTGGTTGCTGCAGGATGGGGGCTCTACAAAACAATAGCTTCAATCTTTTAAAAGCCATCTCTGCATCTGATCCCCATCGAAGAATGGTTCCTTTTCCTCAAAGAAGGGAGGTTAGAGGGGCGGCCATGGAGCTAAACCCATGAATAAACTGACAATAAAAGTTAGTGAAACCTTGGAAGTGCCATAGCTCTTTCACTGTCTGAGGCTGGGGCCAGGTAAGCCATGTCCTATGTTATCAAGGCAGGTAACCCTTGCTGTTAATAATACCGAATTTTACTTTTTAAAAAACATTTTGATGTTGACTGCATATACATCAGCGTACTAGTAAATATTGTAAATCAATGCACTTACTGAATATTAATCACCAAAACTCACTGCCCTATCTCCCTGTGCATTCAAATGGCCTGCCAGGCACCTCCTGGAAGTCTTTGAAGTCTGCATGAATCATGTAGCGATCAAATATTTTGAACTTTCATTGATGTGACTCTGTACGGCTCTGGTATCTCTGTGCTTTCAACCAATCAGATGATGGTGATGCAACCAGCTCAGTTTTCTAGCAGGGCCAGGATCTCGCATACTTTGAAATGGAAAACAGTCAATTTGTAGTACAGGTCAGGTACAGCCAGTTGCTGGTGGCAGTGGAAAAGCGCCATTATTTCACACAATGTAATAAGTTATTACATTCTGTGCAAGTTATTACATTATAAACTTATGAACACCAGGATCTTGTGATCTCCCTGGACAACTCTCTGATTTGTCCTTCAGTCACTGCTCGTAACCTCGGGGTAACCATGGACAATCACCTGTTCTTTAGGTGCTAATCTTTCCTGCTCATGTCGATTTCTCCTCTTCGACATCAGAAGGCTTTGTCCATTTCTTTCCACACAGGACACTCAGGTACTTGTTCAATTCCTTGTCTTCTCGAGACTAGACAACTGAAACTCACTCCTAGCAGGTCTGTCTCTGAACGCCATTTGTCCTCTGCAACTGATCCAGAATACAACTGCCCAATTTTTTTTCAACCTTCCCAACGTCTCCCACACCACACCATTGTTACGCTCCCTCCACTGGATTCCTGTAGCTGCCCACATCAGATTCAAAACACTGATGCTTGCCTTCAAAACCAAAACTGGACCAGCACCCTCCTACCTAAAAGAACTTATCTCACCCTGCACTGCACCACACTCTCTTCAATCTGCCATCACTGCTCGATTGGTGCCACCATCTCTCAAGGCACAAGAAGACATGCACCTAGATTCTTTTCTGTTTTGGCACCTATGTGGTGGAATGAACTTCCCACAGATGTCCGAACAGTTGAGTCACTGGGTGCCTTCAAACAACGACTAAAAACCTACCTCTTTAGGAAGTACTTGGATTAGCACTTTCAGGATTATACTCATTTATAAAAAATACTTGCCAAAAGAGTTTTTTAGAATGATACTATTCTTAGCCAGGTTCTATTGAACCAGTATCAAAATATATTCACTAATGAGACTTCTAAGCACTGATGTAAGTCACTCTGGCTAAGGGCATCTGCAAAGTGCTGTAAATTCAATACAATTAAATTTATTTTTATATAGCGCCTTTCACAACAAAGTCACCCCAAAGCGCTTTACATGATGTTTGAGAGAATACTAAGACAGAGAATTTAACCAAAGAAAGAAGGAAGGCCAGATGACAATGGAAGAGAGGAACCAAAAACTCCCAAGTAAGGAGAAAAAAAACCTCTGGGGGTCCAAGGTCAACTGGCTACCCAACCCCCCTGGGCATGCTAACATTATTGCACAGATGAGTGGGCTTGCTTTCTAAAAACAAGGTGCAAGCTGTGATTATAGTCATGCCAAAGTAGGGTGGCAGACTGGAGGCTGCACCCACGATGTTACAGTTCATAAGTCACATCCACAATGTCACCCGTCCATGGGACCAAACCAGGACTCCAGCTCAGATGGTGCCCTCCCCGGGCACCACCCGGACATGTGGGAAGCCAGAGAGCATGAGTGATCAAAACATGCACTGACACATTAATGGAGAAGCACAGTAGATAAAAATGCCATGTACAGCAGCACCAGCAGCCATATTTACGATGTCTTATAAGTTAAACTGAAATAATAGATCTGCAGTTGAGATTTAAAGACTCAAACCGGTTGAGCAGCCTGAACAGAGGTTGGTAAACCATTCCACAATATAGGGGCCCTATAGCAGAATGCAGGGAAAAGTTCAGCTTTCTGGAGTGGAGTGCTGACATTATGGCATTCCTATCTATGGACCTGCCACCAAACAACAGAACGTCAGTTTTCTGAGCATTTAATAATAAGCCATCCAGGTCTTGACTTCATTGAAGCACTTAGCTAGAGTGACAATAAGTGGGGAATCGTTAGGCGTGACCGAAATGTATATGTGGGTGTCTTCGGCATAGGAATGATAATTAACATTATGTTTTCTCATTGTTTTACCTAATGGCAGCATGTACAGAGAAAACAGTAAAGGACCAAGCGCTGCCAGGATCAGTTGCCATTGTTATGTAATTTAGGACTTTAGTTAGGGCAGTTTCAGTGCTGTGTCCTGGACGGAAGCCCGACTGGAAACTATCCAGTATGCTGTGTGTTTTCAAGTATGATTGAAGTTGAGCAGTCACTATCTTCTCCAGAACTTTTGATAAAAACGGAACATTAGAGACCGGTCTGTAATTACTGAGCTCCTGTGGATCCAAACTTGTTTTTTTCAGTAGTGGTCTGATTACTGCTACTTTAAATTGGTCAGGCCCTTCACCTGCAGACAGGGATACATTCATTATGGCAGTTATAGGTCTTGCCAGAACTCCCAGGGATTCTTTAAGAAGCTTAGTGGGGATTGGGTCCAGTGGACAAGTAGTCAGTTTGGTCTTATTTATAATAGTTCTTAACTCTTGTTCATCAATTAAATCAAAAACATTAAGGGTGTGTTCACATTCCACATGCACTGGAGTTAATTTTGGGCCATTTGAACATGTTTGAAGCCTAATGTTTGTAATTTTATCATTAAAGTAGTTCATAAGATGTTCTCTACTGAAGTTACTCGGTGGCAGAGGTTCACCCTTACTTGTTAGATGAGCTATTGTTTTAAAAAGGTAACGAGGGTTATTTCTATTGTGATCAATAAGGTTGGAGTAGTAGGCTGAACGTGCCCTGTAAAGTAGATTTTTTTTTTCTTTTCCGTGGGGGATTTGACTTGGGGAGGTTTTTTTCATCCGATGACTTCATCCTAATTATCAATTGTACTTTTAGCTTTCTGTATTTTAAAAGTTTGCGCGCTACCAACCAGTTCGGCTCTCGCAGGGAACAGCGGAAGTGACGACTATTTCCGTGATGAAAATGAAAGTTTTTGAACGAAGTAATGAATGCCTTTATTGTCACTGTACAATGTACAATGAGATTAAGAAAGCAACTCCTCCAGTGCAAACACACAACAAACAATAGACAAATAGTGCAAATAGTGCAGTGATTAGTGGATGTTGGACACATAACAATGATATTTAATAGTATACAGATATTGCACAGTTCTTATCAATACCATTAGATATTGGATATTGCACAGTTGATGGAAAGAAGGAAGTCCAGGGGTTGGGGGGTTAGTCTGTTGTAGTCTACTGTCCAGTCAGTGCATGTGTATGTTTAAAGTAGTTATGGCTTTTGGGAAAAAAACTGTTCTTAAGTCTTTTTGTCTTTGCTTTGATGCACCTGTAGCGCCTCCCTGAGGGCAACAGGTCAAACAGATCAAAGCCAGGGTGGGAGCTGTCCTTGATGATGTTTTTTGCTCTGCTGAGGCAGCGGGAGGTGTAAATATCCCTCAGGGAGGGGAGAGGGCAGCCGATGATCTTCTGTGCTGCCTTCACTACTCTCTGAAGCCTCTCCCTGTCTGCCATAGTGCAGCTGCCGTACCCTACTGTGATACAGTACGTCAGCAGGCTCTCGATGGACGAGCGGTAGAAGGTCAGTAGCAGGTTGGGGTCCAGGTTATGCTTCCTAAAGACCCTCAGGAAGTGTAACTGCTGCTGAGCCTTCTTGGTAACTGCTATGACGTTATCTGTCCAGGAGATGTCAGCGGAGATATGGATACCGAGAAACCGGAAGGTATGGACCCTCTCCACACACTCGCCTTTGATGTAAAGAGGGGCGAAGTCGGTGCTGTGCCTCTTGAAGTCGACTATGATCTCCTTGGTTTTCCCAGAGTTCATTTAAAGACTCAGACCAATTTGGCAGTCTGAACAGAGGTTGGCAAACCACTCCACAATATAGGGGCCTTATAGCAGAATGCAGGTACTAGCCTTACAATACTTGATGTTGTAGTAATGCAGCCTGGCTCAACACATGTCTCCAGGGTACAGTACTATAAAAGAGTTGGTTTAAAATGTTTTATTTGGAATCATGTCCGTCCTGGATGTAGATGGAGATAAGGGATGCCAGAGGAAGAGATGATAATAATAATCGATACTTTATTACTCCATGGGGAAATTCTCTTTACACATCCCCCACCGTGCTCTCTGTAGGTGAGAGCAAGCTGGCTGCGAAGGGCAGCCACCTATAGCAGCGCCCTAGGAGCTAGGAGCTTAGGGCCTTGCTTAAGGAACCGCAGATATGCTGATAACAGTCACAGAGGCTTATGGCTGATGCTTCCTTTTATAAACCTAACTGCTGCTGGTCAGTTTAATAACAACATGGGAGGTTTAAATACCACAAAGAGTGAGACACAGACACACACACACACACACACATGTACATACATATATGTGTGTAATGTGCTTCATTATTGTATTGTGCACCTAAGGAATACTCACATCGATTCTTTGTAATATAGCCTTTGAGTTAATTGGTGAGGTATTGGTGACCTAACAGAATTAATGGTCTAATTTACCTCCATACTAACTAGACTTTTACAGCATGCAAGACGACAAGGAGCATAACTGAATAGGACAATGGAAAAGATTTGTCCTTCATGGATAAGGGTGGCACAGTCCACAGAGGGCATAAGCCATCATCACAGCATGTGCAGGATTGCACAACATATACAAATAACGCCAAATTCCCTTGCCTCCCAAAGGTGAAGGGCCAGAGGCTCTACAGTGTCTGAACACTCAGTAGTGTGCACGACTTCAACTTGGTCAGCATTCCTTTTATAAAAACATAAAACTATTGCTATGTTGTGCAACATTTCTGTTTATTAAGCATATTCTAAGGGTTTGCAGTTGCCTCATTTCATGTCATTTTGTCTCAGAGGTGCAAATGCAGCCTCATTCTCCCTTTAGTTCCTCCAGTAGCAGAAGAGCCGTGTCATGTCCCTATACTCCATAGATGGTGATGTTGGTGGGACCTAAAAACTTAGGCACGCACTCTACCACCACACATGAATTTTGGATGAAGGGGCATCTCCTGTACAAACAAATAATTTTTCATTCACAATAAATGTCTGGGAGATGCGTTTACTGGGAAGGTAGCCTACCTGTTTCATCTGTTGCTTTGTTTCAGAGTTCTCTCTATCTTTTCAAAAGTATTTGCCACTGTGATTAACTGTAATGGATTTTCCTTAGCCACACATAAAATTTATTAGCCACAAAATTATTCTCAATCTAAAAGCATAACTGTTTCGAAGGATAATAATAATAATAATAATAATACATTTTATTTGAAAGCGCCTTTCAAAACACCCAAGGACACTGTACACACAAGCATAAAAGCAGGCAATTTACAGAATCAACAAAAAACAAATCCAAAGAAGTGGAAGAGGTTATGTTGAGTAAGCTAATTTAAACAGGTGAGTTTTGAGTCTAGATTTAAAAAGAGGGAAGGAAGTGATGTTTCTTAAATCAGGAGGTAAAGATGTGGAGCTTAACCCAGGAAGGACAGGGGACACCTTGGATGGGATAACAGTCACACATAAGACACACATTCACACACTATGGACAATGCACCTAACCACTGCAGGAGCAAACGCGTATCCAGAGGCAATCTGGAGAATCCCCCCCCCAAAGCAAGGGCTGGAAATTAAACCAATAACCTTGGTGGTGTGAGGCCACACAGTGACACCCACTGAGCCACCATGCCACCCTACTGCCAAATATAAATGTTCTCAGACTTGTGATAATGAATTAAATTACATGGTGGTAGATTTCAATCTGCTTTTTTCCCTTTCTTTGTAGGGATGAAGTCATTCAAAATGTTTCAGTAGGTTGCATAATTTAACAGCTGGTTCATATTTGGTGTAACTTGCTTCAATTTCTGCTTTACATGAATCCTTGCAACCTACTGTTTACTGCCTTATGTGCAGAGACCCTGTCACTCCTGCAAAGGAGAAGGTGTTGAATAAAAAAAATCAATAATACCTCTTTGCAGAAATCCTGGAGTCATAAAGGACTGTTACTATCACAAAGAAAAATTAATTACATGGTGGGATGCACTGTGTCATTCATTTATTTGTAAATTTTTATTTGGATTAACAGCTGTATTTACTTTAAATACAGAAACATCTGGTATTGGCTATGAAGGACAGATATTACAGAGAATGCTGAATTACCATATTATTGCACAATATCAGCATTCTTTTCTCATTTATAGCTGGATGCCTTGTTACCTTCAAATGATCATAATACTCTCAATCCTAATTTAGAAATAACCATTTGAAATTCATACTGGTGAATTTTAAGGTTGCCTAGTTTTGCAGCCATTAATACAATAGACCTGAAACTCCAGTTCCACACCCTTCTATTCAGTAAGGTTCTAACAAAAAAGCTATGACAAGACAGTACTGGTTTTCCTGGCAAGCTTTTCCAAGAAGTGTTACAGAAGGCAATAGTTTTCAAAACCCCAAATCCATTCTTTGGGAAAAGATTACTATGTATCACATTCAAAACAGTTAGTTCAGTCTGTGACAGTACAGGATCACACTCCCTCTATTTTCTCACTGCCTGGTCAGGGTTGCTGCTAAGACCTTACTTATCAAACGCAAAGTTAAACTACTGATTCTCAGCCATGATCCTAGAGACTCACAATAGGTTTTATTCCAGTAAATTTTAGTCATCAAATAATGATCTATAGACAAGTTCCAGTAGTGCTACTAGGGATCTTTTCTGCCTGCTGCCATCCCTCCTCCCAATGTGCCAGCCCCCACCCCCAGCCATAACACGTCAGGACAGCATTTTGAAACAGATAATGACACCCTTATGTATATTCATCTATTCATTTTTTCCACAACTTTGTTTGCATCATGTGTATGGACTTTTTCTTGGGTTTTGTGTTTGTATTTGTGCACGTTATATTCGTTTGTTGCCATATGCAAATATATTTCCCCCTGGTCTGATTGTCTGTCTGTCTGGCTGTCCATGTATACCAGGGGTGGGCAATTTTATCTGCAAAGGGCCGCTGAGTATACAGGTTTTCGCTGCAACTCCCTAATTAGATTATTAATTAGCGGAGTGATTGGCTGAGGAGTCCCTGCACCTGCGTTTGAACAGGTGACCTAAAGGTTACCCCCAAAAACCTGCATACACACTGGCCCTTTGCAGATAAGATTGCCCAGCCCTGGCCTACACAGACAAATCCACCACTATGCATTAGAAAAGTTATTTCTATAGTTGAATGATATCGATTCCCTGATATTTAAATCACTGTATACAAAAAGAAAGTTTATCAATCAGCTATTATGATTTACATTGTAAGCACTGTCTCGGTATTATATATCATAAGAGTCATGCAGCTTTCTCGGACAAATAAGATTAACATGACAGGGGCTGGACTGACGTTCTTTCCTTCCAGGAACTACGGAAGTTTTTTTCTTTTTTTCCCCCTCACAATATCATCTGCCTTTGCTCCACACATTCCCGTAACACTAACCAGCATTCGTAATTATTTTCCTTTTAGTTATTAATTGTTATGGAATCTTAGTCATCTTTGCACTCTGGGATAACTATGTCAGATAGAGCATTCTGAGAAAATCTGATGAATAATATAATACAATTTGATTAAAGGAAACATCGTAAAAACCTCTATGTATGTATGCAACGGCCATTCTTATTTCATAGCGCGCGGAAATGTGGGGGGAGAGTATGATACTGGTGGGGACATCTGAATCTGCACCGCATAATATTGTCTTTGTTGCCCTTTGTCTTTCTTAATGAACCTCCGTGTAAAGTAATAATTCTGTTGATTTTTTTCTCTCAAATCAACAGAGGGAATTAAGTTACACTTCAAACCAATGTCCTACGTTTAAGCATATATTTGTAATAACATTACATCCTGTGATATTCCCGTAAGGAGATGTGATTTCTCTCATCGCTCCTGATCTCCCACACCTGAAGTCCTTCCTCTCCTTGCTTCTGATCTCCCTTACCTGAAGTCCTTTTTCTCTTTGCTCCTGATCTCCCTCATAGAAATCCTTTCTCTCCTCTTCCCCGATCTCCCTCACCGCGCTGCCCAGCGCCGAAAGCGTTAAGCACCCTAACAGATTTGTAAAAGCAGGCACCTCCCTCCCCATGACCCAGCGCCAAGACGGTGATGAGCTTTAAATAGCAGGTGTTTGAAATTGTGATCATTTCCAGTCCCCCTGTAGCACATTGAGGACGCCGCACGATGTCCGCCACGGGCACGGAGACCACCGGCTCGCTGCCGGCCGCCGCAGGGAGAGTATTCTTCCAGGCAGCCCCTGCAGGAGGATGCACCGTAACTGGACCAGTAACACAGGACGACCCCGTTCAGAAGAAACATGGGAAAGTGACCGTGAAGTACGATCGGAAGGAGCTGAGAAAAAGGCTGGTTTTGGAAGAGTGGATCATCGAGCAGCTCAGTGAGTTATACGACTGTGAGGTGAGTGCTTAATGGTAAATGCCATACATCTGTGATTGCAATTGCTGGCTTATGAATGACTGGTTAGTGAACCCGATAAGGTACCCATGCGTAAATCCAGCCAAAAGGAGTCATTTGCATTGCTCGGCTATAAGGTATTCTTCTGTCTCTCAGAGCGATTGCCATAAGAATGTTTTTTAAACGAACTGCTTGCAAATATCTCTGTATCCTATATACACGTTATTTCTTTTTTTTTTTAAATGTGTGATTTGGAGCGTAGTTATTTTGTAGGTGATGTTATTGTAGCAATCACAGCTGTTGGTTGCAGGATTTCTGGACAATGTTACTAAACCTTGCAGCATCGATTGGGCGACAGCTGGATCAGGAATGAGGTTCGCAGCCGTTCGGAGCCGGAATGTCTGGCCCTGTGGGTCCGCTTGACGGCTTGCATTTAGAATGAGCTTTGTACAGGTCCTCTGCGGTTACCCGCAAAACCTACCCGTATGCCTTTGTCTGCAAGATTGTCACTAATATTACTGTTTTATTTTTTCATGTATTTTATTAATATTTTTATTATACCCGAAAAAGACGCATACTTTAACATGGAATTAACGAATTCTAATGTCTTTCATGTGCAAAATTTTCTGACTGGGAATCTAGATATTCTGGCTTGTTTTGTTAGGCAGTAACTTGCCTTTTGTTCGCCTGTAGTGTTGACTACAGGGGATTTCTGAGCCATTCGATGACACCACTGCAGAGGTGTGTGTATGTGTCTGTGTGTGCGCGCGCGCCTGTGTGTGTGTGTGTGTGTGTGTGTGTTACTGTGAATCTGGCATGTGGACTTGCATGGAAACTGAGCTGAGGAACTGAAATGCTCACTTCTCTTCCAAGTCGTGTTTGAGTGAGAAGGGGTAAGGATGTGGTGTGAGGGGAGGCTTAGGTGTTAAGCAGTAGCAGCTTATTAGCAAAGATCCCCTAGGATTGTGGGCTCTATTGAAAAATAATGTACAGATAGCAGGAGATGGATCAAATGAATTCAAGTTCAATGGCTGGATATCTTCTTCCAGTGGTAAGGGGTTTCTGCTCATTGGCCAGTGTGGGTGGGTGTAAAATAATCTTAATTTGCTTTGTTGGTGTGGTCTTTCTTTGCCAGGTGACCTTATATTACAGCCATAATGAGTTATCACCAAGCACTTTAACATACAAGCAATTTACTTTAGGGTGTCGTGCAACATGAGCACAGACAATCAACATATAAACTACATGCATAAAATAATCTGATTACAATGTGTTTTGCACCATAATATAGACAGAGTAGGGTATGTCAGCAAATGACTAACAGACTGGTTGTTCCACATTGCACAGCCAGGTGTTCAGTCTGAGCCCTTTCAAATGTCACAGCTCTTTGAGATGCAGCAGGAAGTCCTCGTCGTTCTCCTAATTAGCATGTCGCTCCCTCGCTTGACATCGTGGCGCGGTATAAGAAGCTGAGACGAGCTATAGGCTGTGAATGGTGAGATGGCGACGGCCTTTTCCTCCATGCTGGGCTCTCTAATTGGCTGGAAGAGTGTTTGGCCCTTAGGGCAAGAGCGGTAGTCATTATCATGCGAGCTCCGTGAAGCGAGCTCCAGTTGAAGGATTCACAACAGATTGTGCCTTCTGTTATTTTGAATGATTCTGCCCGAAATCTGTGCGATGGTCACTTGTTGGGTGATGACACAAGCCCCCGTGGGAGGGTCTGTATGACTGTGAGAAAGGTATTTTAGAAATTCTATGACCTTGGTTATTGTGCAGCAGTTAAGGGGCTCGCTAGAGCCATGTTTCGGCTGGAGATGCGTGTAGCTGTACGGTTCCTGGATGTCGATCACGGATTAGGTCTAGCATAGCTGTCTGGCTGGGTGTGATGGGCCGGCAGAGCCTGTGTGGCTCCGTGGCTTTAAGGTCAGACCTCGTATCAGTTTCACACGAATCTGATACCAGTGGTAGAAGTGGTGGGGGGAGAGTATGATACTGGTGGGGAGGTAGTTTTATTGACACACCAAGAGCTCCTTCGATCCACTATCCTCCAAGCAAGACTGTCTAGTATCAGGATGGCGTCCTGTTTCTCACCTGTTCAGATGAGTTCATGGAGTAAGATGTTAGAAGAGAAGCCAGATTATTACTTGTCTCCTTGGAGAACTTGGTCGTCTTTGGGTATGAAATGATGAGATGTGGGATTATAAAGTGTTACCTGTGCCATTGCACAAGGTAGTCACTTCCCTGAGATGTGTATACTAGGGATCAGCTGTGCAAAAATAATTATGGGGTGTTATATTGGAGAACTGTCTGGGAGGAATGTCTGCCCCATTGGGGGAATCCAGTATGTACTTTGGAGTGCATAAGTCTTTGTTTACCCTCTGTTGAGTGTGGTGTGGTCTGCATTGGTGTAGGAGTCAGGGTGACATTCCACGCTCTTGTGAGACAGGATAGCAGCTGTAGGTGAAGACCTTTTATTGCTGCGCCATCTGTGGGTGACTCATAGTATTTTGGGTAGATGGTCTATGTGAAATGCCCCCCCCCCCATAAGTGGCTTACCTTGGGAAGTGAGAAGTTTCATTTCACTGAGATCTGGAGATTTTGTCCTTGTTCTGATGACCCACACTATCCTCCAAAGCAAAGATTTTCTGTATTTCAGCATTATAACTTGTGTAGAAGCCTGACATGTCAGACTGTTGCAATTCAGGTGACAAATGTCACAAAAAACGCACTGTTGTTAGTAGAATGACTCCTTAACGTAGTGTTGGTGATACTTTGAGTGTGAGAACCAGACACACAACACAAACTTTTGCAAAAACGTGAAGTTTAATACTGATGCACACTAATGCTAATTTCATGTGTGAAGAGATTTGTCACCGTTCCCATTTTTAGATTCCTGGATCTCTTAATCTCACCCAGGAATACAGTTTGAGAGTTCAGAGCCTGCAGGCTACCTTGTCTGTGTCATGCTATACCCTTCAAGAGCTGTCAGTCAGCCACTCTTACGTAACTTCATCTGTAGCTAATCTAAAGCTGTTTTCCGTGTCCCTGTCACCCGCCTGGGCATCTTGTTAAGTGATGGCCGTTCCAGTAGGCAGCATTTTATCATTTCAAAGTGCCACAGTCACAGCTCTGGATCCAGCCAAGAGTGGCACTTGCATGGGGTTTCCATACGTCCATTTTCCCTCTGCTATCCAGTGGCGAGTCCCAGGAAGCATAAGGCGCAGAGCAGAGGAACATATTGACTAGGATACCAGTCCCTCACGGTGCCAAGCATACCCCCACACACTATAGTTGCTTTCACACATGAACTCTGGCAAAAATCCAGACCTGATTCTCCAGACTTGACCTTGTCCATGGCAGACACGCTCACACCTACTAGACATGTTCCAGTTGGTTTAGATGAGGGATAGAGCATACTGGAGGCAGGATGTGGTGTAAAAAGTATGCTGAGGAATTTGCAGTGTTTTCTGTTGCCATCTTTGATGCGCTGTACTTATTGACAAGTTTCCAGATCTCGTCATCTCTCCAGTTAGCCATGGTTGTTGGGGTCTTATTTGTGTAAATGACCCTTCGTCACCCTTGGATGTTTGGCACAAAACAGAAAAATAGATTTGAAATGTCATCTACATGCCCACCCACTCGCAGTCAATTCTCTGGACAACTTCTTGCTCCATTCACACACAGGGGTCATTGGGGAATGACCTGGGTTTTGCTCTAGGGAGCTAGCAGGGTGAAGTCTGTTAAATGTCCGGTACTGTTTCAGATGTATGCCTTCACACACAGCCCCTCCAGGTAATGTCAAGAAAAGTGTGGCAATGCATGTCTGGAAGGGGCTTATGCTTGGAGGAAACCTGCTTGATGCGGACAGTAAATGTAACTTCCACTAACACAGCAGGAATGCGATTCAGAGAGACCCCACCCCCAAGGCCTGGAGTTGTAAGGCAGTGGTGCCCTCTATTGAGCTGCTCTTTGGGGCTTCTTTAAGGTCGAAATGCATTGGGGAGTCTAAGCTAGGGGTCTCAATGTCCCCGCCGGTGAGACAGTCCTGTCTGACTTGCAACACATTTCCTTAATGATAATTCAATCTGCTGCGTAAGCAGTCGTTTTCCAGAGAAGAGTAAGGGAATGTAATGTCATTGTCAATGCAGGAGCAGTAAAATTTTAAAGGTTGGGTTTTTTTTTTTTTTCTTTTCTTTTGGCTAAAAAAACAAATGTAGTGGCCTGTTTGAGCTGAAGACCTTCTAGCAAGTGGCCCCTGG
The DNA here is from genome assembly GCA_011763525.2 of Mormyrus iriodes. Lineage (NCBI taxonomy): Eukaryota > Metazoa > Chordata > Actinopteri > Osteoglossiformes > Mormyridae > Mormyrus > Mormyrus iriodes. The sequence continues at coordinate 8,967,454 of JAAGVU020000039.1, forward strand.
GTAATTTTGAGTTGGAGACCCCTAGTCTAAGCTGATCTATACGAGTCCTGTGGGATGGGCTCTCTACAGTGTGTCCTGCCTTTTGCCCTGGTTCCCTCTCAGGTTAATTTTACTTGCATTTTCGCTCTTTCAGAAAGATCACCTGACTTCATATCATTTACCTTACCTAATACTAATTGTTGCAAGTCCTGTCTATAACGAGTTTTAGGAAACTGCTACATCAAAAATGAACTGGATTCCATTATGCGGATTGCTGTGCATTAATGGAACTCGCTAAGACATTTGTTTAATGTGAGTGACCTATATTTTCGAGCAGTGATGGAACTAATTCTGCTGAAGTCCTTGACAGACCTGCTTGTCCAAAATAGCTGGACTCGTCACGTGAGCCGTAGTGGAAATAGTTGCTAAGCGAACAGTGTCAGGTGGCAGAGCTGTGACCATCCAGTCCATACCAAATATGTTATACCTCAATAGCAAAAGTCTTGGTCACTTTGGTTGGGTTTAAATGTTTTCAGTATGCAAGTTATTGACCTGTGGTATATTCAAAGTTTGGGGTGTTGCAATATAGGTCCATTAGGCCAAGTTCAGACTGACTAGTTATGAATTTAGGAAACTGAACTAAGACTCACACTTAGTGTGGCTACTCCCTATTTAGCTACATTTAGATATTTAGTGTCAGCACACCCAAAAATTCACTCTTCACCTGCAGATGTTCGCACTGTTCTGTGAGCGGGTCATGCTCTTTTAGGAATTTTGAGACTCCTGTCCATTACAGACTGTCTGATGTGATCTCTGAAAACGTTGGCAAGTACTGGATAAGACACAGATGTCACAAGACTCAACAAAATAGGTTAAGATTTATGTGGATTTTGGAAAGAAATTCCTTTGCTTGGCAGTCGTGTTGGTTTGTCGTTTCCTGAATGGTTTATTTGTGGAAGTTGTATTTGTAAGGGGCAGTGTAAAGACTCCTTCTAAACTATTATAATGTGAACTTCAGAATTATTTTCCTAGCTAATAGTGCCCATACTATGAGCACCTTTTAAAATTGTTGTACTAGCCCGCATTTTCTTTCTGAATGGGGAAACAAGCTAGAAACTCCTGTCAGCAATGTGTAAAATTAGCTTCTTAAAAACACTAAATTTGTGGGTGGTGTCACCCTGCTAACAATATTCTTGGTGCAAAAGTAAACTGAGTGATGGTTGGCAGTCATGCATGTGGTGCTGATTGTATCCTTAAATTAAATGATGAAAATGTGCCAAGACCTGCCAAAGTTCTGTGTTGCCCTGGAGTCACCATCATGAGAGTGAATCACAGCTGTGGTTGTGGACTTGTTCCTGGTGCTTTCTTGGTACCATATGACCAGATTGCACTGTTGTAGGATTGCCCGCTGCTGGACAGGTGCCGCCATGTGCAAACCTGACAGTCATGTAACCTGTTTGTAATTGCTTTGTATTCACAAGTGAATCGTGTTTGGATTATAGGGAAGTATGGAAAGAGCTCTGGTTGATAGGGGTGAGAGGAGGATGCTGAGGGAATGCCAGGGATTGAGACTGCTTGGGACACCCTGGGATGGGGAGGCCAGTCACTCCAGGTGTGAAGAATGGCTGAGTGCTCTTACTTAGAGGGATGCTGCAGATCAGTTCAGTCTCAGCTGTTAGACTTCCTGCCGCTGTTCCTCTGGTAGAAGCTAGAAGCTGCATAGTCACTGAATGGGAGAAGTTTCTGAAACTGCTCCCCCTTCTGGTGACCTACAGCATTGGCAGTCAGAGGGGATCTGCTCTTGTTTTCATTCAGACTCTTTTTAGAACTCTGTGCTCACCACCTTCTGAAGCAGAGCTTGTGCTTTGCTCCTCCCACAAGACTGCAGAGGATGATGTCACGCAAAGCCTGGGGCGAGAAGTATCTTTAAAAAGATTAAAATAGGCTAAATCGCATCATTCAGTTACGTTAATGATCATCCGGGAGCTGCAACTTTAGCCTGCTGTGAAAGGTCAGAGCCTAACTGTAAAACTCTGGTCATGAAGGTCTTCCAGAGACTGCAAAATGGACCCTTACAATGAAGGTTCATGAACCAAATCCATGTAACCTGCATGGAACTTGGGCTTTGTTAGTAAAGACCTTTCCTCAAAACCTTACATGTGAGCTATTAATGAGTTTCTTGAACAATGTTTGATTTAAATGATTCTTGACCCTCAGGAAGAAGAGATGCCTGAGGTTGAAATAGACATTGACGACTTGCTAGAGGTCAACAGCGAGGACGAAAGGGCTTTGAAACTTCAGGTAAGTTCTGGGTCATATGTACTAGGTTGAACATGACTAGAAGCTAGTATGACTGAACAAGAAATCATACATTCATAGTAAACATTGAAATGAAGTTCTTTGCCCCTGCCCTGTCATTTCGCATTTATTCACGTTGGGAGGTGGGGTTGCTATGAATCCTTAAATATTTTTCTTAAATATTGACATAACCAGAAGAAGCATAATTTACACAAAACAAAATGCCACAGTGTTCTGATGAAGAATGACTTTTATACCTGCATTTTGCCCTTCACCAGGAATCTCTGATAGACTGCTATAAACCAACAGAGGTGAGGTAAACCTTTCTGATATTCATTAGAGGGGTTAGTGTTGAAGTTTTGAACTCTAATTTAAATAAGCAATGAAGACCTGCAAGGCAAATAGCTGTATGGAAATTTCTGGGTACTTTGTAGATTTGACGTTAGAAAGTACGGACTAGGGTTTTCATGTATGTCATGTATCTTCACCGCTTGAGAGGTCAGTTTGGGTGCTTCATAAAGGACAGCATTTGTCCTGGTTGCCATTAGTGACCTGAACTCCTGGTAAATCTGTGTAAATGCTGCTTTAAGGCCAAATAAGCGTTTCGCCTGCATGGCTGACAAATACCCTCATCAGCAAAATGAGTTGGAATTCGAGCTGTAGAGAGGATTTGCTGCCCTACATGCATGATCTGCAAAGACCTTGTATCACTGTGACTAAAAGTGTGCATGAGCTTAAACGGTGATCTCTACATGGTGGTGTAACTCCTGTGTGTGGTATAGGAAGAACTTGCTCCTTGATATACATGCTGGTCAACAGTCTGTCACCACCTACTGCAGAATAGTCTGTGCCACCTAAAAGTGGTAGATCCCAGGTCTAGAAGGCTCCAATGTTGAGTTTGAGTAGAGGTCAACCATATGATGGACCCTTTCCCAAAGTAATAATGATCCAGTGGCAGGGGATTTCTCTCCCATCTGGTATAGCGTGTCTTTGATTTGTAGCTTCACGCGTAGACCTGTAGCAGGTTGAGTTAAATTAAAATGGCCTGTGAGCTGGCAGGAAGTAGAGTGACGGTATGCCTTTGGAAGCAGTCTACCATTTCCATGGCAACGGCAGCCCCATCCTCACAGGTCCAGCTAACTAAACTCTGCTGACTAATTGGAAATGTAACCTTGTTAAAGCAGGAGTGATTCAGGGGATTTGTAGTGTATGAGATGTCTGCATTTCTTGCATTTTCAATGTTTTGGTCTTAGGTAAGGCAGAGGGCCCGAAGATGGTTCACTCATGTTATAGACCGCTGTCATAACCTAATTTTTTGAAAATAAGTTAAAATTGTACAAGGTACTATGGTCTGCAGATATACATGGCTGTCCCACATCCATGATTTTTCAGGTGCTACTAGGGTTGCATGATTTCAAATCTCCATGTACTGATGATTATATGGTGCTTGCGCAATAATCGCCAGGGCTTTAGATGACGGGTGAAACATTTTTTCCCGACGCCAGCTTTTCAATACTGTATGAACGTTTACTTGCTCCCACATTTTGGTAAGCAGATTAGTAGTATGCGTAAAATTATCAGTAATCTGTATAAATTCGGGATATCTTTGTTTAATAAATGTGGGAATTTAAACTGCAAAAAGTACTGCCACAACACAAACGCTACAGTTTTGGTAAATCACGTATGTGGTGTGCTCTGCTAGGCGAATTTAATAAACATAAGGACATGCTGAATTTATACAGGTGACTAACTTTTGGGCGTCACAACACGCATCTCATTAATAAGCAGGTTGTACACCTAAAATATCAAAGCCCACAGTGTAAGTAAACGTCCATATAGTACCGAAAAGCTGACATCAGGCCAGATGTTTTGCTCATCTAAAGCCCTGTGATTTATTGCGCATGTGAGATATAATTGCGTTTACATCGCGATGTGATATCGTGCAGCTCTAGGTGCTATGTATTACTGTCCAAATTGCCTTTCACTGTGGTAACTGCTCTTGTCTCATCTTTTTGGTCTCCTGCATCTGCTGGCCTGCTGGGTGGCCTTTCCGTCCTGCCCACCTTGCACAGGAGTTCGTGAAGGAGCTGCTGGGCCGGATCAGGGGCATGCGGAAGCTCAGCGCCCCCCAGAGGAAGGGCCTATAATGGCGGGCACAAAGCCAGAGGCAGGATCTTGCCAACACTATGTGGACTCGATACTAGATCCTTATTTTTATTTTGCCATTTTTGAGAACTGTTTGTAAAAAGCACACTTCGCATCGAGGACATTTGGGGGAGGGGGGAGGTTCCTGTTAGATGTGTTACACGGCAGATATGCTGAGGCCCAACGTTGAGGCTGTGTATGCCTCCTCGCTGAAGACCAGCCTTCAGTATGACACGTGTGGCATGGTGCGAAGCAGTCAACTGATACATGAAGCAGGCGACTGCAAGGGATTATGGGAATTCCTGTTTATTGCATTACCACGACTTGCCATTCTGTATGTCATGTGTTAACCCTTCGTGCAGCTAGGTTTAGTGAATGGTGGGTGGTTTCTTCAAACTCACATTTTTTGCCTAGGTACATACTGCCATGGCCAATATTTACAAAGACTGACTCATGTTTTTGGCTTATGGTTTGGACCTTTCGCTTTTTTTTTTTTCTTTTTTTTTTTTTTTTTTTTCTCCTTGGCAGCAGGATGGTTGTCCTTCAGCAAAATACTGAAAAGTGATGTTTTCAGTAGAATTCCTGATGACTTGCCATGAGTACAGCAGCACACCACGTTGTGTTTAAGACAAAAGGTGTTGGACACAGGCACCTGCTACTCACTGCTGGTACTGAGAGGTCCTCTGGCCAAGCCCTGTCATAGTGCTCCAAGATAGCTAATTAGTGTTTTTAGACGGGAACCCCAACCCCTCAGTTTAGACCCTAGCCCACATTGTATGACATCACACTTTTAGAAACACTGAAGGCCGTATAATGTATGACCCCCCCACGCCCCCGATAATGTTTAAACCGGTTTATGTAAAATCACCGTTTTTCAGGATCCAGGAAAAATATGGTGCTGTTTTTTTTTATTTTTTTCTATTCTTAAACCACACCCACCACCATCACTAAATGGTTTTATTACAATGCCAGTGACTGTTTTTCATTTGAGGAGTATTTATCACTGGTGAATCTACCTGCCTGTTGCCCCACCCTGAACCAGGACAAAGCTTTAAAATAGTTAGGCATTTTAGTGTCTCTCTGAATTTCGAGGTCGTCTGACCGTTATTTTACATATTTGCGAGCTTTAATTTTTAAATGTTGTGTGATATTTTAGTTAGTTTGCTGACAATAAAAAAACAGGATGGTATCTGTCCTGCATATGAATCCACTCTATTCTCCAAAATCTTCTTATTGAATCCCAGGACTTTTCCTCTTGTGGTTATGTGCCAGCGTGGTCTCTGAGCGATCTAATGTATTTTGGCACCTCAGCTTTATTCATTTATTCGTTCTGCATCTTTCAGAGGAAACGCAAATATTTCTGTGTTTTGGAGTGAAGTTCAGGTTCCAGGAACACAGGAAAAAACGTTAACCGTAGGAATGATGGGATCGGTTAAGGGACTCAACTCTGTCTTGCCTCTAGCGGGTTGTTTTGCCACCATGGTACAGGTAAGTGCCTTTCTAAAGGATACAAAGTGAGAACACATGCTAGGACTCATGCTGACTGGCTGAGTTAAGACCACATGTTCATAGATCCCATGCTCGCTCTCTCTCTCCCCCCCTCCCGCCCCCCCCCCCCCCCCCCCTGTCTCCCCCCCCCCCCCGCTCCCCCCCATGTTACTTTGCTGGCCCCCAGCCACCCTTACTCTCCCCCCGTTCCCATCACCCTCCCCCCCCTTCCTCCCCCCTCCCCCCCCCTCCTTCCCTCCCCCCCCCCCCCCCCCCCCTTTTGTCTAGAACATTTCATGGTACTTCTGTTAGATAATCCCATTATTGTACCTCTAACGTGGACACTAGTAGAGTTCCAAGAATTCCAGTGCTTGTGGTCTAGTTAGATCCAGCTTCAAGGTCAAGCACTGTGATAGGGTTCTGGGCCAATTAACTCAATTTTAATCCATTTTATTTGGGTGTTGGGTGGTTAAGGGACAATGTTAATGCTGCACCTCAAATTCTGGGTTTGTTTCCGTGGCAGCTATCAGAGTAGAATATGATCCCATAGCCTTGCTAAGGAGCTGGTCCTCATACTCAAGAAGGTTGCTGCAGTAACATACATACCAGTAGTGAGGGACTCCCCTTTCCACCCCCCTCTGTTTTGTGAGTTGCTTTAAGCTATTCCTGCATGGTCAAATCCTACCACTTTTCCCATATGGGAATGTGAAAGGAATCATTGCAGGGCCCTTGCGTTCAATTACACCATATGGCTGGACAGAACCATCGTAGATGTGAAACGGCAGTGCTATTTTGAACGAGTTCCAGCTTTCTGTAGCACGGCTTTGAAGACTAATTGTACCGGCATGCCCTATTTGGCAGCACACCGAATGTGAATCTGAATGGGATGCTGTGTCTTTAAGAGTGGTGACCCAGTTCTGGCCAGGCCGCTAGGAGTTACACAGCTGCAGCTGACTGGAGATTTGGAGGGGAGAGTGACTGCTGAGTGACTGTTCCTATCGTCGCCCCCGGCGTGCCCCCTGCATCTGCAGCGCTTCTGTATGCTGCGTCTCATGTGTCAGGCACAGGTGTGGGGAGGGGTAATTCCTCGAACAGGCGCTCACAGTCATACTGTAACGCAGCCTGGTGCTGGTGCTAAGTCTCACTCTGAAGGCATGGAGATCAACAGCACTTTGGCTATGAGGTGCCTGTCACTCACGTTGACTTTTATTGCCCTGATACAGGCACTGGAATTAAAGCAGCAGGCCTCTGTATTTTGAGCTGTCGTGATGATATGTGAAATAATTCAATGAAATGATGCTTTATTTTCCATTTGCACAAGTATGTCAGAATCATCCTTTTCACATATGTATGGTTTACAGTGACGCTTGGGGTCCAAACGCAGGGTCAGCCGTTAATGCCATGCCTTTGGAGCATCTCAAGGGGGTTTAAAGGCCTTTCTCAAGGGTCCAAAAGAGAAGTATTCTGATCACAGGCAGAGAGGCATAACCCCACCCCCACATGTATATGAAACTAGCCTCTGTGATTCTGGACCTTGGCGGCAGGTGAGCGCTCACTGCTGCCAGGACGCCGGCTCCTGCGGCACGTTGGCACCGCTCACTCAGAGCTGTCGCTCCACACCTCCAGCTCTCCCAGCACAGTGTCCCCATGCGTGACGCAGCCGCGAGAGGCAGGCGTGGGCCCTGTCACATTGCCACACTTAATGCTGACCTGCACACTGGGATCTACAGAGTTGAGTCATGCATTTCCTGCATTGACTTCGGCCTCCTATAGAGAGAGCCTTTACAGCTGGCAATACTGGAGGGGGAGGTGTGTGGCTCAGTTAAGACACTGTGCTAGTGACCAGAAGGTTGCTGGTTCTAACCCCAAGTCAGTGACTGATTTTACTATTGGGCCTTTGAGCAAGATCCTTATCCTACAGTTGCTCCAGGGACTGTTTAACTGTCCTATATGTCTGTCACCTTTGGATAAAAAAAAGTCTGATGAATAAATGTAGAATGATGTTTGTTAAAGCATTTGCATCCTAATATGCAAATAAAGGCCTAGTGGTATAATTTGGGAAGATTCCTCCTTCAATTTTGCCTGTATAGATGAAGATAAAGCCTTTGATGAATAAAGCACAGAGTTCCTGCAGCCCTGAATTAACTGGAGCCCTTTAAGCTGGTCCCATTGGCATACTGGAGCATTCAAATTGTTCCCTGCACCATGGGGGCATAACAGCCAATCACATGACTGGCTGTAGGTATTAACTTAACAAATACAGACGCACACACTACAGGGTGGAAGCCATTACCTGTCAGGAGAGACTCATTTTACGTTTGCTGACTTTGCCCTTACTGGAGTTTAGAGCAAATTGAAATTTTAAAAATGTATTGCATGAGATGGAAAATTGTCTGCTTTATAACGAACAGAAAAAAAATAAGGATGTGCAGCACTCCGGGACACTAAGCAGAAATCTATGTTCATATTCTGCCAAAAATACGAATGATTTGCCTAGGTGTAATTTTTAAAATTGCAGAGGAAAGACTGACTGTAAAGGCTCTGGGCAATTTGCTGTAAAGCTTTGTGTGGCGGCACTAATGGTGAAGTGAATTCTGGGTAATCTGTTGTGGGGCTGTGATGCCAAGTGAGGACAGTTCCAGGTAATCTGTGGATCTGGGAGCAGCAGTACTGTGGCGTTTTCCTCAGCAGTGGGTGTGGTCTCTGTGACGATATAGCTAATCTTCTCAGACAGCTTACTGTGTGCTGTACGGTAGTAGCCAGACTATTGTACTATGCCATCTGTCTGTATGGTTTTAATAAACAAACATGGTCACACCACATGCCTCAAAACCATCACAGACAAGCTAACAACAAATGAAACAAATATAATATAATAAAGTATTGTGAAATTGTGAGTATAAAATAATCTGGCACTGTTAAACACGTTATCTATTTTCTTCGACATGCTGCTATGACTTGGTAGATGGACATGAATTTAATCTCAATAACAGTAAATACAGCTCTGTAAAAAATCGAGACCACTCTATTTAAAAAAAATCTGCATTTTTAAATTCTCGTTTAATTCTGGTTCTGCTGGCAGAAGGCTACACTATGAGGCAGTTTGCTTCCAGGCTGAAAATTTCTAAGACGGCAGAACACAAAAACAATGTGAAGCAGGAGACACTGGCAATGACCAAAAACCAGCCAGGCAGAGGGCAGAAACAACTTTCTAATGCCAGAGACGACCATCAACTTATCCGGCATTGCCTGAAAAGTAGGAAGATGACCTCAAGTCACCTTCAAAAAGAATGGGAAACATTAAGTGGTGTGAAGTGCACTGCTAGGACAGTTCATAACAGGCTCCTAGAAGCAGGACTGAAGACTCATAAAGCAAAGAAGCCCTTCATCACTGAGCAGCAGGGAAGAGCCAGGCTGGAGTTTGCAAAAAAAATATATATATTTTACACAAACGCATACCCATAAACTGAGAAATGATTGAAACTGAAAATTTTGCTGTGGTCTCAATTTTTTCCCAGAGCCATAAGTCGATAATGACAAAAGTACTATCTGATGAATTGTGATGGTACATCGTAACAAGAACATACCCAGCCTAGTTATGCCACGCTCACAACCAATTCAGACATGTCTACAGCTAAACTTCACTAAAAACATGGTGTCTCATCACAGGTCGAGAACGGCCTGATGCCTTTTTTGAGAGCAGTACACAGTATGTCCTCTCCGTTTGCAGCAGTAAGGTCGGTAAAACCCCACAATACTTGGACGGATGCCCTTTATCTCTCACAGCTCCGTTTGACTCTAAATCAATGGGCGACAGTGATGCATGATCAAAAGATATTCCCATCTCAGCACGTGATGTTAATTGCAGGTGGCACAGTGGAAGCACCGAGGCAAACCAACTCCAAGGTTGTGCTTCCGGGTCCCAACTTGGCTCTTTGTGTGTAGAGCTTGTATATGCATCCTGTGATTATCTGGATTTCACTCCAAACACATAGACCATGGGTTTACTCCACAGTTCACAGACACACAGCTTTGACAGATAGGTGTCTGTAAATTTGTGTGTGTGTGTGTGTGTGTGTGTGTGTGTGTGGACAGGCATCCCACCTACGGTGTACTGCCCTATGTGAGCTGTGCTTCCTAGGATTAACTCCAGGCAAAAAAGGTCCTGGAAATGGATGGAGGCGGATCATCATGCATTAATTTTCAGGATGTACTTCATTCATCTCGAAAAGTGAACTCAAGAGCCTTCATGGTCTACAGGTACGATGATGATGTGGGTTCCCCTTCTCGAGGTTCCACTTCAGTTCTTTTAAAGGATTTGGAGGGAATCAAGATGGAGAAGCAGTAAGACCTTGTCCTGTGCATGTTTATTTATGTCTCTGCTTGTGTTTATTTGTATTTAAGTGTGTTTGTATGATCTGTGATTATTTAAGTGAGAGTGAGTAATACGTGTGGTTTTGCACTTGTTAGTGTTTATATGCGTGCATATCTGTATACACGAACACACAAGTAGATGCTTTACTGCTAATGACCAAATATTAATTCAGAAATTTATTTTTTTTTAAAGAAGTATATACACACTACAGGGAAAAAAGCACCAAGTCTGAGCTTGCTATGCTAGCAAAAAAAGAATTATGAATATTCCCTGTCACCGGCTGACCTACTCCCACAGTCTAAGGCTCATTCTTGTGCTTTTTAGGTGAAAGAGAAAATCTCAGTGCTTCAGGCCAGAGTGTCTGACAGCATTAAATGATTACCCGGTGGGGCTGCTCAATCAGATGGTTTCCCTGGTAACCAGACTTTCAGCCACATTGTGGAGCAGCAATGGGCTAAGGGGTAACGGTGATTACGAGATTCATTTCCATATTTACTCTTGAGCACAGAATCCTGTTTGCAGTTTGGAATTCTAAAAGATGGCCAGGCCATTGTGAGGCCTCACCTACTATATGGTGTTCATATTCCCCTTGAGGAGCTGGGTGTGGTGTGGCTTATTCTGATGGCATGACCGCTCCAGGACATCCAGCTGTACTAGAATAGCCCCCAAGCCATTTTTCTATTAGGTATGAAGCTGTAGCCAACCTCAGATCTACCACAGCTGAGCTATGCTAATATTTTTAAATTACCCAGGTCTCTCTCCTGCTATTACACTGCGTCTTATCCAGTGGTCAAGTTGTAAAAATATTTCAAGGGTGATGGCGGGGGTCAAATTTTTGTGGGAGCGGTCCCAAACAGATTGTTGACGATTAAATTTGCAGGGTGATCGTGCAGTGCAGATTACGTTTGCAGTTTTGCCCAGACATCAGCTTCCATAATGCCACTGGACCTTCTGCATCTATACCTGGACTACACACAATTTTACAATATAAATCTGGACTTTGTTATTTCTGACTTCCTCTGCTGGCCCAGGGAGGATGGGCTCCCCCTTTGAGTCTGGTTCCTCCCAAGGTTATTTCCAACTAGGGAGTTTTTCCTTGCCATTGTCACTTCTGGCTTGCTTTCTGGGGGCACTAGGCAGAGAGAATGCAAAGTGCTTTGAGACAATGTAATGTTGTGAAAATTCATTATTCAAAAATAAATTGAATTAAATCAAACTGAGGTGGTGTTTTGGACCAGAGTCTGCCCTGATATAGTTGGTAGATGTACCTTCACATAAGTGAAATTACACAGAACAGTTTAGGGGGATTGTGAGGGAGGGTCATATGTTTTCAAAGGGGTGGTTTTCCTTTTCTCCCACAGGGCGAATAGCATCCACGTGCATCCCATTATAACTCGAGCCCTAGTTATATCTAGCTGTTATGTTCATGCGAATACGTCAGTGGAACTGAATGAGAGCATTTTGTGTTTTTGAGTTACATATACAAGAAAAACAATTGAACATATAGAAACAATGTACTATATGATTTTACTCGATGGTCTTTTACAATTTGTACTTTAATGCTTAATATAATTCATTTGTAATGAAGAATTGTAGTGTAGAAGATTATTTTAAAAATCACAGCAGCAGATCAGTTCATGGGGAACTGAAGTTACCTCACCTTTGGTTCTTGCACAGTTCTAGGAAAATGTTAAGAGTGGCAAAAAGTCACAGAACAAAATGAATAGAAGACTAACAGACATAATATGCATTTTAATCAATTATCCACTAATTCTCCAGCCGCTTATACAATACCTAGAGGAAAACCATGCAACACAGGCCGAAAAAGCAATAGGTCTATCCCTCCACTGAGCTATGATGCTGCCCAATTGTATAAACTTATATTAGATCACATTCCTTAGCACAAACTATCTGAACATTTACGTAAAAATGTCATCGCGTTGGAGAATCAGTTAATAATACGTTTTTGTTTTAATAAATATGTTTTGATTAATTGTGGATGAAATAAAAGTGTGACAGAGTTTTCGAACGAGATCCCTGAATGTGTCTAAAACTTCCACAACGGGCGTAAACGGCAGAAACTTCAAACAGATAATTATTCAGCAGCTATTGCCTTAACCAGTATCGGTTGAAGCCCATGTGGCGCCCCAGGCAAGCTTCCCCGCCGGCGCCCCCAGCCCACGACAAATTGAAATAGCTACATCGGGGCCCCTCTGAGGATGGCGCTCTAGGCGGCCGCCTATATCGTCTAATGTTTTCCGGCACTGGTCATAACCAAGCAATATTAGTTATCGTTACACGTAACGAGTTTATAGTGTAGCATAAAGCGTCAGAGTAGTGCCCCCTAGCGGAAAGTAGTATTTGACATGTATGAATCGAAACCTTTTTTTACACTGCCGTCACCATAGGCACTGCATCAGAGTTAGGCCTAAATACTGCATTATCAGTTATATCTGTGTATTGTATTTAACAATTTAGAATTTAACGAGTGATTTTAGTTCATATTTGCTTTATGTTTATTGAATTAAAACGCAAAAGTTTAAATAAAACACCATATGAAAACGTATATTATGAATGATAAAATCGCTATTCTTTGCTTAAAAATAAGGCTGATCAACCGTTTTTAAGTGCACGAATATTGAGGTCATTAATGTATTTTGAAACTAAGCGCGTTTGATAATTAACTTGCTGTAGCAAACTCCCCCTGTAATCCGATTCTATCAAGGTCCAGTGAGGGCGTTTGCTTTACAGCTAGAAAGAGGTTCATCCCGATCACCATTATGGCGATCTTCTCCACGCTTTCGCCTCTGTTTGTGGCTGTTTTATGTATTCTGATAGCTCTTATATTTAAAAACTTTAATAAGAGTGAGAAGAAGCCAAAGACAGACTCCAAGCCTGCAGCGCCTTCTAGACCGTGGGTGGATGAAGACCTTCAAGACGACACTGAAATCAACCCCGACCAAGGTAGGCAGACTGGCTACAATGGCTTCAGGATTAAGAGGAAAGTAAAGGAGGACGTTTCAGGTACAGCAAGGAAGATATGGGGAGATATTTCAGAGTGCAGTGAGGAAGGTACGGGAGAACATTTCCAGGAGTAGTGGCTGATATCAGAGGCATGTTTCCAGGTATACCAAAAGATGAAAATGATTAAGTAATGAAGACACACAAAAAACACATTTTGCACCTATTTGTAACTATGGCGGGACTGTATGCCGTGTGAAATCTGTATCTCGTTCTTCTCGGGAAATCGTTGAAGTTGTGCGTGAAACCAAGCACAAAACTAAGGTTTTAATAAAACCACAAATACAGCTCTGATTACAACATATATAAAAGTGTTAAAATGTTTAGATATGCTTAGAAAACCTGTCAATTTTCCCTTGTTTTTGCTATTTTCGCGTCAGGTCATTATATATCGAACGGCTTGTATTATGCAAAATGAAATGTTTTTCTCTTGTCATATTGATACTTTGCATTTCATTAAATGCGACAGTAGGCCGACGTTTGCTCCAGCCTTACTACCTTCTCTAAGCTTCCTGTAATGTGAAGGAGCTGAATTGGAGCGTTTTGCACTGTTTGTCTGCAAAGGTTTGTCCTCTCACCTGGAGGAGTCACTGACTTCCCTCTTATCTGTGCCAGTCCGCTGCTCTCTCTTGCGCCATAATGAGTCTGCAGATGCCAAGATATAGGGTACCTGGGCCTGAATGGGTTGCCAGCCATACCCCCTCCTGTGAGGAACTCTCAGTATGACGACACCGGGCATCTGTTGCGTGCATTCGGTCTTGCAGCTACTGCCGCTTGTAGAGATATTAATTCACTGTGCCAAGCAGAATGTTATTAGTTCTGATGTTGGCAGATACTGTTGACCGTATCCTGTACTCCTGCCCTGTAGTATGGTGGGATATATCTTGTACAGATATACAGACAAGATTAATTTGCCGTATCAAATGAGTTGCAAAAATTGCATTTCAGAGATCCAGATATGATCTTGTATTTTTTTTCTGGATAAATATTTTATGGTATATTATTATTGTTGGATTGGGGTTTCATGTAGTTTATGTTCTTCACATGACTGGGGTGAGTTTATTTGCAAAAAGGTGTGTGCAGTATGATATTGCCTATAATTAGGCCTGATATTATTCATGTCATTATGGATTTAATGTTAAATCTTGGAGAGTGTGATATTTGTTTTCTTGTCCGCCACCTTAGTTTGTTAATCCACAATCTCATGGTCTCGTCCCTGTCCCTCAGTCACAAGGAAGTCACTTAGGAGGACCTCAGGACCTTCTGTGTCTCATGCTAAAATCAATAGCCTTTCCACATTATTTCGTGAAGTGCCTTTTGTTTTGTTATGCTGCATTTTTGTGTTGAGCACCCCTCAGGTTGTCATGTTGTCATGGTCTGCACAGGACTTTGATGTGTCTGACTGCTTTCTTGTCACGGTAAGATGACGACGACCTGGCGGAAAGCGAGGAGGATGTCCCCCATGTGCCTTTCTCTGCACCACGGTACGGCGAGGCTGAGATGCTCCGTCGCTCTCAGGAGTTCTACGCACTGATGAACGCCAGGAGGTCGGTGCGCTTCATCAGCCCTGAACCTGTGCCCAGGGACGTCATCGAAAATGTCATCCGTGCTGCAGGTACGTGCCGCTCTGTCAGTTAGAGGATAGACCAGTTCGAAAATAATCCATGGCACTGCTCACACTACCCATGAGTGACCTACGCCGATTAAAATTTTTTTTTTCCCGACAGGCACTGCCCCCAGTGGGGCCCACACAGAACCCTGGACTTTTGTGGTGGTGGCAGATGCTCAGACAAAGAGTGAAATCCGGCGGATTGTGGAGGAAGAGGAGGAGATCAACTACAAACAGAGGATGGGGGAGAAGTGGGTCACTGACCTGAAGAGGCTGAGGTGAGAGGTGGGAACACAACGAGTCGGTTGTTTCAGATACAAGAGGACATTGCTGAGTACTGTGGCTGGTACCGGGGGATATTTCTGGGCACAGTACAGAAGGTAGGGGGGGACATTTCTGGACATAGTGTGATACAGAAGGACATTTCAAGTTGCAGTGAAGAAAGTACAGGAGGACATTTCAGGGTACAGTGAAGAAGGTATGGGGGACATTTTAGGGTATAGTGAAGAAGGTACAGGAGAACATTTCAGAGTACAGTGAGGAAAGTAAAGGAGGACATTTCAGGTACAGCAAGGAAGATATGGGGAGATATTTCAGAGTACAGTGAGGAAAGTAAAGGAGGACATTTCAGATACAGCAAGGAAGGTATGGGGAGATATTTCAGAGTACAGTGAGGAAGGTAAAGGAGGACATTTCAGGTACAGTAAGGAAGGTATGGGGAGATATTTCAGAGTACAGTGAGGAAAGTAAAGGAGGACATTTCAGGTACAGCAAGGAAGGTATGGGGAGATATTTCAGAGTACAGTGAGGAAATTACGGGGGAACATTTCCAGGAGTAGTGGCTGATATCAGAGGCATGTTTCCAGGTATGGTAATTTGCTCATGTTTATTTCTATCTTTAGAGCCCAATTTATTCTCATCAGTGAGTTGTTTTCTTCTAAATGTTGCCAGAATCAGCAAGCTGCATTTTTTGCCAAGGACAGATGAACATGTGATCAAAAAATGACGAGGATAAGCTTGTGGTCTGCGCTGCTTGCTGTCGACAGGACCAACTGGGTGAAGGAGTACCTGGATACCGCCCCCTACCTCATCCTGATCTTCAAGCAGACGTACGGGATGCACCCTAGCGGGAAGAAGACGACTCACTACTACAATGAGATCAGTGTCTCCATCTCGTGTGGCATCCTCCTGGCTGCACTGCAGGTAAAGTGTGTGTGTGTTTTTTATATATATACACAAACACACACACACAAGAAAATGTGTGTGGGTGGGTTATGTGTCTATGTATGTATATATTACATGTGGACCAAATGTCTGTTATTTTGATCTTGTGGGGACATTTTGTTTTTTTGGTCCCATCAAGGGGGAACTCAGTTGTATAGAAATCTGTGACTGCAATAAAAAAACTACCAAAAGGCTTGTATTTTGTTTGGTTAGTTATGGTTAAGGTTTGAGTTGGGCGGAGGTTAAGTTTGTCATTGTTGGGATTAGGGTTTTTCCTCATAGAAATGAAGGGCGAGTCCCCACAAGAATATAATAAATTATACCTAATCTGTGTGTGTGAGTCCGTGTCAGAGGTATATTTATAATTTTGACCCCCATTATATAATGTTATAATTTTATCTACTCAATGGCCCCTGTAAGTCCCTGGTTCACGGGCTGAGACCATTTGTGCACTCAGGCTGTGTGTGTGTCTGTATGTGTGCAGAACGCAGGCCTTGTGACAGTGACCACCACCCCGCTCAACTGCGGCCCCCAGCTGCGTCAGCTGCTCCAGAGGCCCCTGAATGAGAAGCTCCTGATGCTGCTTCCCGTGGGCTGGCCCTCGAAGGACGCCACTGTGCCCCAGCTGAGCCGCAAGCCCCTGGATGACATCATGGTGTTCATGTGATCCGGGCCCAGCGGACATGATGGGAATGAAATATTACATTCATTAAGATAAATCTCAGTCAGTTAAGGCAGTGCGGTGGTGACCCTGTGAACTGGCAGCACTTTGCTCTGTGACTCATCACAGACAGTAGCTGTGACAGAAATGACCCGAGACGGGAGTGAAGAGGCATCATTATCAACCTGGCCTCAGAATGGCTAAAAGTACCGGTACCTTCTGCTTTACAATAGGAGGATGACAAAATCTTGCTTTTAAATCATAGTTTTAGCCCAATGTGTAAATTTGCTTTTGTGCTTTTTGTGCTTTTAAATATATACAACAAACCTTTTTAGGTATTTCTAAAAAAAATATATATTTTTCAAATAAATGTCTAGTAGTGTACTGTGATGGGTTGGTGCCCCATCTTGCGTTATTCCCTGATTTGTACCTTTGGCTGTGGCATAGGCTTCGGATCCCTGCACATGGATGGATGGATGGATGGATGGATGTTTCCAAGTATAATTTAGAAAAATATTACATTTTTGTAATGCGACTTATTAGTGACACTTTAATCCAAAGTGACTTGTAGTTGTAACTCATTTGTACAGATGGATGCTTTACTGGACTAATTCTGGTCAGCAGTACTACTGCAGAGCCCAGATCGTGAACTGGTAACCTTCTGGTTTCACATGATGCCCCTGGACTTTTAAAATACTTCTTTCTGTGTTTTTAATACCATCCTTATCTGTGATTTAGTGAGTATGAAATATAGCTTGATATTAACCTTGGTGTGTTCCAGGTGAAGCGAGGCCCATTTGGATATTAATGGCAGTGATTCGAATTTCAGGACGAGACCCAATGTTGTGTAGGATAGTGTATCTCACAAGCTCAGTTCATGTCAGAGTATAAACTGCTTCAACTTCACCTTGGTGCTTGCCCTGAAGGACAAGCATTTGGTGGTGATTGGTTGTTATGACCCAGTCATTAGTTGCAAGCCACTTCAAGGAATGTGTACTTTTGAAATGAGAATCGCTATTATAGGTACACAAGCTAGGAGTGTGCCTGTATGTGAAGGATTTTTTTTTGCCTGAAGCAGCCATCACTTCTAACTGTAGTATGATCTTTGTTGCTAAGTGTCCTTACCTTCTTGGTGACAGCACTTTCTGAATATCTTCTGGTCCCCAGCCTCTGCAGCATCACGCACAGATTTCATCTCATATTGCACAACGTTGCTCCAATAGGCGTATTTCCACCTCTGTGCACTAGATGGCAGTAAGGCGCAGGACTATTGTAACAATTGGGACTGCTTGACTTACGTTTATCTTGTTTAAGAAGAGGCTTATCAAGGCAGTTTCGTAGATTTCAGCAACCTGCAATAAATGTTTCCCGTTAGATACACTTGTGTTGCGTGGCACAGTGGCCGAGTTGATAGCAGTGTGATTGCATACATCCAGGGCTGTGAGTCCGATTCATGCCCCCAGGTCTAGTTCAACCCTTCCTCTGTTCTCTCAGCCTGATTCTGCATTTCCTTTGATCTCTCATTATCCTGCGATGACTGAATGTCTACACCTCATCATTGCTTACCTACTAAACAAGGCCCCTATGGGTCCTATAATGTGGATTGAATGGTTCTAATGATATCAGATTCCCAAGCATTTTACTTTCACTTTCAGTTGTCAGTATCGTGGAATAAGCATGTGTGTGATTTGCAAAAACAGGAGTATTATCTACATTTGAATGCGGCTGAGAAATTCTGCTGTAATGGAATGGAAAAAATGAAACATTTTCCTATTTGCAAAAAAAAAAATGTAAGAGGAAATGGAAATCATCACTGACTTTTTGTGCCTGTAGTTAATTTGGGATACAGGGCAGTTAGATTTCTTGTTCGAGTTCCAGCATGTTTTGTCTTAGTCTACTTCCAATAATTGCTTTCATTACACCAAAAATCTCTGGCTTTCACTGTCATTTAAGTTTTGGCCTGAAAGGTGTTTTAAATCACTTGTGTTTACATTATTATGAATGTGCTGATGACCGAATACACAGAGATCAACACACGGTGTTCAATCCTACATCATTTGACAATGAAATTTGAGATACAGGTATTGCATTTGAATTTTGAAATATTGTGGCGATACGGCACCTTTGCGTGAGTGCGTACACTGTCAAGTCTATTTACGCAAATCTCCGTATTTTATCATGCTTCCAACGGCTTATCTAGTATAGGGTTACAGTGAGACCTTGAACCTATGCCAGACGGCCTGGGGCACAAGGAAGGAAAACACGCTGGATAAGTTCATCACAGGGGTCGCTCACCATCATGCATGCAATGAGAGCTATTCAGGGGTGCCAGTTTATCTGACTTCATGTTTTTGGACTATATTACCCAGAGAAAACCCTCATCACATGGGGGAAACATGCATACTTCATGCATACCAAGTAGTGCAGCCACTTTCCCACTATTTTATATACATTTTTTCCCCTTCTTTTTGTATTATGTGTTTTCCACTAGAGGGCAACATTTGCATAAGCCGCTTCAGACCAAATACTGCGCATATTGTGTGACAAACAGATGCCTGGAGGTATTATTAGAAACATTTGATTGAAAAAAAGAAAAAAACATGAAAAGCTTTCTGCTGCCTACTCATTATTTTAGTGTCTCCTATTGAGTCAAGTTCAACAAGTTTAAAACCACTAAATATGAAATAATGGCAGGTGCTATGTGTAAAGGGACCGTTCTGTTTCTGAACGATTTGGCACGGCTGCGGAGGCTGGGAGACAGCTCGTACAATGGAAGCTATCAAACACTGAAACAGGTCACTTTTTCTTCTGTATTGCTAATGCATGTAAATATAGCACCAACCTGCACACAGATTCATAAATTCAATGAAACCCAGATAAAACCTTGTTTCATAGTATATAGTCAATGGTGCTGTCAGCAGTGAATCAGCCCTGTCTGACCGCACAGCCTTCTGGGATTGCTAGAAGCGTCACATGACATCTGTCAACCTTCATTGTCAAATGAGAAATAATTAGGTGGGGTGGCTATTGACTGGTGATGATTGGTGTGGACCAGTATGTACTAATTATCAGTGAGTGACTGGTATAGACTAGTGTGATTTAGTCAAAGGTTCTGTGCATTGCTGTGTTCTGCTATGGATTACCTAAAAGTGGTAATGATTGGCATGGGCTGGTATGGATTAGTTGAGAACTGCAGCAGTAAGCACTGACTGCAACAAATTAGTTGATAATTTTGGGGATACATGTGGACTGGTTTGGATCAGCTGAGAGTGGCAGTGATCATTTATTTAATCCATGAAGCGGGTAATCCCACAGGGATGCATACCATCTGCTTTTGCAATGCACACCCTGAGCTGTTACCAGGGTGACAGTGGCCACACCCTGAAATTTTGGCGTGCTCCCACGTCCTAAGCCCACATGCACCAGCACGGCCTTCGGGACAGAGTACTAGGATGTGGAGGGGGGGGTGTACCCATATGCTGTGCTGTAAATCCTGGGGTGGGGGGCAAAACTGATAGGGAAGAGAGTGGGGGTACATGGGGGGGGGATTATCTGACCCATGGCGGAATTCAGGAAATCAAGCCATGCATGAACAAGGGAGAAGAAAGGGGACATTGTTGTGGTCTGCATGAATGACTTGGGTCACAGAATGGAATCAGTCCAGAGGCTTCGGGAGAAAACGAGTTCGATACACAATATAATAACACCTGCTGCTGGGCGACTGAGTGAGCGAGTGCTTCTCATTGCATCACAGCTTGTTCTTTGTACAATAACCCCTTGATAAAATATGTGTCCTTAGGTCGTTCATGTTTTCTAGCAGCCTGTGTAAAGCTCCATTGTTGACCTGACAGATGAGACGCCTGGCCAACTAGATCAGCCAATATGGTTAACACTTCTGATTCCAATACTGCAGAACACCGCTGCCATCGCTCCCCCCGGGCACTGCTGGGGTGATTTACAAACTCTGCCCCGTCTTTCTGGATGCCACCCCGTGCGTATCGAGTTAGTGTATCGACAGATGATTTGCATGGTGGATGTGGGCCGTATATGGCTTTGTTGGTAGTAATGGCGTTCGGGTACATTTGAGTGTGATATGATAAGATGGTTTCCTTGTCGAGATTTTACGGCGGGGGAACAGAGTGCATGAGATCGGGTTGCAGTAAAATATGTGCAACCCGACTCCACTTGCGGCAATCCTGCGCTTGGGCGAGAGGACCACTGAACACCCCTAGATTCCTTCAGGCCTCTTAAATCTGAATCACTTTATTTGGGCTTGTAATGTCATACAGTGTGTTACTTTATCAATGGAAATGCGTTCTATGTCACCGAAACCAGTATTTCTCACACAGGTCCAATGGGACCTCCAGAGGGCCCATGTTTTTGCTCCCTCCCAGCTCCCAGAATGGAGCGAAAACATGGACTGTCTGGAGGGTCCCTAAGGACTGGGTTGAGGAAGATTGACCTAAACAACAGTAACACCAGACTCCTGTTGTTCTGTTTGGTCCTACTATTCCTAATGCATCTTGAATGCTTTTTACCAACATATATTAGGAATATCAGGAAATCAAAGCCAAAGTAAAAACATATTGTAGCCAAAGTGTTTCTTGTTGGGAGGAATCCACTGTATCCTGGAAGCAATCCTGGAACCACCAAGTGCCAGTAGTCCAAAGCAGAAGGCTTGTTAGTCTGATTCAACATGTTTAACGCAGCGAGATATGTGGAGGCGTGCTCCTCGCATTGTTCTGCCTCCCGAGGCGCTCACATGCTCTTTGGCTCCAGCTGCAGTTTGCTTTCCTGTCATTTTTTTCCACCCATCTTCACCCTGTGCCTCCCGAAGGCGGCACATGCTCCATTCTGAGGACCATGTGCCCAATTAACATGCGGCCTAATTGCACTACTAAGTTTAGCATTTATAGCCAGTGCAGCATCCCTTCACTCTCAGCCAATCAGCTCCACTTCCTCGCTCCGTATGTGCATCCACGTCTATCCGTGGGAGGGGGAGGATCCTTGGAGAAATACCAATGTGAAGCAAACAGCACCAGATGTGAAGCACGAGAATGAGGTCCAGGGTTACCACTGAACAATGTCTGTTATCTGTGGGCAGAAAGACTGCTGTGATAGAGTTGTGGTGCACACTAGATTTGAGGTGTGCAACATCAGAACCCAAACAGGATGGGAAACCCTTCACGGTCAGTATGACCTTATACTTTTGTAGACTACCCTCTTCCCAACAGATCCGCAGATGATCAAACTCCACAAACCACGCCCAGAGACAAATATGTACTCTTCCTTGTGAGTCAGCCTCCCTTGAGTAGGAGTCAGACTTATATTTAGGCTTAAAAACAAACATCAGTGTTACATGCTTTTTGCAGTAGTGGTCACATGAAATCAGCATTTTCCAAGCGTTATTGCGCAGTCACTGGTGACATGGGAAGCACTTATATTTCTGCTTATCCATGATTTTCATACTATTAAAAAATCTGTTGCTGTTTTGTTACGACTTGTGCACAGATAACATCCAGTTGGTATCACTGATCAGGACCCCCCCATGACCTTCTGGGTTGACCTGAGAATGCCTGATGAAAGAAGCCCTCTCCACTTGTCCTCTCAGGGAGCAAAGCAATTAGGAGAAGTGAGGTTTGCAGTGTTTGATTGTTCAACCCATAGCTGGAAGGGAAACATGGAAGGTGTCGCGTATCACATGGCGATGATCTGGCTCATTCACAAACACTCGGGGTGACGATGGAGGAGGGGGCAGGTAAAGAGAGTCAAAGCAGGGTATAGGTGATCGAGGAAGGTGGGGGGATCACTGCAGCACAAACACCCCACACAAACGAGCCAAACAATGGACCCACACAGGTTTTAAAACACTCATTAGCTGGTGTTGTTATTGACAGATTGGGCCACCTGTCTATCCCAGTACTGGTTCCTATCAGAGTCTCATATTTGTTCAGCTTTCTAGACAATGAGTTTTTATCTGGGAGTCTTATATTGACATTGTATTAAAGAAGTGAGATCAGCTAATGCCTGTGGAGTATAAAAACCTTAAAACTAATCCATTATCTGAACTTCCCTGTCAACAATTTCCCTGTAAATTATACTCAGCACAACATCAAGATAATTTTGCAAACATTTATTGTAAATATTTACAATAAATTTCAAGAAACTTTTCATGGTTTTTCATACTACTGCAGGTTTTTAAATGATCATTTAACATAATTTATTACTATTTCACTTTCTGAGCTGTAATTGAAATATCAATTGATTCATTTTCCAAATGGCTTTTTCTGGGAAGGGCAGTTAATGGGTTAAAGCATACCTTTTGTCCAATTAAAATGCAAGAATCCTGTATAGGAAAATATATTTCCATAATAGATTTCTGAAGCCTGCCTTGTTGTAGTTTGCAGGCTACATGCAGGAAGGTTCGTAATGTAACATGCAAATTAGGTATATTCAGTTTGCTTAATATTAATTACTGAGAGTGGAGTTTGTGTGTTATTCCTGTGTTGTGCAGGTTTTCGACGGGAGCTGTGGTGCAATCTGAAAATCTGAAAACTTAGGCTGTGCTGCCTGTCAAGCCTGAAACACAAATGTTTAGGCATTCACACCTCATCTCAACCTACTGAGCAACAGTATCTTTGTACTGAGTAATTTCCACCGGTGTCACGGATGAAGGGCAGAGGAAGGGTTGTCGTGGAAACATGGGTAATAATGAAAGCAGTGTTCCGAATTAACAGCTCAAGGATATTGCTCTTCATAATGATCTGCTATGGGTGGCAGGCTCATGTTAAACTAGTTATGAATAAGATGGTGAATGGGATAGTAGGAGACACATGGTCCAGTTCAATGACTGATGACTCTGGTGTTTTTAACAGAGATGAGAAATCAAGCCATATGTATGGTTTTAAATTCCTCTTAGTCCTAAGGCACCTCCAATGCATTGAGGGTGTCATCTTTGTGTGGAATGCATAAATCTGTCACTTAAACAGACCTTCTATTCTCTGCTATAGTAAATGACTGCATCAGAAACTCATTAGGAGAAGTCTGAATTCAAACTTCCCAAAACCCCATCCAGGTTATGCGGTGCAGAAAATCCATTTTGTGGTCTCATTCTGGCAGGCGGTAAACAGCCATGTGTGCATGACAGTCATACTCACACAAACCCAGTCATGTGGAAGTCATCTGGCGTACAGGAGTGCTGTTGATGTGCTGCAGCAGATATGCACTACAGAGAGCCGGTACACTCCACCTCCGGAAATATTTATGTTACTCCAGATTTCAATTAGAAGACAGAGGTTCCTCAGTAGATGGTGGGTAGGTAGAATGGAATAGTAATACTTCATTCGCACCCGTGGTTAAACTGGGCCTTCACCTATATCATCTTGCTCTCTATGAAACATACAAGTGAGAACAAGCTTGGGGGGTCACAGCACACGGTCAGCCAGCACCCAGCATCCCTGGAGTTATTAGATTTAGAGGCCTTGCTCAGGGACCCAACGGTGACATCACCAGCAACCTTCCAATCACATAGTCCTAACCCACGCCAGTCACACACCACACTATCAAAATAAGGGTACAGCCTTAGTACAGTTGTGTTTGCCATGGTACAAACAGCAATAATGTACCCTAATGGTACAAAAATGTGCCTCAGAGTCCATTTCACTACCTTAAAAGGTACATACACCTGCACCTAATGTACAACTGAGGGTAAACCTTTGAGGGTACAGCTCCAGTGACAACTAATTGTACCCTCAAAGGTACAAATTGGTACTTTTTTTCTGACACTGCACCCTTCATAATGAACACCAGTTGCACTCTATCCCAGAGTATGGAGGGAGTGAGTGTGACCATCTCAGGAGGTAGAATTAGGTGATTGTGGCTGTTTGATTTTTCTACCTATCCCCTAGTCACATCTAAATGTATAAAATGACGTCTTTTGGCCCATGGCTTCTGGTAAATCCAACATGACCCTGATGTCTGTCCTGGCTCCCAATTTAGTTTTGACACACTTGCCTAAATTCAGGGCCTGTAAAACTTCAAAAAGGGAAAACCCATTACTCAATTAACCCATTCTGTAATCTCCCTGTATCACATGGTGTTCTCTGTCCCAGTTGAATTATCCTTGTTATATACCCTTTGTATCAAATAAGATACATTCAATAGCATACTAAGGCTATAATGTACATAAGTGATACAAACATGTTAATAGGTCAGTGTGTGGGGTGCCATGCAGGACTGAGTCTGGTGCTGCATATTCAGTCCAGTGCTCAGCAACTGGTAATAATGGGGTGACTGTGATGGAAATCCTGAAACTTAAAGGCCACAATTACATTGGTCTCAGAGGATCCTCAGATACAGCTTTCTGGAGTGTTCTTGCATGACTGTGGTGTAGTTATAGTAATAAATCATTTTTTAAAGTACATTTATGCAATCAGAAAACATGTCCTAACATTGAACTTCAGCTGTTACACCAAGGCATTTTATGATAGCTTCCCCATTAATGCTCGGATAATTGTTCCCCAAATTTCATATTTACTCAAATGCATCACCACGAAGTCAAATTATATTTGCATTGTTTAAAAGGAAAAAAGGTAAATCAGAGAATTAGAATTAATCCAAGTACTAATTAGTAGCATATGAAAAAAAATCTTTACATACAGGCACGATTTAAGCTTTGAATTCAGCCCATAAGGTCATAGGTTCAAACCTCGGTGAAATATTCCCCTAAGTAAGGAACATGTGTGCAGCTGCTCTGAGAAGCACCCAAAACTCAAATGTATTCTGGTATTTATAGGTTACTACCTGTCTTAATGTCATGTTATTAAATCAACTTCTAACATTTAGGTAGTTAAAGGAGTACCTGCCTCTCCAGTCCTTAAAGTTTTATCGGCAAATACAAGTTTTTAAACCTTTTAGTCACTAATAGAAATTTTGTTTAACGTGCTTAAGAACAGGGCAGTAGAAAGCATAGTCATTAATAATACTGCCCTTGTTCCGAATTTGACATGCAAGACCACAGCTTTACTGCTTATTTAATAAAAGAGTTTTGTCCAATTTAGTTTTTGAGAATAACCTTTTATTGTTACATACAGTCATTTTCATTTTTTAAGACACACGGGAATTGGCAGTTCAATTCTTATTTGTAAACATCAGTCTCAATGGACCACACTTAATCCAAACCTACACGTATAGAAAACCTGACAATTTATAACGTGTCAGCACATGAGATGATTAACACACCAGACTTGGGGTCAAACCCTTAAAATATTAGTCTGCTGAAAAACACTTTATTTGGGTAGTAACATGATGCAAAAGTGGTAATAAAGACACTGCAGCACGGGAACATGCAAAAATGTTATATAAATTGTGTATATAAGCAGGAGGTCAGCCTTGCCACAGAATAATACTTACTATTCATTTTTAGGAATTAGGCCTCAATAAATCTTGTGGTTTGTGAACCTGCAGGCAGAATATTGGAATTCCATGTGGCATAAGCAGGCTTGGGCTAGTGTAAGCTGGCATAGGGCCACATGCGCACACAAACTAATCACTTAATTATGGTTTGCATTTTGGCACACAATTTATCAATATTATGTCTGAACATACACTGAACAAGACTGTATGGCTGCCTGAAAGGTCCCATTGACCTCCATGGCACCCCAACTACCTATCAGCACGAGCAGGGACTATTTATAAATGTAGGTATGGCAAGATCAGAGAGGCCTACCTGCTCTTAAAAGGATGTTCACAACAAAGAATGTTAAAAAGCAGCATGACGCCTGCTTCAAGGAGAATGAGATTACGTCCAGCTAGCAGTACAATCCCTTGAAATCTGCAGCTAAGTCCTTGGTGAAGTGATGCAGCACCTTGTGGGCATCACTGAAAACAAAACTCACTGCCCAAGCTACCCTGGGGCCAAAGGCTGGAAATACTGCCCAGCCCCTCCTCAGTGATGTCACCACAAAATGTTGTTTTGAACTAGTTTTTCCCTCCATTTCCCACCAGCACTTAAAATAAAATAGAAGGAATTACTAGGGAACAGCAGGCTTTATGTCCTTTCTGAACACATATGCTGATCTTAAAGTGGCAGCACAGTGGCACCATCATTGGCACACACAACTGGAGGCCTGGCTTAGAGTCTCTGCCCTGCCTTTACATATGTGGACTTTGCTCGTTCTCCCCAGTTTCCTCTGGGTTCTCTAGTTTTCCCTCACAATCTAGAACCATGCTAGGGTGTCTTGGAGATGCCAAAGTGTGAATGGTGTGTGTTGGCGATAAGTTATTCCCTGCCTTGTACCTGTAGCAAGGGCGTAGCTTTAGTTTCAACACTGGTAAGGACCAAATCAGCCCCAAACCTCCCACCCCCCCTTAAACACATGAGATACTCCAACAATACTGAGGTGGATAAGTCCCAACTGTCCATACCCAGATGTATGCCCTTGGTGTGTTGCTTTTCGGATAGCCCCCCACCCCCCCATATCCCTGAATAGGACAAGTGGGTACAGGAGACAGATGGATGGAATTTAGTAAAAGTAACTATACAGTTGCTTTCAAAACACATGCAATCATCATCAATCAAATCTCTATAGAACCCAATCAGGTGACAGAGCCACCATATATTTAATAATTATTTGCTCCAAATTCTTCATTATATTTTTATGTATTAGGGGTGTGTGCTTTCAGTGGACAAAATGATCTTGGGCACCCTGTGTACTAACTGGTTCAGTTCAAGTGATTCATCTTTCAGTTCGTTCATGGCCAATGTTCTTTTTATCACCCTCTGGTGTAAGGAAGCACAGACATTTTAAAGAGCAGGGCGTCGGAGGGGCACGGATACCTTACAGATTCAGGGGGCCCAGCATTTTACAAAGGCCCTTGAATGCATAAAGGGTCAGGGGGGTCCCAAGGTGACATTTTATCAGGGGGCCCAGAATGTCTAGCTACTCCCCTATTAAACAGTCAGCATGGATAGTGTCATTAAATATTAAGCATAATACTTAGTGAAATAAGATACATATAAAAAAAATATTTACATATACATATATAATTGTTACACAAAAAATAATTACATTTTGAATTGCGTGCTTATTTCAAGGGACTCTTCACCCGAGCAGAAACATTAACTGCCGTGGGAGGTGATCTAATTTCTTGTTTTAACAGACTCAAAAGAACCGATTCACTGAAATGAATCATCCGTCTCTACGTAGTCTTCCCGAGCTATTTAAAGACACACACACACACACACACACACAAAAATTACCACATGTATGACACTAAAGCCACACACACTTAACATCAGGACAAACCCTATTTCCCGCGTGATATGCCAATTCCACAATTAGATTGCACTGTGGAGCTTCATACTCGACGGTTTTTACAGGCAGAGATTTTTAAAAAGATAAAACATTACACAAAAGGGTGGACACAGCAGACAAAAGCAGTGTCTAGCATTTTGCACATTAGTAACGCTCGTCTACGTCTTCTTATCGCTTTAAAGCATCGTCTAAATAGCTTCCTGCCAGCTTAGTACAAGTATGATCACAGAAGGGAAACGCTATGTTTTTTGTTGGTGCTATTTGAAGCCATTAGTTTCATCAGCTCAGAAATGGCTGTCTTTTTTAACTCATGATGGTACGCTGATTTGAATCGCAAAGCTTAAAAACACTACGTACAGAAACGCATTCTTCCTCTCCCGCATCCCTTTTTGCAAAATGCCACCTGTACATCCCCTCATTGATGGAAAATAACCAAACCGTGTCCTAAATTCTGCACGTCTTTCCATAAAAATATACCAGACAAACTGTGCCCTGCGACAGGTTTTGTAACAATTACAGATCTTTGTGGATTTTAATTGAGCAACCTTGCTTCTAAAAAGTAACAACAGCCTAATTTCAACCCTCGTTTCGAGAATTTGCAATTTTACCTAGCCGGTTCTAGATTTACTGCAGAAGGTCGCAATAATTGGTTTTATAACCCGCTATCCACCATGAACACCTGGAAATAATTTCATCTACCTAATTGAACATTAATGTTAGCCATTAATGTTAGAAAGGCATCCAAAATTGTTGTCAAATTACTTTTACTTTGAAAAAAAAGTTTCAACTTTATTTTTTAAACAAGTTTGACCACAATCAGACATCAAGAGAAACTTTGCCTGCAAACGTAAAATGCTCTTTTCTATCTGAAACATTTAAAACGACACCGCTGAATTAAAATCCCGACTGCGGGGTGGCGCACGTTGGTGCGCTTAGTAATCCAGTATCTCAGCACAAAGACTGTTTGAACACTACTGGAAAATAAATTATACATTCATCATATAGCGGTAAAGTGACCGCTCACTCTTGGCTATCGTCCAGGCAAATTGAAAAGAGCGCTTTAAAGGCTGCTAAGAGGTGGGGGAGTGGTGTTGCCGGACAGGCACAGCGTTGATCCCCGGCTAGCTAGATGAAGAACACCTACAGCCCGGGGTCGGTTAATTCTTTGGGAAGGCGATCTGCTTCGGTACATCTACGCAAAACGCCTGGCAAGAGGCGAGGTAAGCGCGAACCGCTAATGCTGCGATGAAGCCGGCTTCTAGTCCCGGCGAGGCTGCAGCGCTCGCTGGCCGCTCGAAGCGTCTTAATGTGGGACGTTTCTCGCCGCCTCCATCGCAGACAACTTGATCGTGTAAACTTTCCTGAAAGCGATCTGGCTCCAAACTCACCCCTTGAGAGAAACGTCTTTACTTTATAATTTGCGCTTTGTTTGGACCGCTCTGGAGAGGTCGCGTTTCTTTACGTTCAGGCGACTAATGTAATTATAAGAGGAAGAACGATAATCGCTGCTTTTTTATATGTTGCATTCTCTCTGGTTAAGGAGCTCGTTGTTTGATAAGTTGTAAAAGCCCTGTAAACGGAACAGCTGTGCTCAGTGTCAGTTCAGTAAATGAAGTCTTATGACCATATATTTACAAAACATTAACTGATCTGTCGTTTATATTCATTTCAATTTAATCAGATGTTATTTTATATAATGTTAAATAATGTAATTCTTTGATGGGACACTGCATTTTATTTTGAAACGGTAATTTCCACGAAAATGACAACCATTACCGCCGTCATTACTGCTTGGTTATTAAAATGGCTATATGAAACTCTGTTTGTCGTATTTATTGAATTGTTGCCGAGTCCTGCTTTGTTATCGTCGCTCACTTCAAAGCAGTCTGAATGCCTGTAGATTAAAATTAGAGTGATTGAAGCTCGACAACAGTGCGTTTCAAACCTACACGCGAATATTGCATTAGAGACATCGAAGAAGCGGGCAGAGACATTGATGACGCACGTTACTTGGATGTGTTATGATAGACTTTCATGGCATCGGGAAGATGAGGGTGTTAGGTTTTTTTTTTAGTACCCATACTAAAGCGTCCTCGAACCATTTCCAGATTTTTAGATAAGTGTTACTTAGGTTGGTATTTCACGTAACACGTTACGACACTGAAAAGAGAAAAGCTTTTTAAGTACAGTATAGCGATGACAGGCTATTGTGTGTTTCTCCCAGTTCGTAAAATACATTTGATAAACTTGTACCTTCACATGTATGTGGTTTATGCATGCTGTGGATGCAGGTTGGCAGGCAACGGGATCGTGATGCCTAGCTCGGCACCTGCACGTGTTGTTACTTGTGGATGGTACCCTAATACCATGAGTGACGCGCACATGCGTGTCAATGACGTCACGTCGGGTGGGTCTTGTTTTAATGCATCCTCTCCCTCACCTAGAATCCGCTGAAGCTGTGGTTGGTGTCAAAAAGAATGATGGCTTTCCGTGTGAGCCAAAACCCCTGGTTTTATCTAAAGCTATTAAGATTTTTTTCTTCGTTCACTGATGGGTGCTTTGCTGGAACAGTTTTAATTGCATGTTTATCTAATCCTGCTCACATAAAGAACCCAGCTTTAGCCTTGAAGCTAATTATACTGTAAACCCCTATGTTTTTTTGCCATACTTTTAGCTCACTACCAGCCTTGGATTTCTGGTTTGCACTACAGAGGTTTAAAATGATACTGAATGGGGTTTATAGATTATTATAGCACTGAGAGAATCTAAAAGAAAAAGATAAAGTAGTTGTAAAATTGTCCATAACATAAATATTAATAAAACAGTGAATCCCAGCTTAGCTGTAATGTTTTCTCTTCAAAATTTCCATCTTTCAATTTCTGGCATTATGTGAAATGATCTTCCAAAGTAATGATTTTGAGTTACTTTTGAGTGTTACAAGTTCATTTCCAGGATGTGATTTACTAGATTGTTTGTAAAAATACATTTCATAAAGTAATGGCGACGTTAGACTTGACCATCTAATGAAGATCAAATTTTACTAATGTATTATGTAGGCTGGAAAAATAGCTGTTGTTAACATTTTGTGATATTTCATTCCTAAAATCCCAAATTCAGATACCATCTGTAATTTACTCCCAAATTGCCGTAAATGTCTTCCTCTTACAAACACTCCTTCAAAAGGAAATAGGTCCTCCATTGCAGATGAATAACAGTGCCCATGTGACACAGCCGAACCTTGATTGGAGGACATCTGCTGTTTTGTGGCTGGTTTCCTGTTTCTTTATTTAAACAGACCTCTTTCAGCCTTCATGGATGAAGACCTCATGCCAGCAGAAAAGGATCAGTTTCCTGAAGCAGCCAGGTGTGAGGTCACATGACTACAGAGCAGGGCGGAGCCATCTGGCCATCCAGGGGGTCCGACTGGCTTTTGGCAGGGACGGGCACAGGCCCGTGAGCCACATGCATATTTTTAGCTTTTGTTTGTGCTGGAGAATTTCCTCCCCCATCGCCCGCATTGTACCACGTGACTTCCTTTTAAAGGCAGATGGTTTTTCGGGATGTCAGATCGGAATGTTTGCAAGGAAATTACATTTGTAAATAAATAAAGCCTTCTTGGGTCACGTGGCTGACCAGTCTGCTGGATGGGAAGTTTAGTTCCACAGGGTTGACACGTCTAGGGGGTTACAGAGGGTACAGACCTTTGACAGGTCTCCCTCCATGATTCCCTGCAAGGTCAGATGTTCAGAGAGAGCACAGTTCCAGTTCTGTCTGGTCAGTTATTATACTGTCTAACAATCTTATTGCAGAATATAACTAAATCACGTTAATAGATTTTAATGGCCCTAATGCGGTAAATGCTGATAATATTAGGCCTAAGATTGACATTATGAAGCCATAAGGTATCGGGTAAATGATGCTAGATCTTAGAATTCCACTCTCCTTATAGGAATGGCTGGTAGCTCCTTGCGCCTGCTTTATCATAGTCATGTTTTTGTCTTCCTTATTTCTGCAAAAAGGTGATGCCACGCTTAAACAGTGCAGGGGACCGCTCCCACTCTAACATGCAAATATGAAGTTTACTGTTCTATAATGTTTAATTCTAGGTCCTGGGGCAGTGTCACAAACCCATTTGAATGTTGTATTAGACTGTTTGCTTATAATCGCCATCAAAAATCGATAGCTGAAAATTTCCAGACACTAACCTATTGTAAGGAAAACGAGCAAAAATCTTCATAGCTACAGGTTAGTTTGTATTTTGGTATTCACCTTATCAGTTTAGTGTTTGTCAGGGAAGCTTGAAAAAATACAGAAGTGTTTTGGGATTAAAAATTTTTTACAGAAAGCCTTTAATTGTAAAATTAGGGTTCGAGGTTGTGTTTTTCAAGCATTGAATTGTGGATTTAATACTTTCAGATTTGGTTAACTATATAGACATGACAGTCATGTATAGACAAATTGCTTGGTGTCCCTGATAATGGAAGTCCATGAGCTCGTTCTTACATTAGTGAGCCTACATCTTGTCATTGCTTTCATATGTGGCCTGTGTTGCTGGAGATATCCTCAGGATCTCTACGCACCTGACATACTCAGCATATCTTATCCCCTTAGCATCAGGCATGCTGCCCTGTAAGGTGAAAGGACTCTCGCCATCGCACTCACATCCAAGTGACCCTTTTTTCTATGCTGCAGGAATTTGCTGGGATTGTGCAGCTTAAAGCCCTGTCACCAGTTTCACTGTAATATCTGTCAGCTGCGATTAAAAAAAAAAAAAACCCATAAACTACTTGCCTATTTTTGCTTTCACTATTGAAATCTAACAACAATATTTAACCTTAAAATAACATTTGTTTTAAGGTGAATTTTTACTAGTATAAGCTTTGCTAATGACTTCATCCAACTATATATAACCTTGAACTTGTTTTTATTGAGTGGAAAAACTTTGAAGAGTGTCTGGGTCAATTACAAGCCAAGTGGACCCTCTAAAGATTTTACGGCATACTTCTATATCTTTGTATTAATTTCTAAACCAGCTTAAAGTCAGTATAGGAACTAGTTTTGCTCAAATTACCTGCTCTCTCACGGTACTTGACCCAGAAGGTGGGGCTGAAACTGATATGCTTTCTGTGGTGTGGTTTCCAGACATCTAGCCAATCCCTACCTCCCATACACTCCACATTGACTTTAAATCTTTTAGTACCTCTTAGGTCACTGTTCAACAACTGAACCCCTGATACTCAGTGAATGATTTTAGAGAAAGTCCTTGCATTATATATTGTTTTTATACATTTTTGGTTTAATGTTGCAGTATAATGTCTAAATTATCTGTAGTCAGGTGTGTGCCCTGTACTGTTCCCTGTATATTCTGCCTTGTGTGTTTTTTTTTTTCCCTCCTGGAATAAGCTCCAGACGCTTCAAGACTTACTAGATAAGCATTCGGGAGACCCATCGATGAATGTCTCAATATATCAAGGCTTACTGCTTTATTAACCACTTTTTACACGTTTAATCCAGTAGAACTTGTGTAAATTAGCTTTTCCCCGCAACTGGAAAACTCAGCTTCATCTGTAACAATCAAAGGCCCGATCTTCACATGGGTCATCCTGCTCATGTGCACCTCTTCGATGTCTGAAGGATGAGTACATGTCCTTTTTTTTCGTGTTTAGATGCAATGAAAGCCTGAAGAGGCAACGCGAGCTGCGGCCTGGTGCTTATTAACGGTACAGCCTGTATTTAAAGCTGTAGATTATAGCGTCGCTGACTAACCTGCAATTTGTCTTTATAACACCCCTCTGTGACATACACCCTGCCACCACTTTCTACAAGCTTCGTAAATGTTTTGTCAACCTCCCCTGGTATAGAGGAGAAATGTGAGCAGCATGTCGCTTAACTGAAACATTTGTTTAAGGGTCTTGGGTCTTAACCAGGCTAATTTGTATCCCAACATAAGAATGTAGTCTTGTGGTCTCCACCCAGAATTGGATTTAGCAATCCTAATTGTTGATTGGCATTATGCTGGAATTTCCCCTGCATTTTGAATTCTGGGATGGGCTGTTGGGCTGCTGTATGTGACACATTATAAAATTTATAATGACTGGATGTGAAAAACTCCCCCTCTGACTTCAGAGCGGGCCACATTCCAAGTTCTGATGCTTAATTGGCATTAAAATGGAAACCAAGGCTGAGATAAGGGCCGCTTATTTTTTAAGTTCTTTTTGTGCGTGGAATAAAAGCCGCCTAGCTGGAGTTTCAGCAGATTTTGAGGATTTTGGGCAATGATGCACTGTTGGGGCTGACACACTAAGGAGCAAGCGCTTATTTTGATGAGTGAGGCTTACTGGAGGGACGTAATGTCTGGCTGCCAGTGAATGGAGTAGAGTTCGGCTCCTCAGTTGCACTCGGCCGTCTTGGCCGCTGGCCAAGTGATGGGCTCTTGGCACGCTTGCCGGAGGCCCTCTGGCAGGCATGGACCCGGGCCTCCCAGGGCGCCTCCGCGTTGTGGGGCTCCTACCCTGTCCTTCGAGAGGAATTTGAGTGCCCTCCCCACCAGCCGTCTGAGTAGCGCCGCGGCGTGCTGCGACTAGCCCACGAGAGCGCTGCTGTTGCTCTCAATGAATGATCCACCTCCATTCACAGTGTGCCATGTTTAGCAATTAACTCGGGAGGTTTAGTACAAGCAGCACGCGGCTTTATTCCAGCCTCCCTCAATGCCCAGACCCATGGAAACCACCTCAGCGAGTGGAGGACCACACCCGTCACCCACGGAGCCTCCCCTGAAATAGATCCTCACCCAGTAATCCATCTCGGAGACTAGGCCCCGCTAGAAACTATAGTAGCTTTTCATACATCGTCGGATATTAATGGTAACGTCAAGCCTTGCGAGAATAGAATCTTGCGGTTTTGGGAGATCTTTCCATGGAAAGATGTGGAAGCACTCCAAGTCGCACAGTTGTACAAAATTACCGAAGTCCTTTATCTTCTCTTGCGTATTCCGAAATATTCACATGGAAGCGTTCTCCTTTAACGGAGATGTTTGTTCCAAGCAAACTGTTGAGCAGCTGTGGGAATGCTGCTCCGGCCTAGTTAAACGCATCTGGATTCATATGCCTTGACTGGTCTACTTAAGTCGCCCTTTCTGTGCCGTTTTGTGAACCAGAAACAAGTGATGGAAACTGTGCCTTCAGGGACCCTTTAGCTTAGTAAAAATGGGAAATGTATTGTTCTGTTCTAAATATATCATTAATTCCTTTAAGGCAGAGATGATATGAGAGTTTTTGTCTGGATTATTCAGCGAGTCGCACACATTTGAGCCAGATGGAGTATAGAGTATGATCACTAGCAGACAACCGTGTTAGTATAGTAAGAGGGGTTCACGTAGTGCCGTGAGTGGCAGTGAGTTGTTGTGATGCATCCAGGGGTATGCAGAGAGTAGTGGCCATTAGGGGTAGAGTACATGTTACTGTGTCCTTGAGATGCAGAAGGTCAGTCTTACATTGTAATGAAGTCCATTCAGTTACAGACATTGTCAGCATCTGCTCATCTTCTGTTCTCAATGTTCGCACTTATTGCTTTTATGATGACATGCGAGCAATGCACACTTTGCTGTTTCAGTAGGGTTGTGTTTTTTTTTTTTTGCCCTGGTTTGTGCAAAATCGTGCACTCCTGCCTTTTTAAAGGTTATATTGCAGGTTGCCCGTAAGCTAACATTCCACTTTCTCTAGCTGTAATGATATCACAGCTGTGTGGGTTGTCTAGTGCCTTCACTGATAATAGCTAGGTCTCGTAAAGTGTTTCCGTGAAATGCCTTTGCGATACCATTCACATGTGTGATGGCAAAATAATGAAACTTGTTGTGAAAAATTATTCTGTCAGTAAGGGTTAACAACACATTGACTGGGCTACAGTGCTGTGCGAAGATCTTAGGCAGTCAGGTAAAAATGCATAAAGCAATTTATTTATGTAGGAATTTTGTTTAGGAAAAAGACAATTTAACATTAGAACATATGTAAATTAACAGTAATACAATGGAAAATTAACCGTAACTCAATACACTAACAAGAATTTTTCTTGTACTTCAAAACCATACTAATACCTTGCTGGATGGCCAGAAGAAGACTGCTTCTGTTCTCAGACCTCTCCTCAGGGGCACCTTAGCCATTCCATATATTTAAGTCTATGCCTAGCACAGTTAACTAATTAGACAAGATCCTTATTAGCCAAACATAGTATGCTAGTGGTTGAGTAATGAAACGTGTATATTGGACAGTTACTGCAAAGACTGGGGTAACTAGGAGAGGTTTTGAAATGGCTCAGCTAACACACTTTAAGACATATCATAGTTTTACACCTACATGATCACATATCCATTTTCTTTGACTTCCTAACACTTTTGCCAGTATTGTACATCAAAAAATGATTTCCATGAAGTGACTTGAATTGATCTTTGTCGTTACCAAATGCATTCGAAAATTTTGAAATCTCGAGTAATTTTCTAAACTTCGGGGCATACATTGTTCTGTAATTTAAGGGATATTACTTTGACTTGAATATGGAAGGAAGACAAGGTCTTGCATTTAGATTTGTTCCAGTTCTGGGCCTTTATAAGAGAAGCTTATTTGTTGTAGTGCTCTGTCTGAGGCCTTAGGACTGCTGGTGTTTAAAATGGGCTTCTGTTGCAGTTCAAGAAGGATATACATCCAGTACAAGGCTTTGGCTAAACAGAAGTGGGGAAGGATGTACTAATGTCCCTGGGAGAAGGTCTAAAGGGGTGAATGTATGCAGAAAATTGTGCCGTGAGCAAGAACAAAGCCCTCACTGAAAGACCTGCATGTTGCTGCTTTATATGTCTATATAATGTCACCAAGGAGCTGTTCAGATGCTTTGATTGGAAGACGACCTATTTTGCTTGTTAATCGCACAAAGAAACCGGTCGCCTGACCTCGTGTGCAATGCATACATTCACAGTAACGTAACCGCGATGGCTGTCAGACGTATCGTGTTTCTTACGCAGTAAATTTTGTCTCATGAAGCCTAAAGTGGACCAACACTGTGCGAACGTCAGAGATGAAAATACTTGCTTTCAATATTATATCTTAATTGTTTTCTGAAGCACAACAGT
The DNA here is from genome assembly GCA_011763525.2 of Mormyrus iriodes. Taxonomy (NCBI): domain Eukaryota; kingdom Metazoa; phylum Chordata; class Actinopteri; order Osteoglossiformes; family Mormyridae; genus Mormyrus; species Mormyrus iriodes. The sequence continues at coordinate 9,004,687 of JAAGVU020000039.1, forward strand.
GCAGTGGTTTCATTGTGTGCAGTATATGGCAGTATGTATGATACTGGTTTGTGTGGCCGTTACTGCCCAGAAAACGACATGCAACAACTGAAAAACACTGATGGTGAACTTGCATTGTTGAGATATTAAATTATTTCATCTAAATATTTCATCACTTTTGAGAACTGAATGGCTCTTGACATTGAGAAGCTGCACATTGTGCTCCTAATAACATACGATGTTCATCCAGCACCTGTCACGAGCGTGACGTCAACTTGGAAATGTGCCCAGCTGGCACGTTTAATTTAGATTAAATCTAAGGCCTCTGTCTACCCACCTGTATTCTATGCACACATTCAGTGTAAACGTGACACTTTACAGCTACAGTACAAGAGCTGAGTGTCAATTAGGGTTTATAATTTATTTTGTTTACTTATTATTGAAGGGCTGTTCTGTGTCAGGCTTGTGAGCTGGCAGATGAAGTGTCTTCCATACTTTGAGTTCATCCACCAGGCCTCTCCGGTCCAATGCTGCATCACACCCAGAACACAATCCCACTGATGTCTGAATGTATGGTTGGTGTTCATTTTCCTTTTAAGAAGTCAAACGTTCCATTAATCAAAGAGCAAATTTCCAAGACGAGTCCGTGAGTATTGGAAAGTTAATGCAAGTTCTTCGTTAGATTTACATAAATTTTGGTTCCCAATACTGTAACATAATGAGGAAGCCTGACTTTGGGTCATTGCCATTTATCATCTCACAAACAACAAAAACTGGACTGAGTGAGTTTTGGAAATTTTGCTCTTTCAGTTTCCGTTTAGCCATATATAGCTAGTTTTTTTTGTTTTGTTTTTGTGTGGTAGAGGTTTGGCTGCTTGTACATTAAGATGCTGCTATACCATTCCTTGGATCCCCCTGTGCCAGTAACCACTACTGTCCAGAGCTGGGTTACTACATTGCAGCCCTAGGCATGGCAGCTTGGAAGCCTGTAATATAAACCTGTTTGAACGGCTGCCGATGGGCTTCCCCGCTTCCAGCACGATTCCTTAGAGACATCGTAGATAAGCATTGCATGTCACACCCAGTGGCATCCTAATACTACGTTTGCGTGACTCTCTCGCACAGGGCGGATATGCTAGCGCAGCCCAGGGCCTCTTGGCACTATACACCCGCAGAGCAGACTTTGCCTCAGGCCTGGGGTCCAGTCCCTTTATTTTGTCTTTAAGCTCACTTCTAACTGTGAGTTCTGAGTTTGGCCCCACCCACAAGTCCTGTGGAAGGACTGGGTTCAAGGCTGTTAACTGTATTCAGCTTTTGGGGTTATTGTTCATGTGTACATGCTGTTGAACTATAAAACATTGAATTGTAGTTTTATTCCAAAAAGTAGATTCATGTTTTTGAAACTAATTGCCAATTCAAATTCATTTGAAGGCTTACTGTTTCGGTCCTTGGGCACTTAAAGTTAAAGCAGTAATCGGAAGGGGCAGAGGTCCTTTGCAGCTGATATTTATATCATGCAAATTTCAGTAGTCTGTCCTTATTGCCAGATGTGCACTTTGATAACATGAATTGGCCAATACAATTTCACCAGGTTGTGTAGCACGTGAACATGGAACTATCACAGCTAGAATGCTGATGTACTGTATGTCCATTACTCTCTCTGTACCGTGCAGGAAAACTACCAGTATGATGCATTTTGCCAAACCTTAGTGTACTGTTTTTGTATGCTTCTGCCAAAGCTTCTGACAGTCTAGTTTTAAATTTTATCCATCCGTCTTCTAACTGCTTAGCCTGTTCAGAGCTTTGGTTTTGTGGCTTAAGTGCACAGTACTGTTTTTGTGTGTGTGTGTGAGCTTTTTTTTATTTATTTAGCAGACCCTTCCACAGCAAAATATTAATGTAAAAATATATCTGCTGTAAAAAGTCATGGCTCAATGGTCCTGTTGGTATCTCATCTCTGTGTATTATGCAGCCATATTGGAACATAAGTGAAATGTGTGCAAACTCTGTAGACTACATAAACTTGGACAAAACCCCTTGCTCGCCAGATTCAACATTCAGATGCAGTAAGGTGAGCTATGCCAGCATTTTCTTTGCCTTGTCTATCTGCTGGTGAATATTTGGATGGAATTGGAAGCCTAGTATGATCAAGTCTTTAGTTCTGTCCCATGCACTGCTGATTCTGTTGTACCCTTCCATTTCCATAGTTCAGTACAGTTTCGATTCAGAGTGGATTAAGGTGAACAGAAACAGGTTGGCCTATTTAGACCCTGTTAGCGTGACTAGGTTCTGCTTTATATTGGGCCGTTAAAGGATTGTGTCTCGTCATTGGGGCATTGTTGACCCCCCCCCTCCCCCCCCCATTAGGACATCAAGCAGTACAATGGGAATGGAGATGGGGACCTGTGGACTGATGTGAAACAAAGGATGTGTGAGGATGGTCTTTAAGTGAGCTCACTAAATGTCTTATCCTTTGATTTCCAAATTTGGTAACATGTTTGCTGTCATCACAATAAGTTGGTTAGTTTTCTGGCTGTCAGACTTCTTTTTTAATGCACTGTCTGCTAATATGTTTCATAATTTTGCTTTTATATTGATATGCTTTGACTGGGATGAGCCATCTATAAAGCAGCTTCCGCACCTTGTGTAAAACACGTCAGTGCTCTCTGCCCTTAGTACGGGGCATTCCAATCGGTCCCCAGACCCATTCTTAATGGTTGGCTGCTAGGTGTGTATCCCTGTTTTTCACGTGTTGGCTTCTTAATGTTGATGTATTGCTGGTCTAATAACAACATTATTGTAATTCCATTGTCTTCTGCATGTGTTTCAAAATCTTTGCTTGCGGTGTTGATATACTTTGGCCATTGGATTCCTGTGGTTAAAATACCTTCTAATTTTGTAGTGATTAATTTATTAATTTAATTTCCAAATTTCTAATTTGGAGTTCACCTGTGTGTGTGTGTGTGTGTGTGTGTGTGTGTGTGTGTGTGTGTGTGTGTGTACCCAGCAATCGATATTCTTCTTTCTAAACATTGCCTGCTTCTGGCCTTTGTGGTTCTGTGTTACACCCCATGTGAGCTGAACAAAAGGGCATGTAAGTAACATGAAGAAAGGTGTGAATGACTGTGTCTATGACTGTAGAATGTGCCGGAGCTCAGCTTACACTGTGCTGTTGTACTACAGGCTTGTTCCCAGCCATTTGACCTACTGTGGGATCATTCCCAGCAACTTAATTCCAGACACTTTAACAATTCCCAGTGCGATGCCTAAATTTCTGGAAAAGCAACTGACTTCTGACATCGATGACCTGCTGCTAGTGCCAGTTTTTTGCAGCCAGTATGCCTTTTACATTTTTTTTTTTTAACTCTTTTTAAAACCAAGGAAAATTTCAGGATTAAGCTAATTTATACTGAGGGTAGTCTTTTAGTGTGCACAGGGGCAATGTGTATGTACACACAGTTTAATGTAACTTATGAATGTTTGTTTTTTTAGTAGTGTGATGCTAGTAAAGATTAATTGGTGTGATTTCATGGACCTGAGAATTTATTAGGCTATCGGTATACATTTTTTATGTGAGTAATTTGATGCTGCTGGTCTTCATTACCTTTCTGATATCACAAAATGAGCCTGAAAATGCAGAACGTTAACATCACCACGCTTTCCCTAATCAGCCATCAGGTTCCTTATGACTGAGGCCCAATTTTTAAACACGACACTGGTACTTGGAGCATTTCCATTAGTTTGACAGTTGGGAAAACCTTTTCAGAATAGCTTCCAATCTGTCTTCATTTTTTTGTGATTTTGAAAGATATTGCTTGGGGGGGGGTGGTCCTTGATCTGTGGCCACCCCGTTTTGGAGGTGTATATTCCAACGTTGTCATTTATTCAGTAAGCAGGTTATCGTCAGTTCAAAACCTAGATGAAGCTCTTTTAGAATTGAGGTCTAAGAATCCCACCCTACAGAGCATGACTAAAAATAAAGCTCTCTTTTGGGCCACCTTGGCACTGAATGTCCAGCAGGGATTGGTGCTTGGAGACCCAGAAGTAGGCCAGAACCAAGCTTCCGGTTTAGCTGGTAGAACTGTTTTTACCATCATTCATCTGTTCATACTGCCTGTTAATACTGTACACAGTGCTCATCTAACAATGCTGGCTGTTAATACCTTATGTAGCATCCTCCTCAACCACATGTTCAGTTAAAAAAACAACAACAAAAAAACACTGTACTAAACAAGGGTACAAACCAGGCCTCGGCTAGATCTTTCCTCTCTGTTTCAATCCTCTGTTTGTTTCTCAAAATAGTCTTTACATCACAAACAGTGGCTGAAGGCAGCCATGTTTAATGAGACCTAATTACAGCTGGTCCCAGCCCGTACAAATATCCTGTATCTTCCAGCCCTGGTTTCTCGAATCGCGTTGCATAAGGGGGACAGGAATTTCTTGTAGGTTTCATTTGGGGGGGGGGGGGGTCGTAGGCGATTCTGTTGGTCCCTTTTTTATTTTTCAGGTCATTTATTCCGCATTACACTATCTGCCTTTTCTCATTTTGTATGCTGTAATGTCAGAGTATATTGTGAAAATCTGGAGCGATTTTCCGTTATCTGACTGATGCATTTCCTTTGACTCGCGGTAGCCGAAAAGGAAATGGATAATTAGATGATGGTGATGGTCGTCATGCGAATTATCCCAGACCATTAGCTAATGTCCGATGAAGCTGATAGACTCCGAAGCCGTAGCGCGTTTCTGACCCAGAATGCCGTTCCCAATATAAGTCTTCCTGCTTCCTACTTAAGACTTCTGCTGCCGACATGTCCTAGTTCTTGTTCTTTTACTGCACTTTTGGGACGGCGATGGTGCGCCATCGCTGGCGTTGCAGCTGTCTGACATGTCCTATATTAGTGGCACAGTTCCTTTTTGTTTAGAAACTTTTCTGTAAGCTGGCCCTGTGGGAGGAAGAGGTGTAGGGACTGGGGGGGGATGATCTGACGTGGTGTACCACGTAGGGGTGCTTGTATGAACATGAGGACAGGATAACACGCCAGCGAATCTTGATATTTATTTAGAAGTGGGGCTTGATGTATAATACGGCAACCTCTAGCTTTTTGTTTATTTTAATCCCTAGAAACATTCTGAAAAGATTCTGTGTCCATCAGTCCAATAACACCACATCACAATATGTCGTGTTACTGTAAACATGAGGAAAACTGAGGAAAAGACATTTTGTGCTGGTTTTTATGGAAGGCCTTTAGGTTTTTTTTATATGTTTAGGAGGTGTTTGTTTGGAGTTCATGGGAAATGGTTCACATGGCGCACTGTGCCCAGGCACTCTGTATACACCGGACACTGGAATTGAGTTTTCAACATCTGTACCTTATTAAGAAAGTGTGTAAAACTCTGAAAGTGGACTGTAAAGAGTAGTTTGATGTCTGCAGATAACCTCTTATTAAAGAGGCATGTGCGTTCATGTTTGTGGTTTGCTCATCCTGCCAAAGCAGTGAGCCCGTCTGGCAGAATCTCACATCATGTATGGCCGGGTGCAGCCCAAATGTGTGGCAGCCTTTTCTAATGAAGTTTTGTACAAAGGCCAGATGCTGAGAATCTAGGGAAAATGTCTCCAAGAGTTCCTTTGATTAAAGTGCCACTGCCTCTGCGACGTTCCCAGCGTCCCGTGGTGTCGGCATGGCTCAGAGGATGGTCTGGTCGACGCAGGATCGGCCCTCCGCTGTGGGCTCTTGTCTGCCAGGGGACCAATCTGACCGGAGAGGCCCTTAGTCGCTCTGCTGAGCTCTGCTTTCTGCCGTTTCCCCTAAATAAGTCTTATTTGATTTGGAAGCCCTTGAAAGCTCTTTTGTTGAACATGACATTGTTCCCATAAGACCTGGACAGAATAGCAAGTTTTGGACAGAAAGGCAGGCTCTTTTGCATGGGAAAGCTCCCCTTTTGAATTACATGTATTTTAAATGTTTTGAAAATGTTTTTGAAATGCCAAAAGAACTTCTTTGCGAGTTTTCTCCCACCAGCTGCACACAACTTGAAAGATTCTCAAATACAGTTTCTGTGCTTGACCTGAAGATCCCGTTAAAAGCCTCCTTGAAGTTTAAGCTTTTCTCACTTGTTCTCCGGTGGTTCTCTTAAGGAAGGTGACGTTCTTTTCGCCTCTGCTTCTGCCCCAGCTGTAGGTCACGCTGCTTTACCTACCACTCCCATCTTGCTGGACAGGAAGGTGGTCACTGCCTTTCCGTGTTCATGTGATTAACTAGTCACCTTCTGCTTCATTTGATTTTGATCTTCAAACACACGCCTGATTTGTTTTAGGTGTGGTTCTTCAGCGAATCAGATACTTGGAGATGATGTCATTTCCTGTTAATATAATACTTGCTCAACGGACACATCACTTGCTTTAATTGTGTAACTTCTGATGGTTTTGCAATGATACTTTTGTCTCTTTTGTAATATTTTTTTTTTTGGTAAATAGTTGATCTGTTTTGGTTGTTTAACGTGGAAAAAAAATGTACAATTAGTTATTTTTTACATTAAATCAAATTCAAAGTACTTAAGTCTCAAATGGAAATACAGTAGGATTTGGAATTTGGGAAGCAAAGATTTGTGCAGCTTCAGAAGTCTGAGTTTTGCCCTCTATTAACTATACAATTGTCCTTAATAAATAGACTGGAGATGCGTGGATTATTACGCATGTAAAGATTCTTCAGTTTATGTGGTTCAGTTGACATCTGTATGTCACTTGCTATGTTATTAGCTACCCTGATCTGAAAGGTCTGTGATGTAAATGACTGGTTTGACATTTGAACACTGATCTGCTACACACCTTTTCTCCTTATGGTCACCGGGGTATGGTGTACAGTCCTCACTTCAGCCGTCTTTTACAGTTATGTATTCGGTCAACCATAAAATGTGAACCGTCAAGTATTTAATTAGTTGCACTGTACATGTCCTGATATAGAGGAACAGACGTGCTCCACTGAAAATAATCTTGCCTGCTAATTTCAGTTTTGAAACAGTAATTTCACATTCCTGAGCGTTTTGTTGAAGTTTCCCTTTGTTACTGTGAAATATTCAAATACAGGAAGTTAGTCAGATGTTGGTGGAGCATATTTGGGACTTTCCTGTCGACTCTCACTGATGTAATGCTGGTTTGGTCTTGAACAATGTGAGCAGGTCTGTAAACATTGTCTAATCTTGAACAAAGGAATCGCGTTGGATTAGTTTCATGTATTCATTCAGGGAACAGTTTCCTTGATTCCATCCGCATTTGCTCAGTATGACCTTTTAAAAGAAAGATGAATCAATGTTTTCCATTTGATAGCTCATATTATATATGGGTTTCCCATCGGACATTGGGACTGTCTCATTGTCTTGTCGGTTTTGCTGAGACTTCAGTGTTGCGGTCTTGCAGAGTCTTGATCGATAGCTATGCCTCCATCTATTATTATCCACCCCTCATGTTGGAAGCGTGACCTAGTTGTATGAGCTGGAGAAGTAGCTCTGTGCCCTTGAGCTCGCACTTATCCGCTGACTGCAGTTAGCAATCCCATGGGTTCAAGTGGAGCAATGCAGCATGCAGGAGTATGTCTGTGTGTGTGTGTGGGGGGGGAGGTTTATCTCCATGAGCTTGTATCACAGCTTTCCATGTGTCTATGCGGCTACAGTGTTTATTTTATTATTACTTTCTGTCATAACTAGAGGGAAAAAATATGTAACTCACGCTGTGTGTCATGTGCTGTGCAGGAAGAATTCTCACTATGCTATTGGCCAACCAATCAGCTCCATTCCATGTCGTGAAAAGAAGGTTCATTTATTCATTTAGCAGACTTGTATCCAAAGCGACGTACATTTGAGGAATTCGGGGTCAGTTAGTCCTTGGGGTAATTCAGAGTTAAGGGCCATGCTCAGGAGCCCAACGGTGACATCACTCGACCGACCCTGGGATCTGAACCAGTGACCTTCTGACCACAGACATAGTATCCAAACTCACTGAGCCGGGCTGTTCTCCTATTGAGGCGTACACGGTTTTCCTATTTTGTTGGGGGTGGGGGTCTGCAGTGTGATCTGTAGCCTGCAGTGCTGTTCGATGTCCAGCTTTGCTGTGCTCGTCACTGTGTGAACATTGAGCTCATCTCTGCATCCTGATATCGACAGTGTGGTGGAGGGTCTGTACTCAACTTCCTGAGCCTCCTGTGAGCTGTGGGAGAGTCACTACCTTGGGTGAAGTTACAGAGCCCGGCTGGTATGACCAGTCCTCACAGTTACGAATTCCATTCCTACTGTGTCCTCTGTCATATACCCAGAATTCCTTGCTGTCAGCAGTACCACTCTGAGTAAAGTACACGAAATGTAGGGCATCTAGTTTGGTTGATGCTGTTGCGTTTAGTCCTTGATTGTAGACGCTGTCCCCAATTGCTGTGTTCTAAAATCAGGCTGGCAGGAACAAAAAAAGTCCAGTTTAGCAAGAGGTTAATAGCAACCTCACTGTCCCGTATAATCAAGCAGAGAGCTGTTATTTCCAGGGCTTGAACAGCATTTCTCTGGTATGGTCAACATGTGTGTCATGTGCTTGGCGTACGGAGAGAGAGACCCCACGCTTACAAAAAGATGTGGCAGCTGTTTTGGTTATGAGTAAAGTTTTGGAGAAAATCTGACCTAAGGCGTCAAATGAAGATGAGACTTCTCTGGAATAGTTAGAAAGCTTTGTGTGATTTTATTAATTTTTTTTCTAACTTTCTATGTGATTTTACTAACTCTTACAAATGGTGACCGTTAAAGCCACTACAATCAGGAGGAGTCCAGCCAAGCGCCTGCTTGACCTGTGAAAGCCAGTGATTGGAGATGAATGTGTTTACACTCCATCAGACTGTCTCTCCCCCCCCCCCCCGTTTTTTATTCACTGGAGGGGGGTTCTGCTTTTCACAGCGTGCCTTTATTTCCCTTCCTGTTGGCTGCCCGTCCCGCATTTTAATCTGCATCTAAACATGGCTTTCCTCTGCTGTCTGGCGGCCAGCTCCTCCGGGCTTCGTCGCCAAGCTGCCGCTCTCGTTCTGCTCACTTGGCAGCCCTCTGCCCGCATCCGAGCTCAGGCGCCCTGTCCGTAGCACCTGATTCTCCTAAATCAGACCTCGACAGCTCCGTCTCATGATGGCTTAGGAATGCGGGATGAGCCTCTACCAGCACATAGTCTGCGCTGGTTGAGAAAACAAGTCACTCCAGCCCATCGGCCCTGATTACGGAGCTCCACACCAGGGCCCCAGCTCCCAGCCCCACTCTCTGGGATCTTTCTTACAGCAGCTGGCTGCGATGGGCTGTGCACAGCTTTGGCGGCATGACAAGGTGGACTTGTGGCCTTTGTGGGTGGAGTCAGGCAGTACTTGTCATCGCTGGGGAATGAGGCCTGCTGAGAAGCATGGGAGCCAGTGTGCACACCTGTGTAATCATCTAACGAGGACCTTGAGGCTGGCTGTAGTAAAACGGGCATCACTGCAGCTTCATTGTTCCTTCACTACGGAATAGATGAAAGAATAAATGGTCTTTCTTTTTTATTTTTTACTCCAAGAATGTTTTGAGACTCCCGCTGTACTGGCCTTGTTAAAAATGCAGTGCACTGCCCATCACTGCTCTAACTGTTGACAGGAGCTGGCTCCGCCTACCACGTCTGGGTGAGCCATCAAAGCTAGGCATTTAACTGTGTACATTTTTGATTTTGTTGTCACAGGTTGCTACAGTGTGTATTCCTGCAGGTTCCCAAGAAAGCGGGGCACATCTTGATTGCCGGGGGGAGGTGGGCAGCCAGAACAATCACCATGTATTTAGGAAGCATACTGTAATAATGGCCAGCTCCCTGCTTGGTGACTGTGTCCATCCTAGGAGGACATCGCATTATGTGCCCTTGGGGTGATGATATACAGGGCAACACTTTGAGCAATGTTGCCGGGCAGTTTAGCTGACCATTGATGCTTGGGCACTTTTCAATTGATATTAGACAACAACATTTTCTATTTGAAAAACTGATTGGCAGTGGGCAACCTTTCGCCATCATCCAGATCCAGATGAGTTGCCCTTTGTCTCACCTGGCTGGCAGATGTCCGGCAACCGCTCAAACAATTGCTGTCTATAATCACCTTTAGGGTCTGTTTTGGGAGTCCAGCTCCAGTGCTCTGCATTTTCTGTACTCTGCCTGATGGTGTTTGCGAAATGTTTTTGTGTACATTTATAAAGACCTTATTCCGGCTTGAGTTGTGCAGAACTTCACCAACTGACTCTCTTAGGTGGTGAATAGCCCAGGAGCATGTTTGACTTGCAGAGCTGTGAGTGTGGGGTGGGCAGCTTTCTTTAAGCTTGCACTGAGCTATTGTTCATTTTCTTTCTCTGGCAGTGGGGGCTGTGAAGGGCTGTTGCTATAGTGACTGCAGTGCTACAGCCCTGGTTATTCTGGTGACCCCCCCGCCCCCCACCATGCAAGCAATTGGAGGATCTCATTAGGGGTCCATGTCAGCCAAACATCTTCCATCATGCTCTCAAAATGGACCCCATAAAACCACTCAAAGTGTCTCTCACTGAACCCCTACTATACAATGTCCCTTACTAAAGCCATAAAAGGTCAGCTGCAGTGGGGAAACTCCGGGCCTCTTCCTGGATCCACATCTTGGATAGTTTTTACTCAAAATGAAAATGCTGTCCAGCCTAGGGTGGCCATGGGCTACCGAGGATATAACCTCCTGGTTAACGGAGCAGGCAGGACGTCCTGTGAACGGCATTACAGGAAGGACGAGGAGGGGCCTGGCCAGGACATGTCGGAGCTGAGAAGTGTGCGCCAGTCTGGGCTTTTCTTCCTTAAGAGTGCCACTGTGATGGATGACCTCTGTGTGAAACGTGTGGAAATGAGCAGGACCGCCATTATGGATTTGAAAGCCGGAGCTCTGTGAGGTCAGACCACTTGTGAGGTCGGCCTGGGCTTGGGAGGTCACGGGTAATTCGGGCCCAATGTGGGGTTTACCTAGGGATCCGGATGATCAGAACCTGTGAGCTCAGCGTGTGGGTTAAACCCGAACTGTCTCTGATCTGCTTTATTAGCAGAGGTGGCAGGAAATGGTCTTTGTTCCACTCAGCTTTGTTTGCTTACTTTCTAGCCTTGTTTTTGTATTAGATTCTTTTAAGAAATGGTGTTTTCAGGAAAAAATACATATTTTGTCTGTCTGAAACACAATACAGACAGATTTATAAATGTTGATTCCTATGTCCAAGCTGTTTTTACATGAAGTGTCAGTTCTGGACAGACAGCCGCTGGTTTGGCATTACTCTCTGGTTGTAGCTTTAGGAAACATAGATGTGATCCTGTTGATATCTAGCCAGGACAGCCACAGAGAACCTTTAAGGCTTCCCAGGTTTTTGCAATTACATAGAGGGAGAGGTGTGGCTTGGGGAGGGGGTGTGGTCTGTGGCAACGGGGGCTGGGCCAGAGAGGGATCAGTGGGCAGGATGTGGGCGGAGTCAGCAGACAGTCAGCCTGTCAGTGCCGCTCCAGAGGCTGCAGTGGAGCTGAGTGAGCATTCAAGCCCAGAGGGGGGAGTAGACAGACACGGATCCCCCAGCGCCGTGTGTGCGAGAGAACAAGAGAGAGATCTGTGAGCAGAAGGAATGGCCAAGCAGCGCTGAATGTGAGGCAGTCGCCGGGCTTGCGGACGCTTGTGCTTGGAATCCTGCTGCCCTGGGATATGTGATGATTTTGGGGCCTATCCCCGGGCTCAGGAAGGGACAATGCCAACTGGTGAGCAGCTTTTTTCTTTTCTTCTTTTTCTAAACTTTTACATCCCGCTTTCTTTTCTTTTCTCAACTGTTACATCCCGCTTTCAAGCCTGGTGTTGAGACAGTTATTGTTGATCCCTGAAGTGTGCAGAGTGTAACTAAGGGAAGTCAAACTTAAAATCCACAGCTGCTCTAAACAGTCATTGGGGATATTTAGCAAAAGTACCTTCCGCTGCAGAGGAGTGTAGCATAATGATGTGTTTGAGCAGTATGTGCTGTGTTGTTGCTGTCATCATCAATATGCTGTTTTCGGTTTTGGTTTCAGGCGAAGTTTTATTGGATTTCGATGAGACCCGTCTAAGCTCTTGTATCAACAGGACTTTCTCTGCTTCTCCTTCTCTGTCAGATTCCTATTATGTTTCCTGCTTCACTGGTCTGTGGGGGATGAATGTTAAAATACCTTCTACGGCCTGTGACCCAAATTGCTGCCCCCGGGGTCCATAATTACGCTCCAGTGCCACTGAGACATTGTCTCTCTCTGGGACATCTGCTCTGTTTGTGTGTGTGTGTGTGTGTGTGTGTGTGTGTGTGTATGTGTGTCGGGGTGGGGGGGTCAATCCGTTGTGAAAACTCCAGTTTCTTTCTCTGGCAGCCCCCGCCGTATTGGGTCAGGATCTCTACCAACCTGGCAAAATAGAGGACCTATTTCGGGAAGGGCTTGGATTTCGGCTCTCTGCTTTGGAAGGTGTAATCTAATCACCGAGGGGTTCTGCCCAGTGCGTGGACACTCTTGCAGCTCAGTACCTATGGGGGGGCTCAATCTGCCCCCCCCCCCCCCACTTATCTGCTTGTGTGGGGCAAAAGCATGCAACGGAAGGCAGATGTGAAGATAATCCCAAAGTAAACAGTGGGAGGGACGCTCTAACTCCTATGAGGCGACCTCTGCCAGTCACTGAGCTCACTGTCAACTGTCCCATTGCTTTCTCAATCAAAGATGGCCCTTGGCATGTCAGCATAGGTTATGGAATTTAATAGTTTGGGATTTCTTTGCAAGACCGATATGATGGGTGTTTACGCTCTGGACTTGGTTCCCCTGTTAGAGTATCGCTTACCCTCACTGCCATGGCAGGCGATAAAGAGCAAAGTTCCGTGCTCCTTATTTTTATCTCATATCTGCAGCCTTGTTACACTTTTTGATTTATTATCAATTGAATGGAAACCTGTTTGAGAACTCCACAACTTGTGAATTCTTTGCCAGATTCTTAGATAGTGCTATGGAATCCTATTGACGGTGGTAGCCAGCCAACAGTAAAAGAGAACTTCTTGATGGGTGTTTTTGTTTAACCCCATGAGTTTTAATTGGTGTGCATGAAGCGTGAGCCTTTTGCACTTTATCACAGCTTGTCTAGATTCCCTGGAACTCGTGCACCAGGTGAATTGAACATAAGGCAAGTTCATTGTATGTTTTACTCCTTAAATTAGACAGTATTAAACAAGCTGAGACAGGAAGTGGCATGGCAGGTTGGCAGTGGCCACTGAGACCTGTCCCCCTGCTTGTCTGAGGCTTGTCTCCTGCTGGCCCCACAGTTTACATACTTTAACATTCTTTCAGTCGGTCCTCTCATATGCATTTACCCCCTTGGGGTCTGGATGCAAGATCTCCATACCGTTTCTGCCCTGATGAGCTTAGATGATGTGGTGTCATCAGTTAAGGGGTCTTCTTAGGCCTCATTGTGCATAACATGCACAATAATGTGTCTATTTAGGTTCTCTAGGACGTTCTTAGCTTGTAGTCTATTTGAGTCGCCTGAATCTCTTGAGGTATATTATTTTGGAAAAGAACTGTAGACGGTGCATTATGTGGTTCCATTTTAAAAGCATTAAAAGTACACTAGTTTATGGATCACTACATTTTCCTTGCATGCATATTCAGAGTGTACATCCCAGAGGCTATAACAGTTTTAATGAAGGGTGCGGTGACCTTCCCTTTACAGCTTCTGCAGCTAGCCCAATATTGTAACAGCTGTCAGTAGATCTGACGCCTACACAGCTCCTGTGATGCAAGAGGCATATACCCCTTAATCAGAACTGGGAAAGGTTTGAAGCTGTGAGGGAGACTCAACAGCATTGGGGTGGGTGGTGGTGGTGGTATCAGACATATGGGGTAACAGCGCTTAAGGCTTGTGGTCTTTGGGGTGTTTACTGTGTAGGTCAGCTTCTCTGTTCTGATTGTTGTGTGCAGCCATTGGCTGGAGGTAGGTGGGAAGGCGGGGCTTCTACTCTCCCTCTACTGAACTACTCATCTACTGTCTGCAGTGCCCCACTGCCACTTTATGGCCCCATTGGCTGGTAGGACACCAGGGCCCTGACTGCGCTGTGCTGACTCCTGCACTGTTACACTGTGGCTGTTCCTGTGTACTTTGGCTCCAGCTGCTTTGTCCCTCCTGCTTATATGGCACTATGATCCCCAAGCATAACAGCTTTCCTCCGTTACTGCTACTGCACTTCTCCTGTTTAATTTTACGTTTGGTACGCATTTACCATAGTGAGATTCCTACTGATAATATTTATCTGCACTAGGTGGTTCTAAGACTTGTGTCTGTCTGTGTGTCTGTCTGTGTGTCTGTCTGTGTGTCTGTCTGTGTCTGTGTTAAACCTGCCCACAGCTCAGGCTATTGTACTGTGTGAATTGAATGATGTCATGACAGACTGTGGGTCTCTGCAGTAGCACTCAAAGAGCCCCCCCGCCCCCACCGCACCCTGTTGGATGGGGGGGGGGGATGTGAACTGGCCAATCAGGTTGGCTGCCTTTGTGTTTTCGGGGATTTGTTGGATAAAAGCTGACTCATGGAGCGGCAGCAAGTCCATAGCCCATATGTCGGGAAGGCTCTTCTGTTGTCTGTCATATGTCTCCCCCCCCCACCATGTATCTGCACCTTTTAACAGCCCTCCTGTCTGATTTTTACTGGCTCATGTCCTTTTAGAGTGGGAACTCCTGTACATTCTGCTTCATGCAAACTGTCCTGAGGTCAAAGCTGTTAACAAACATATATTTCATAAGTTTTTTTGGGGGGGTTTTGTGTTCTTTGGAATTCATCCCATTTAGTAGGACTTAGCTATATTCCAGCCAGTTACGTGCTATAGCATTGTGGCTTTGTTCAGCCCTCAAATTGCATATTCTTGATTGTACGCTATATTCTCAAAACTGGAGAATAACGTGTATGTACACATGAATTTCCCATAGTATAGTATGACCTGGATAGTATGTACTAATTTGACCATGTCAAATCAAGTAAGCCTTTCTGGGAATTATTTCCTATTCAGCATCGACATTTATGGTGCAGTTTACCATGGGATATATATATTAACGTGTAAAGTAAGGTAACAAATGGTGAAGACTCCTTTTTTAAAAACTTGCAGATGTTTCGCTTGTATCCTGGGTGCGGTGTTACATTTCCCAAAAGTGCAAAACGGCTTAGTAAGGAAATTATAAATGTAAATTGTATTCATATTTCAACAGTATGCATATGAGAGCTTGGTAATGGGCAGATATTAATAGCGAGTATGAAGTATACACTTTGACAGGGGTATGAATGATCCTGTTTGAAGAATTAAAAAATGACTGGATGATCAAGTATCTTTCAGATTGTTTGTTCTTCACGATATTTGGAGACTGGCTGTGTTTACTGAACTGCTTTTGGATGCAAATCCATTGTTTAGGCTTTTGTTTTTGTCCAGATGTTAATCTCTTCAACTGAACTGTTATGTAATTTTCATATAAATGTACATATCTTGAATAAATAAACCATTGTCTTTGTTTTTAAGAAGTGTAACTGTGATCCAAGGAATGGGGGGGGACTGAAATACTGCCTATTTCTCAGCCAGAAAAGAAGGAGCGGGGGGGGGGGTTAACCCTCTTAAGCTGGTCCCATTCGCTTCTTCAGATTTGGGGGGGCAGTGTGACATTGGGGCAACTGGCTGACTGAATCTTGTCTGACACCAGAGATTCAATGCAGCGCAATGCCGACTAGCATAATCCCAGCACAAGGAGCGGTTAAACATGCAGGCTTATGTGTATTATCAGGGGACATTAAAGAGATCAGGTTGAACATAATCTAGGCTAAAGGTAAACCTCCCCATTGTGGCGTCTACCATTACCTCAGCCCTCCATAGTTCAGCTTCTCTTTTGATTCCGAAGCCAGGATTCTCGGCTACTGGCTGTGAACCTGCCGAGGGAGTGTCCATGAGAGAGCCAAAATCTACCTACCTTTTGGCATCCTCGCTTTACCTGCCATGGACCCGTGGAGTGTGTTCCCATCAAGCATGCAGGATCTGGCTTCCGTTTTTTGCATTTTGCCATGAATGAAGAGAGTAACAAGTTCAGAAACCTTCCATGTAATCCAACGCAAGCTTGTGTTTCTGAAAAAGGACAACACTGTGGATGTTTTTTTTTGTGGTTTTCTTGAACTTTTCTGTTAGCATTTTAGCATTTGAACAAAGGAATTCACGTATGCATGCTTGTCCCTTGTATGACCTCTGCTTTAAATCTTAAATCTTTAGTTTTTTTTTTGTTTGTTTTTAGTGTTTTGTGACTTACTGAGCAGGGGCCTTATCCAGCATCACTTTTATACTTTTACAGCTGGTCTTTTACAGCGACAGGGCAGGCTAGGAGCACGTCTTGAGTACGTTGTCAATTTTTAACCTTGTTGTGAATCCTGTGCCCTAACTGTACCCTCTGGTGCCAAATATCCTCTGGTTCTCCCTTTAGGCTGTAGTGTCCCACTCATTACTCAGGGCCCCATGTAGCTCTTTATAGTGATAGCCTGGCTCCTTCAGGGATTCGATCACCCAAAACAAATGGCTGAGCTGGGCAGTGTCATGTTGCTCTGTTGGTAGCATGATTGTGAATGTGTTGAGGGATCCTTGTCCACACCAGTCATGTGTGAACAGCTCTCCCAGTAGGCTTCCTGTTGTGGACAGGGCCCCACAGTGGAGAGAGTTGGTGGTTTAAGATTTGGTCGTCTTGTATGTTACCATGGAGTCACTATAAGCCTACCATGGAAGTGAGTTTCCCAAGCAACCATTTTCTGGTAGCTCATTAGCCAAGGTGCATACCCCTCGGTAATCTGCCTGGTCTTGCAGGAGCGGGCCATGGAGACCATGCTAGCTGGGGTCCTTGTTTGAAGGGGTGGGGCCTTCCTTCCTATGTTTTGTGAAGTCATCAGTTGCTCAAGTATCCCGGTTCTGCAGGAAGGACTCGCTGTAGAATGTGTTCCTTGTGTCGTAAAACGGACACCATCTTTTCCTTTGTGACTGTATGGAAATGGGGGGGCTTCATAAGTACTGAAATAGACCATCATTATCTTGCATATCTCTGGGGGAAGCAGGTGTTCAGGACTAGAAGTACAGTTGGATTCATTTTGGTTCCTTGCTTTATTGTGCCCTTCCTTATAGTGTTGCCCTGAAGTGCTTATCAGGTATAACACATGTACAGAATAACACACAGCCGCTACTGCCTTTAACATCCTTACGGCTGTAGCGTTTTACTTGACGTAATCGTAGTTGCTTTTTCCACTGACACCAATAGATATCCAATTATGGGCATCCCTTTGGATAGGAGGATCTAACTTATCCCCTCCCCATAAGTACATCAGCTAGATTTTAACCTACGTAGCTGTGAGCCAATTCCAAAAATACATTTGAATTAGGTTGAAAATGTGTTTGAAATATTTGCCCTCTACAAAAATTCTATTATCTAAGTTGAACTGTTGGAAATACTTTCGGGAACAAGCACACTTGTCACTGAAACAGGGACGACCCCGACCCCCCCCCCCCCATGCCTTTGATGGAGTCTAAGCTGAAAATACTCCTCTTCCTCTTTCCAGGACAGTGCCTCTTGGAATGTGGAACTCCATATTTATGCGGATAGATCTCAGAGACCACCGGGGTTTTCATGACTGCGTCGGTTTTGGGCAGGGAGGTCTGGGAGCCGCAGAAGCGAGCGTCTGTCTCTCAGACGACGTCTCGATGGCACCAGGCTGCCCGGAATAGAGGGCCTCTGTCGGGCTGGCTGGCGTTGGTGACGAGCTCGCCGCCGGGTACAAAACGCCCATTCATCCCTCCATCTGAAAAAGCAAATACCCTTGTCATTACATAGTTAATGTGCTTATTGAAGCTTCCTTTTGTGCCCTTGGTGTGTCTCACTGTGGGGGATGAAGCGCTTTCCAGGGAGGATGGGTCAGTCCAGTGCATTGCCGCCAACCTCCACGGCAGCCCGGGCGATGATGCATGGGTGTCTCATGTCGGACTTGAAGAGATCCTCTTTTGTAGCGCAAACAAGTCTGCAGATGTTCCCAGATCCTCTCGCGGGGTTTCACCTTTCCACCAGTGAAGGTGTAGCTGTGTTTCTGTTCTTTGTTGTGGCTTGGCCGCTGCCGCTGGAGCCTCAGGCACTGTCATTTGACCGTAGGTTAAAGACCCTGGATCGGTGTTACCCTGTAAGTGGTAGGTGGTTTGCCCATTAGGCAAGCCTTTCTGTTTTTTGTTTGAGGTCCGCTGAGGCCACAGTCGCACTGAGCTTCACCCTCTCTCTCCCTCTTGTCTCCACCCTACCAGACGACTCCACCCTCCCCCTGGACACCCGTCCCTCCCTTCCAGAGACCCCCATGGAAACCCCTGACAGCGAGCGGCCTGTCAGCTATAGCTCCACCTCCTCCTCCGCATCCTCGCGTGACAGCCGCTGCTCCTCGCTGGCCCCGGCCTTCCGAGCCTCTTCGGAGACTGATCCGCAGGCCGGCGCAATCCGGCTTGAGCTGGTGCCGGCCCGGCAGCTAGAATGTGGCGACCCGCAGCCGGAGCGAAGGCAGGAGGCCATGCACGGGCATGTGCAGGGCGCCATGACTAAAGCCACGACGGACCCTATGGCGGAAATTGCAGCGGTACCCGCACCGGAACCCACAGGGCCCAAACTGCAGTATGTGGACAGAGTGGTGCAGGAGATCTTGGACACAGAGAGGACTTATGTGCAGGACCTCCGAAGCATTGTGCAGGTGAGAGACCAGCTTGGCACCTTTCACTAAAAACTTAAACACTTTAGTCCAAAGTGACATGCATTTAAGAAAGCAGGGTCAGCCAGTCCCTGGAGCAATTTGAGGTTAAGTGCTTTGATCAAGGGCCCAATAGCGGGATCACTCTGCCAGCCATGGGATTGGAACTGTTGACCTTCCAATTAACAAGTCTTGACCCACAGAGATGTAGCAGCATATGTGAGCTGCCTGCTCCTGGTAGTGCAGTGGAGTGGGGTTAATGTCTGCCTCTTTCACTGCAAACTTTCACAGCATGTATTACATACCCACACTGAATCAGTACATTCATCTGTTTTAGGCCATTGCATAAAAAATAAATGATGTATTGGAAAGGATGCACATCCCTGCATGCTGAAGCTGAGAAAATCAGGAGGATTAGCTTCTTGTAGCTGCAATACCTCTGACTGACCAGAATGCACTCTGGTTATTCCAAACACTTCACCCATTCACATGCATGCAAACACACACAGAAAAATGTGCTCGGGCCTCTGGCCTCAAAGGCCTTTGGGATTAGTGGTTCGCATACTTGCCCCTACAGTAGGAAGAAAATTGTCATGTCTAGACTGGCTGCTTTTCTGGGACTCTACTTTGTGAGTAAATACTGGTGTAGGATTATTGCATTACCTTCTTTGGGTGGAAATCGAAGGCCTACTACATGGGCAGTGGGACATGTGGCGCAGTTAGGAGGGCCGCGGGAGGCGTGGCTGAGAGGGCCATGAGAGGCGCAGGTGGGTAGAAGTGAGTTTGACTCCGTCCTCATGTCTACTTGGTCCCCCCTAGCAGAAAGCCCCGGCCTTTGGGGAAGCACAGGCCCTTACTTTCTTTGGGTGCAAATCGAAGGCCTACTACATGGGCCGTGGGACATGCGCCGCAGTTACGAGGGCTGCGGGAGGAGCGGCGCGGCTGAGAGGGTCGCGGGAGGGTAGACGTGAGTTGCACTCCGTCCTCATGTCTACTTGGCCCCCCCGAGCATGAAGCCCCAGTCTTCAGGGAAGCACAGGCCCTCACTGTAGCAGGGAAATATCCCGCTTCCTCATGGAAAGGCCCTAAAGCCAAATAAAATCAGCCGTCTGAACAGGGGGTTGGAGGGGAAACGAAGCCAAAGCGAAGTGGATGTGTGCTAGCCGGGGCAGCAGGATGTGGAGGATGACCGAGGTCATCCGAGCGAGCGCTAGGGCTTCCACTTGGAGGAAGCGAGCCTCCTTTCTGCGCTCGGGGTCCTTGGGTAACTGAGGCAGCCCAGCGAGGTGTCCTGCTACAGCTCTTATAAACAGGGGCTGTCATGTGGGAGTACACTGTGATTAAGTAATTTAAAGCTAAACCGTGTGCTTAACCATCAGGGGAGTATGGGAATCACTTCCAGGAAACGTTTTTAAGGGTTCAGTTGTGTCTTGAAGAGCAGTATTTTTTCAGAAATAATTTTAGGGTCATTTTAGAAGCTTGGGGTCTTAATGTGTATGTGTGTGTGTGTGTGTGCGCATCAAGGAACTGAAATGGGGGGGGGGGGGGTTAGTGTGGGGGTATAGCTTACTCATCTATGAAGCCTTTCTCTCTATTTTTTGGGAATATCGGGTTCATCTGGCTCAAAGATTAAGACAGGCTGTGTTTTGGCCCACATTGCAGCCAAAACTCATTCCATGATGATAGATCATATCCTTCAAAGCACGTCTTCAAAGTCCCTCAGGTTCTGGAGTGATTTCAGATCCCTGTAGCATATGAACAACATCCCCACAACTCTGGAGTGGGAGAGCTTATAGCCTATGTGAAGGGGATGTAAAGCCCTCAAAGGTTTTGCAGTGCTTATTTGTGTCATGAGTTGTACTCTGTCATCTAATAATGCTGATTTAAAATCACTTGCACACCTCTGCATACGTATCATGGAGGGTATCAATCCCATTGACCAAATTACGGGCAAATAATTTTTTCAGCTAATCGCAAATATGTGCTACAAGCATAGAATATGTTGTATGCAGAATTAACTGTAAATGTGATTAACTGAAAGAGGTTAAGGCCTGCTGAATGTTTACAGTTGTCGTACATCAGACAGATGATAACCAGAGGAGGAAATGACTAATGTGTAATCAGGTGTGTTCATATTCTGAGTCTTTATATAGGAGAGCTAAGATCTAAGGGATCTAAGAGGCTGTATCACGCAGCTTCGCTTCCTGTGCTTGGCATATGAGGTCCTGCTCTCTGTGCCATAGTATACGCAGCACCTCAGGTCGTTTAGGAAGACAGTTTTGTTTTTGTTACCGCGGGCTGCCCCTCTCCGTCCCTGCCGAGTTCACCTGAAGGTTGGGAGGCTCCCTGCTATCTTGGCATTTAGAGTTAGTAAGGCTGACCGTGTACACCTGCTGGTACCATGTGGGGATGGTGGCGAACATGGCTCCTGGGATTCATCGTTCATTGGGGGTGCATCGTTCCACACGGAGCTCTGAATGGCACCAGGCTTAAAAGCCATCTAATCCTCCGTGAAACTGAACGTCGATGCCAGACACCTAAGTGGCGCTTGGCCTCTGTCTCGGGTGCCTCTCGTATCGGATCCAGTGCACTGCTGGTGGGAGAAATGAGGCTTTGAAGGCCGTGGTTTTGTGGAGTTACTCGGTGCTGTCAAAGCACGCCCTGGTTTAACCCAATGGGAACCAAAAGTCAGCAGGCACCTTACAGTGTGGGATAGTCCTTCCAGCTGTGTGTCTCGAAGCCTCATTTCTCCACTGCACTTAGCCATTGGGGTGGCTGGACTCAAATAATCCCAAGCAGTGCAGTTAAACTCGGCTCCATTCCCATTGTGAGATTAATATATTACTTTGGGGACAAGAGCTAATTTAACCGGATGGACAGTTTCTAGTCCATGTCCCTCCAGATAACACAACATGGGAAGCTTATTTGAGGCCAATGTCACCCTGTGTGTGCACTGCCCTCTGACGTTCATGCTGCCTCCTGATGTCTCCACAGGACTACCTAGGCTGCTCCTCCAGTCAGGCCCAGCTGGCCCTGGGGTCAGAGGAGAAGAGAGCCCTCTTCGGGAACATTCGAGATATTTACCACTTCAACAGGTAACCACGCAGCTGTTGGGTTCATCCCTACAGCAGGGGAACATAAAGATGGTGGGTCAGTCAACCTCCTTAACAGGCAGACTTGAGGGGAAGTCTGTCTCATTATGAGAACCTTCAGTGACCCACGCAACATGATGAAGGCTTCCAAACTCTCATGCAGGGCAGGTGCAGGAAACTTATCTGGGCTGACATCAGCATGGATACTCTGGTTAAATCAGACCGATTTAACTAACCGTTCCATTTCTCCCAATGCGGGGCGGGGCCCCGATGTTCGCCGGGGCCTTAGGCTTAACACCTCGGGTAGCCTCATCGTAATTCTGCGTCTGGGCACTGGATTTAAGTGGCCAGCAATGTAGGTGTGAGATGACAGTGCTGCTCACTGTGCTGTCATGCCCCCCATGTTGTAAAAACGGTCAAAGAGAAATGAGTTTTAACATCAATATTAGAAAATGAAGCTGAAATCTCTGGAAGTCCTGTGTATACAGCATGGACAAAGTTTATATTGTTAGTTTGAAGGGGGGAAGCTGGCTTGATAATGACAGCACTTAGCTGCTGAAATGAACACCACAGTCTCCACTTCACCCCCCCCAGTCATGTACCTATTGTATACCATGATGGTTTCCATGGTCACTATTTAAAAAAAAAAAAAAAAAAAACAGAATTGAATGCCCTGAATACATGGAAGTCATTTCTTTTGTGTTGTCAGTTGAATTAAATGTATTAATAGCAAATATGGACTGTGTCACTGCCAAGGATTGCTGGAGAGCACACATTTAATGCATCTGAAAACCTCAACATGGTATTAGAGCGCAAGCCAATAACAAGCCAACTAGAACAAAAAAATAAGCCCCAAAGTAATGGACTCCCTTTGTGTTCCAGTGAGCTGCTGCAGGAGCTGGAGAAGTGCCAGGCTGACCCAGTTGCTATAGCGGAGCGCTTTGTGGCCAAGGTAAGCACCCTCACACGGCCGTCAGCTGGCGTCCTGTCACTGAAGGAGCAGGGAGTGTCGCCCCTTGCTGGTGGCTGACTGCACACGCTGCTGATGTCTTGACGTTTGGCACGCAGACACACACCACAGTACCCCGGGAATCTGTGCTATTTGTCTTAGGACCATAGTTATCATTCAGTTTTAAGTTTTTCTCAGGATACATGATTCAGATCCCAAGAAACAGAATAGCAGTATTCCGAGGTTTGGGTTTTCCTTTCGATACATTGTGTCTTTCGGCCGTAAAAATGGTAGAATGTAAGGTCAGTGGTGGTCATTTCCTCCTGCTCCTGTTCAGGTTATGGAGTTCAGATGCTTTCTGGAAGCCTTTTCAGCTCTTACGAAGCATACACTCTGTTGTTTTGAGAAACGTGCAGCGAAGAGGAAGACAAAGAAGATGGGGGATATATTGAATGTGTTAGACTAGTAAAACCAGGCAAGGTCTCTTCATGATTGATTCCATTGTGTAAGTTTGGTTGGTGTTCTGCTTGGCCAAGCGAATTGACACAATAGAGTGTTTGGAGTGGTGGTGTTTACGTCATACAAACCCAGTCTAGTGTGTGTAGGTTGTCTTGGGCAGGTTCTGTGAATCATAAGGACACAATTGTGAAAGTGACATAGGCCTTGTGGTACCATGTGGGTCAAGTGACAGGGGTCAGAGGTCAGGTGAATGTGGTCACCTCGGAAACATCAGCAGTATGTCTACCATAATCCAGCCCCTGCTGCTACAGGGCCAGCTGTGAACAGGAAGGCTAATTAAAGGGAGCCTTCGGCTTGCACTCAAAGTGCTCCAGTGGGGCTGTAAATCTGCAAAAGCCTCTTCCAACAAAAGATAATTGGATTTTTGTCCTGGCTAATGGTGTTCTTCTCTCTGTGCTGAAATGTGATGAGTAGGCATGTTGGGCTTTGTCCCGAGATGAGACCAAGGCAGTGGAATGGAGTTAACATCATTAGCAGATGGAGTTCCTTGTGCTGAGTCCATTGCTGGAGTGGTATGGCTATAGTGTTGGCAGCATAAGCAGGTAAAGCTCAGTATGATGTCAGCACCGAGTAGAACATGGTTAGCTTCAGGAATATTAGCAACAGCAGGTCAGTGGGCCATTAGCATTATTTTGGGTTGAAACTGATATATAAGGGAATAGTATAAAATCCTAGTCATAGGTTTAGCATCATGGGCAATGAAAGCCTAACTGAGTGCCTTCACCCTGAAACGGTCTTCAGAACTGGTTGGATGCTTGTAAAATTTACCATATAATTTATCGACCCGGTTTGCCAATTGCAACATCTGCTCCTGCTTTGGTTGCCTGCCACCACAGGCTGTGAAGGACGGGCTGGAGCCGGCGTCAGCATCGGGCTGCTCACACGGAGCCATCCGCTGTTGGCTGTAGCCCAGAAGCAGAGATCTGTAGGATGTCTTGTTCATCATTCTGCTGCATCTATACTTAAGTTTCCTTCCAGCTCAGATTGTGATTTTGCTCTCACCGCGCCCTCCCCCCCCACAGTGCCTTCTACTTCCTCACTAGGAGGACTTAATGAATGCTGCCTGATGAGTTTACGCCATGTATAAAGAGCAGATGAGCCTCTTCTGCCCTATATGTCCTAATACCTGTATATACACAGACTTGTCTTCTCACGCATCCTAATACAATTACAATTAATGTATATAGATATGTTTTTTAATTTTGAAATTAAAATGTAAATATGAAAATTTTAAAGTGTTTAAATTTTAAAATTAATTTCTCGGGACATGAGTTATAACTCTTCTCACCATTTTTCTTTTTCCTTTCTAGAGTGAAGAATTCCACATTTACACTCAGTACTGTACCAATTACCCAAGGTAATGCTATTTTGTTTTTAAGATCGTAATTTGAGCTGCACTATTTGGGCTGGACTCTTGCATTTGACTTTTCAGCATGTGCATGCACACTTGCTTGCCTTCACCTTCTGCCTGTCAAGGCATTTGGAGCTGAAGTTGCCGGTAAACTTAGACAGAAGCTGTGTGAGTGTGTTGAAGCATCTGGATGGGCCAGTTTTTAGCCCTAGCAAAGAACCTCTGTCCATATGAGCTTTCCCGGTTAGCCTCTGGAGCTATGCAATGTTTAAAGTTAGCGCCCAGACTTGTGTAGATGTAGCTGTATTTAGTGCAGATATATGTATACTATTACTGTCTCCCACAAGTATGTGTAGAAAATGTTGTAGTGCTAGCATGCTCATACTTACAGCTATCTATAGATGTTTCTGGGGCCATGGCCACTCGTGTCCTCAGTGATTAACGGTCATCTCATCACAGACACAATTCTCCCTGATTTCAAAAGTACTGACACTCTGAGCATTTTGGAGAAACCAGTGCAGTGTCTTCGCTCTCCTTTTGTTGCCAACACTTCGAAACTCTGCAGAACAGTCACTGTCTTTCATGAAGTGTAATCTATCAGTCTGGCTTTCCCACTTGCTCTAGTAATGGAACTGTCCCCCATGAGAGTAGTACATGATCTTCTCATTAGGAAAGGTGCTTGAACCTATGGAGCTGGTGCAATTGATCACTATTTTAATAGCTTGTCTAGAAAGTAGATAATTTACTGTCTTTTAGAAATAGGCATTTCATTCCTAAAGCTATTCAGAGACGTCTAATATTTGTAACGTGGTGTGGTGCTGAGGGTGTTGCTTAATGATTAAAATTGGACCATTTTGATGAGTGAAAGACAAGGGGGAACCATTTTCTCATTTAAGAGAACCATAATTAATATTTGGACCAGATTCAGACATATAGGCATTTCTTTCGATTTGATTTTGTGTAATTGCTTTAATGTTGGCATATTAACCATCCATCCATCCATCCATCCATACTTATTTGCAGAAAGTTAATGTTGCAAGCTTGCTTGTAAGATTTAACTCTTAATTTGAATATATGTATATAGAGTCATGTGTGCAAAGCACTAAAAGCAGTTGAGTATCTATTGATCTGAGAGCACATTCATACTTCCTGAGATGACAGACAGACGGACAGATATTCACTCACTCACTCACTCACTCACTCACTCCATGCCACATGTAGTAGTCCATGTAGTAGGCTTCATGTATGGCTTCAGTCCCAGCCCACAGTGTCAGGCTCTAAGAGTCCACTGAGGCTGGGTCCAGGCACTAACACGTCCCCTTTCCTGCACAGGTCAGTAGCAGTACTCACAGAATGCATGAGGAACAAGGCTCTAGCAAAGTTCTTCAGGGAGCGGCAAGAGACTCTGAATCATTCCCTCCCTCTGGGCTCCTACCTGCTGAAGCCGGTGCAGAGAATCCTGAAGTACCACCTGCTCCTCCATGTCAGTACTGCCTCATGCTAACTTCCCAAGCATCATGCGCCCACTAGCCACAACTTCTCGTACTTTGATAGACTTTGAAGGTTATGAATTATTAGCATGCTGTATACTGATTGTGTAATTAATTAATATAGTGTGTTTTACTATAGCTTAGTTGTTAAACAGCAATTTAAGCAAAAACAACTGCAGGATTCAACTTGACAACTAAAAATATGCACCAGCATTGGGAGCTTACTGTGTAAATGACTTAATAAAATCGCATGTGTGACATAGTTCTGTAAAAATGTTTATAGACATTGCACATACAAAGAGTGGTACATAAACATGGGGCAATGCAGAGGACCATTGATGGAGACATATATCAGCTAACAAAGTTTATCATCTTTTTGGAAGTTCTGAATGTAAACAAATAGACCTTTGTCTTAGAATACTTGTATTGTTCTATGATAAATAAAACGATACATGTGGTATATGAATTTTACAAATACAATTTGTGCACATGCAAGGAGTTGGATAACAATTTTGATATTTGAGATGTAGAATTGTTTCAATAAACCATCTCTTGGGGGGCTGGGGGCTTTAGGAGATTGCTAACCACCTAGACAAGCAGACTGACCGCTATGAGGTGGTGCAGGACGCCATTGACACCATGCAAAGGGTAGCTTGGCACATCAATGACATGAAAAGGAAGCACGAGCATGCGGTACGGCTGCAGGTAGGCTCCGCCCTCAGTTGTGATTGGCCACTGTCAGTGCTGGTCTGATGTGATTGGTGGAGGTTCGGAGTTAGTGGAGAAATGCTACTTGCAGACATGGATAGCATGTATATATGCGATGATGGAAATAATCATCTTCATGTAAACTTTCTTTAGTGGTTTGATATTTAACTTGTTTTCTAGAAGCTTCTAGAGGTTATAAGGCTTTTATATTGTATAGTCTCAGATTAACATGCCCATACCACTTGCAGGAGATCCAGAGTCTGTTGATGAACTGGAAGGGCCCTGATTTGATTGGCTACGGGGAGCTGGTTCTAGAGGGCACGTTCCGGATCCAGCGAGCCAAAAATGAGCGGACCTTGTTTCTTTTAGAGAAGCTATTGTTGATCACAAAGAAAAGGGAGGAATCTTACACCTATAAGGCTCACATAATGGTAAGTGTCATTTCCCAGTGTCAGTGATAAGTTAAATTGTACATAAGTAAATGCTTAGGCTATAGCATTTAATTTCCCCCCATTTCAGCATCCATACTGGAGCCCTTTGGGCTGACTGGTTGTGTTTTTCTCCTTTTCAGTGCTGTAACCTGATGTTAGTAGAAGTCATTCCCAAAGAACCGCTGAGCTTCAGTGTGTTCCATTACAAAAACCCCAAGCTTCAGCACACCGTGCAGGTAAGCAGCGACTGGAGATCTCCGTAGCTGCTCCTCTCTGATGTTCTCCAGGTCCTCACCACACTTTGTGCTCCTCCTCTCCTACCTACCACTCTGGAGGAAATGGCAGTGACCAGGGAAAACACGCACAGTGATCCCTTCGATGTCCCTCACAGAGGAATTAATGTGTAATTGGAGACATGAAATTGTGAATTGCATCCTTAAGCAGATGCATCACAAAGATAACCTGAAGGATCCAGTTTAGCTATGATCCAGATGCCTTCAGTGTTGCTTTTTGGATGAAATTCGTATACTGTGGCTCACCCTGTACTACCGGAGGCCAGTACAACTGGTCAGCTACATTAGACGCGTGCTGCTGTAATCTGGTGTGTGCATGAAAGGAAATTTTGTTTTTCTGTATTTGCAATTGTAAAATGAATTCTGCATATTGTTTTCCAATAGGCAAAATCCCAGCAGGACAAGCGCACATGGATTCTCCATCTAAAAAGACTCATACTTGAAAATCATCCTGCAAAAATTCCTGCCAAGGTCAGTACATGTGCGGGTCTAAGGGCCGCCACGAAGGGGACAGTACATGTGCGGGCCTAAGGCCCGACGCGAAGGGGACAGTACATGTGCGGGCCTAAGGCCCGATGCGAAGGGGACAGCTTTTCCTGTTTTATAGCTCAGTTGTACAGTTCTGTCATTTAGACCCTGTGAACTTCAATTTTCACTTGCAGAAAAAGTGTGTTTTTCTTTAAACTTAAAACAAGAAGTTACGTTGTAGTCTGTTAGGATTGGCATCATGGGGGAACGTGCACGGGCCATGTCCATACCACTGCCAGGAGATCCAGAGTCTGCTGATGAACTGGAAGGGTCCTGATTTGATTGCTCCCCCCCCCCCCCCAAAATGCCAAAGCTGGACACTGTCTTTTTATTTTATATAATTTTTTTTTTATAAAGCCATTAATCCTCAAACAAACAAGGCTGGTCTATCCCAGGGACATGGCTTTGGAAGGTCTGCTTACCCAACCCTACCCCCCGTTTTGAGAACTTTTACTCACCATGCCCCACCCCCCCACGTCAGATTAGTTATGGTGCTGACACTGGTTTATAATTATCACTCTAAGAAACAGCAGTTCAAACGTATTGCATTTCATGTCTCTGTTCATTTATATGATTAATGGCTGGTCTTCTTTTTTTTTTTGGTCTTCAGGCTAAGCAGGCTATACTGGACATGGATGCAGTTGGTGAGTATCTATACAGTTATACAGTGACTGTCATGTGACCGGCACAATGGCTGCTGGACATGGAAGCCTGAAGGCACAAACCACATGGAGGCAATACGAAGTCGCTATCTCCATTCGGTGTTCCACAGATTCTACCGGATTGACTTGCAGCCCCCACTGGGACAGGAAAACCCAGGCGAAGGATGGGCCCACCCCGCGGCGAGTCAGGAGGAAGACTGGTAAGAGCTGACTTCAGCACAGTTTGCAGGAAGTCACTGGTGGCTGTGACTCGCCTCTCTCACGCAGGATTAGTGCGGGATTAACAACATGCATGTAAGTGTTTCCCTGTTGTAGCAGTGATGGAATAAAGGGTATGTTCAATAGCACGCTATTGGCTGAAGAATCCTGGAAGAATGGTAATTGATTTAGTCATGGTCTGTCTGATGATTTTCCATGACCTGTAGTTAATCCGTGGTTTTCTGTCCTTTTTCAGAGCCATTATCAAGATTGCTGAAAAACACAAAGCAAAGTGGTGAGTTTGGGGCATGTTTAAACCCGTTTTGTCTTGACCATGGAAAAAGTGTGGGGAAAAAAAGCTCGACGTAAAAACTCCCTTTTCTCTCTTTTACCTAAATTTATCTCAGGCACTAATCCAGATCCACAAAAGGTAAGCCTCTCTATTATCTGCTTTTGCCTCAACTTGTGAGCTCTTCTTAAACTAGATGATGACTCGACCACAAATGAAATGCTATACAGAAGCTAGGTATGGATTACTTATGGTCTCAAAATTAATTTTCCCCAGAGGGGAAGTCTAGGAGTGGCCCTTCTGTCTCCTATGTCCCAACTGAGCCCCAGAGAGGGGCTGTTGGCCTCAATTGGCCGGACCAGGAGTTTGGTCAGCCAATCACAGGAGTCTCTGGACCCAGCAGAGCCTAGCGACTGTGATGACAACCCACACCTGCCAGAAGCAGAAAATGATGCTGAACCAGGCTTGGTAAGCTGTCATGATGTAGGGCTTAGCAATGTATTAAATTATTTTGGTAATGTCATTGGTGTAACCACATAATCTAAATGTTCCTTTGTGCATCGGCCGGAATTTCAGCTTTATTCTTTGTTAGATTTGACATAGAAACAGCTTGGCAAATTTCTGACTGCAGGTTAAAGGGAAGAAGTCAAAAGGTCAAGGGAAAGGAACTATGAAGAGACTCAACCCACAAGCTTCGGTTGACTGCATCGACAAATGGCGTGACTGCAATATCGGGATGCAGGACTTGCAGGTACCTTGACTAATCCCACCAAACCCACCACTCTCACATTTGAACTTAATTACAAGTTACAACAATGACTTATGGTCTAGTCTAAAGTTCATATTGGTGAATCACTGCTGTGACTTTTTCCAATTAGTAAATATACTATGGTGATATTTTGCATACCTTTTGTGTGTACTTATGGTATCATTGTTTATGTCCCACAGGCTGTTAAAGACTCTCTTCAGATGGACCCCAGCATGTCTCGTCAAACGGAGGGCCTCCTGGCCCGTCCTCAAAGCCCCAACCTTGCCGCCATGATCTCTGGTGGTCACATAGCTCGAAACATCTGGACAGATCATAAGATCCGACGTGCTATGTTTCCAACCCGGCAGCAGACTATCCAGGGAGAGGATGAGGAGGATCTCTACCAGATGTTTATGCCTTCTGAGCCATCTGATCCAGACCTAGTGGCCTCCCAAGAAGGGGGAGGTAGTCGTGGATCTGGCCGTCCTTGTAGCTGGCACATGGAGCAAACGCAGGTACTGGTGTCCACTGAGGCACCATCCAGCAGCAAGAAAGTCCTGCGGCGTGCCAGCAGTGTTGGTGAGAAGAACAGCTCAGCTCCAGATCCAGGGGAGAAGCTTAGTGACCCCCGGGACAGTCTGCAGATAGACTCCTCCAGCAGTGTTTCAGGCTCTGCGGAGCACCTCACCATTGACGACATTGAAAATGTATATGACAACATCAGCTATGAGGACCTCAAGTCCATGGGGCTGATTTGCAGAGAACCGGAGAGCACCCATTATTCTCAGGTGCCAAAGGAGGAGAAACAGACACCAAGCAAACAGGCAGAACAAACTGCCATGTCTACAGGAATGACTGAATCCAGAAATTCGTCTGACGTTTACACTTCCCCATCCAAGGATGGTGTTCCTTTTGGGACATGTGAACTGAAAATTGTGGAGGAAAACATCTACGACACCATTGGTTTCTTGGACCAGCCACCAGAGCCGTTGAAAAGTCCAGCTGTGGGTGAACAGGACACTCTGTTTCTCCAGCCGATTTCTACTGGCAGTGATAGTTTGGACAGGTTTCTCTCTGTGGACAGTCTGCAGAGTTGTGAAGACGAACGCCAGATCTCCATGGAGATGGACTCC
Organism: Mormyrus iriodes; assembly: GCA_011763525.2. Classification (NCBI taxonomy): domain Eukaryota; kingdom Metazoa; phylum Chordata; class Actinopteri; order Osteoglossiformes; family Mormyridae; genus Mormyrus; species Mormyrus iriodes. Next base: position 9,035,857 of record JAAGVU020000039.1, read on the forward strand.
TCTTCCAATTTGGATTCCCTTGCACACAGGTCCCCTGCTGGGAATATGTCAGACAAGGTGGATGAAATCTGGAATGACCTGGAAAACTACATCAAGAAGAATGAGAAGCAGGACAGGCTTACGGCTGCATTCCCAGTGAATGGTGACGAGAGCCCTGTGAAAATGGCAAAGCAGGAGAGCCCTCTGAAATCCTCAAAGCAGGGGAGCCCTCTCAAGGTAGCAAAGCAGGGGAGCCCTCTCAAGGCAGCAAAGCAGGAGAGCCCTCTGAAATCCTCAAAGCAGGGGAGCCCTCTCAAGACCACAAAGCAGGAGAGCCCCCTCAAAGTAGTCAAGCAGGAGAGCCCGCTGAAATCCTCAAAGCAGGAGAGCCCGCTGAAATCCTCAAAGCAGGAGAGCCCTATCAAGGCAGCAAAGCAGGAGAGCCCTATCAAGGCAGCAAAGCAGGAGAGCCCACTGAAATCCTCAAAGCAGGAGAGCCCACTGAAA
>JAAGVU020000039.1:9036442-9050443 GCA_011763525.2 Mormyrus iriodes
AGCCCTATCAAGGCAGCAAAGCAGGAGAGCCCACTGAAATCCTCAAAGCAGGAGAGCCCACTGAAATCCTCAAAGCATGGGAGCCCTGTCAAGGCAGTAAAGCAGGAGAGCCTGGTGAAATCCTCAAAGCAAGGGAGACTAGCACAAGGCATCTCTGGACGACGGGGTCCAGGGCTTTTCAGAGAAGAGGCCATTGAGATTCTGGAGCCCCCAATATCCGCTTCTGTTGTTGTAGAAAACTTGGGGAGCACCAAGACTATTAAGAGCAAGCTGGCAAGATTCAGCAGTGGTAGCTTTAGACTGGATGAGCCAGATATCCAGAAAGAGAAGGGAGAAACACCAAGAGAGCGAGCCTTACTTGGCCTTGGCGGTAGCCTATTTCCCAGGGACTTTGTCAGCTTTGACAACACCTTGGACTCCTCCAGTAGCATCTTCTCAGATGCCATGGATTTCTCCCTGGATTTTGGAGACAAAACCAAGAATAGGGTGTATCTTATGGCAAGGCAGTATAGCCAGAAGATCAAGAAAGCTAATCAACTGCTGAAGACAAAGAGTTCAGACCAGGAACATACCGTTAGCCGGCTGAAGTCAAAGCAGAAGGATTTGGCAGATATTTTGGAAGAAAAGAAGCAAGGAGGCACTGCAATTGGTAAAGCTCGCTCTATGCATTTCTAACATTTTCTGTGTGCGTGTGTGTGTGTGTGTGTGTGTGTGTTAGAATTTAAAAATGTATGTGTACGTGACTAATTAGGAAGCTCTTTGCAGTCAGAGGAAAGCGGCTGTGTAAAGGGTATGTCCATTTCCTTCATGAATTAAGTTTTCCTTCTTTCTCTTAGGTGCAAGAATTGCAGAGTACTCTCAGCTGTACGAGCAGATCCCATTCAAAGAGATGCCCCCTGGCAAGCAGAAAGACCCACAGAACGCCACCCTGGAGGATCCGTGTTTGCATTCTCCCCCTTCACTGGCCCCACCTCAGGGCAGCTCTGAAAGCCATGCCACTGGCTCTTGTGATGAGGACTGGCTCCTTTCCACATACAGTAACGGAGAGCTGGTGGACTTTGTCTCCTGCCTAAATGAAGCTCCCCTTCAGAGGGAGGGCTTGGTATCTTCTTCTGAGAAACAGTTGAGCCTGGTGTTTCCAATACCTACCATCAAATGCTCCTCTCCTCCACAGTCTCCCACCCAGAGGTGGAGTGCTTGCATGGCTCAGCCTAACAAAGAGAACTTCAGCCATGAGCATGTCTATAACTCTCTGGACCGACAAACCCTTTCTGCCAAAGCACTTCCTTATAACAGATGTCAATCCTCTTCCTCCATAGCTGCAAGTGGCAAGAATGGAGATCATTTGGGAGGGGACAACATTGCAGGTCCCAGCATTAGCTTGACGGGTGTGGGGAGTCGGGGATCTGCGTTCGCCAGGCTTGGGTACTCAGGGCGGCAGTCCAGTCTTCCCGAGCGTTACTCTGACTTGACCCTCCAGGACTCACAACAGGTGGTGGTGGTGGTGAGCAAAAGTCCCTCGTCCAATGCTCTCAGGGCCACTCAGAACTACCATGCCAACTTCAAGGACAATGACGATGATGATGACGATTATGTAGAGATAAAGTCTGACGACGAAGAGCTTGCAGATGGAACGCAGCACAAGGAGCCATTGGCCATATCCACGCCTTGTGTGAACCAAGTCAAGCGTGCAGGCCAAGGGCCCTCCATCAGCCTTCCCTGCACACCCATCAGAACCAGCCCCCGCATCCCGCCCCCTGCATTCCCCGACCAGGACAGCCTGGCCCACTACCTGTGGAGTGAGCCACAAGTCTCCCAGCAGAACCTTGTGCAGTCCCTGAGGGAGAAATTCCACTGTCTGAGCTCCAGCAGTTTTGCATGAGGCTCATCTGCTCCTGTGCATTTGTACTGAACGCCGATGTAAAGCGGCTCTGTCAAATGGTCCTGTGTGTATTTTTAGTTCTGAGAGGCCCCCTGACAGTAACTTAGTTCTTCCGTACTTGGCTAAACTTTAAAAACACTATGTATGTATATTTAAGAAATGTAATTAATGTAATTAGATTTATTGTGGTTTACATAGCAATAAAGATATTTTAATTACTCTGAAAGTAACACATTGATCAGATTATAGGGTTAAGTTTCAAAAGGGATTATATTTTTAGAAACTGTGGACAATTTAATGCAACTTGTATGTAGCTGGTGTTTCTGTGGGCTTCAGAAAAGTATGGACATAGAAAAATCTGAATTACTGAGTGACTTTCACCATATAGTATTATTGTGCCATATAAATAAAACCTTTTATGTTACTTTCGTGGAGTGGGGGCAGGGGGAATCTCCTTATACCCCCCCACCCCCACCCCACAATTTACCTCACACAAATGCAAGGACTGACTGAGGATAAAATTTGGAATTGTAATTATAAATGTTAACTGACAAAAACTAAATTGGAGACAAACCAACTAACTCTTATGTAGCAAAGCAAACATTTTAATTATTAGTTTTAGTTGTATCTGATACTGCTTTAGTGCTTATTTTGGTTTTGTTTTAATTAGCAAATGCTGAGCCTGTCCAAAAACCTCCATCCTAATTTTAGCGTATTTTAACTGTGCACATCAGTTGTCACTTGAGAATGTGTGACACTTACCAGCGTTTACTTTGTTATACGCTAACTTAATGTACTTAGGTATACTGTATTTAATACTCAGGAGCTTTGCCTACAAACCAGCTAATAATGGCAGTCAAATAACCAATGAGAGGCTGTATGCATGCTTTGTATGCCTGAAATGTCCATATATAGTTGTACAATTGCAAATGTAGTTTTTAATGTAGGACTATAAGGGTTTGCAGCAATATCCAAGTTAAAGGATCATGCTTTGAGTTTTGCTAACGTACCAACCTAATGAACAAAGGATCATGCTTTAATGTGCTGTCTTGAAGAAATGTATATAAGAAACTCATTTGGCATCAGAAGTACATATTTATTGCAAACTGTGTGAAATGTTGATAAATTTTAGTTCACTGTATTTCTTGTCTTACTGTAACAGAATATCATGCATCTTAACCTAAAATACTAAACCCTAAAAATCTGGGACCATGGAAGAAAGTTAAAACAGTACTGTACTTGTATATTTTCAAATTGAGTTAACAACTCTCTGTTGCCAGTGCGCATATTGACATGTCTGATTACCCGTTTAACATTCACCGTTTGTGGTCTGTTTTGGGATCCATTCTTTGTCCATTTCAGATATTCATAACAAATGTATACAATTTTAGTTCTGTCAGAATTTTCGTCAAATCTGCGGTTAATATGAGTTATTCTAATGAAATGAGTGAATTTGTTGGCACTGATGTGGACTTAACTTCAAATCAAGTATTTTCTATTGATCAACAGTACAGTGGGCATCAGCCGTATGTCTACAGATAATGTGACATTTTAGGGGTTTTTCCCCCCCCCCCAATGTGTGGTTTCCCTCACATTTCATTTAAGATGTATTACATATGGAAGAGTAAATTAGTTCCCCTCGATCTGTTAAGAATAACAGCCAGTTCATAAATTTTAAATGATATTTATTTATTTAAGGTTTTTTGGGTCATTTTGGGATATTTTGGCAATGGGTAATTTTGTTCAAAAGGATACTGTGAATGTTATTTATAAAAGGTTGGTCTTAAAGCACTGTTGAATTATCCTTTCCAAAATACAACTAAATGTTCTAATGCACAATCAAGGCCTTTTATCAATGTAAATACACCAACCAATGTAGGAAATTCAGCTGAGGTGTGCACTCATGTGACTCTGTAGGTTTGTTTTTCTTTCTGTTTTTGCTTCACATTTTGGGGATTGTCAAACTTTTTGTTCATTGAAACTGACCTTTTTTGCACTTTCTGCTTTTTTTTTACATTTTGATTTGTAAACATTTTGTAAAGATGTAAGTACATTTTAGAAAACTTAATTGTATGCTATAGGTATGCTGTCACTATATTGTAAGTTTTTAACTGGCTAGTTGTCCTTCTGTAGGGGAAAAAAGGTATTGGAGGAAATAAAGCATAATTAAAATGTCAAATCTCTTGTATTTTTGAAGTGAGGAGATGTTGGGGGTAAAGGGGGGAGACTACAAGACGACAATCACCAGTTAATGAAACATTTCTCCTGCCAGAGGTCAACGGGAGTGAGAAAAGGTGGGATCAGGTTTAAGCAGATTTGAAATTTGAGGGGTAGATGATCATGGTCAAAGGAAAGCAAGGTATCAGTGATTCACCTCAGATCTTGCCATATTTCGCCCCCTAGTGGCACATGCAGGAAGAACATTCAGGGAGAATAATTTTTCCCGAAGATAAGCCTACACCATATCTAAAACGTATAGTATTGTGCAAAAGTCTTAAGTAGTCAAATGAAATGTTTTAAGATGTTTATCTGGGTTGTTAAAATCTGCATTTTAAAATCCTGGGTTAATCATGGTTCTGCTGGCAAAAGGATGCACTGAGTGGCAGTTTGCTTCCATGCTCAAAATTTCTAAAACAGCAGAACACAATAAGGTGAACTGAAAAGAAATTATACTGTAGTGAAGGTGTATGACATAACTGATTTAATTTATTGAAAAGCTGCAGCTAACAGTAATGCTTTAAGCCCTGATTATAATGAGCTGACAGTTTTATCAGACCTCAGGTTCACAGGAAGCTTGTTCCACAGTCAGGGAGCATAGAAACTGAACGCTGCTTCACCATGCTTGGTCTAGATTCTGGGGACACTGAGTAAACCTTTTCCAGATGACCTCAGGGGTCTGGATGCTTCATAATGTTCAAGTAAATCAGAAATGTATTTAGGCCCGAGACCATTTAGTGCTTTATACACCAGTAATAATATTACCATTAATACTTTTCTAGTCATTATGAAGGATGGAAAAGGGGTCACTACTGGAGTTTTTGAAACACAAAAACCAAGCCATATAACTACTAGTAATTGATACGTTGTTGAGCCCTATGAGGAAGTTTCCTTTATACCTCCCCACAACTTTGTAGGGGAGAGCAAGCTGGCCACTCAGACAGCCACCTATAACAGCACCCAAGGAGCAGGGGGTTAAGGGCCTTGCTCAAGGACTGATAGATATACCGAGTACGGGCTTGAACTGGTGATCTTCTGATAACAGACACAGTGGCTTAGCACACTGAGCCACACACTAATTAGCTTATTGGCTTGTTAGTAGTATAAACTCATTAGTCTGGACATTTGATACTTCTGTGGTCATTTTTGAAGCCATAGTTTTGGGGTATTGAATAACTTTCCAGTTAAGAATGCACCTGTTCCTGCTGGTGATCTCCACCCACTGCTCCTCTTGCTCATATGGTCTAACCATGTTTGCTAGGCCCCAGATCTAGCAAACACTAGCAAAGACACACTGACACATGAAATATTTGTGTGTAGGCTACATCGCTGTGGCTACTTCGGGAGTCTGATAATTGATTTGAAGACACATTGAGGGGGGGTGGTGTGTGGCTCAGTGGGCTAAGCCTCTGTGCCTGTCATTGGAAGGTCACCGGTTTGAGCCCTGGCCTTGGCACATCTCTGGGTCCTTAAGCAAGGCCCTTAACCCCCAGCTCCGTGGCTGCCCTTTGTAGCCAGCTTGCTCTTACCCACAGCAAACAAACTGGGGGAGGTGTAAAAGAGAATTTCCCCACAGGGATCAATGAATTACTATTATTACATAGGCCTATCAAAATGCCAACTGTCAAGGAACTAAATTATGAACAAATGAGGCAAGGCTGAGTTACCAGTAATAAGTGAAGGTCATGAAAATTTCATTTATATAGCACTTTTTCAAGACACCCAAAGCGCTTTACAGAAGCCCTGGGGAGCCTCTTCAACCACCATCGCTGTGTAGCACCACCTGGATTATGTGACAGCAGCCATTCTGCACCCGTACGCTCAGCACACAGTAGCGAAGGTGGTGAAGGCGCAGAAGAGAATTCACTAGTTAGATATTGGGGGATGATTAGGAAGCCAGATTTGTAAAGGCCATAGTGGGCAAATTGGTCAGGGCATCGTGGTACCTCCCTACTCTTTAGAAGGATGCCCGGGGATCTTTTTTTGACCTCAGAGAGTCAGGACCTCAGTTTTTAAAAAAGTTTCAGTTCTTAAGCCTCACTAGCCGGACTCTGGGGCCACCACTGTTGAGATCTGTAAGCTAATAAGCACACTTGTGTTCACTTACCGGAATTTTGTACAGAGAAAAGATGGGTCTGATCATATTAAGATAAAGAAATATTACATACTAAATAAAAAATATTACATATTTTTAAAATAGGGTGGTGCAGGGACTCGGTGAGTATCACTGTGGTTTTGCTCCTCTAAATTAAACTAAAACGGGTGGCGTTTTCCCATTTGCCATACTTTTCTCATGTTCACATCCACACACATGCAGTTATGTGTACTTGTGCCTCTAAATTGTCCATTGTGGGTAAATGTGACCCCAACAATGGACCGGGATCCAGTCCTTTGTTTCCCATGCCTTGTACTTGGATGGGTGTTAAGAAGATGCAGTCTTACATCGAGTTACCCCTGATCAAGTAATGCCAGATCGCATTTACATCCGAAATCCATAGTAAACAATATACAGTGATCGAGGGACGCCTCAACAGCTGATGTAGTAGGACATTAGCGGTGTGTATCGCTTACTGTAACAGGTACAGAGGAATGGACAGTGCTGCCTGGCGTATAATGACCCACTGTCCATGTCTCACGTGTAATACAGCATGCATGCAGTAATGTAAATGTGATGGACGATATCAAGATATGCCCAAATTTGTGAAAGAATGGGTTGTTCTGAAGAGCTCAGTGAATTCAAGCATGGTGCTGTCATAGGATGCCACCTTTGCAATAAGTCAGTTTGTGAAATTCCGTCTGTGCTAGATATTCCACGGTCAACTGTAGGTGTTATTACTGCAAAGTGGAAGCATTCAAAAACAACAGAAACTCAGCTTCAAAGTGGCTGAGTACGTAAAGTAACAGAGCGGGGTCGCCGAGTGCTGAGGCGCTGATTGCGTAAAAGTCATCAGCGCTCTGTTGACTCAATAACTGCAGCATTCCAAAGTTCCTCTGGCATTAACTCCTGCATAAAAACTGTGCACCAGGATCTTCATGGAGTGGGGTTCCATGGCCGAACAGCTGCATGCAAGCCTCACGTCACCAAGCGCAATGCCAAGCGTCGTATGGAGTGGTGTAAAACACACCGCCAATGGGCTCTGGAGCAGTGGAAACGTGTTCTGTGGAGTATTGAATTTCCCTTCTCTGTCTGGCAGCCTGATTTGGCGGTTGCCAGGAGAATGTTACCTGCGTGACTGTATTGTGCTGACTGTAAAGTTTGGTGGAGGGGGGGATTATGGTGTGGGGTTGTTTTTCAGGAGTTCAGCTAGGCCCTTTAATTCCAGTGAAGGGAACTCTTAATGCTTCAGCATACCAAGACATTTTGGACAATTCTTTGCTTCCAATTTTGTGGGAACAGTTTGGGGAAGGCCCTTTTCTGTTCCAGCATGACTGTGCCCAGTGCACAAAGCAAGGTCCATAAAGGCATAGTTGGGTGAGTTTGGTGTGGAATAACTTGACTGGCCCACACAGAGCTTTGACCTCAACCCAGCCGAACACCTTTGGCATGAACTAGAAGGGAAATTGTGAGACAGACCTTCACATCCAACATCAGTGCCTAACCTTACAAATGCTAAATAAATGTAATGTCAATATGATTATTAGAATGTATAGGCGATATGGGACTGACTTTTACTTTTACTATGTGAACTGTATGTACTGTTTCAAAATCATGGATAAGTTTAATTCTTTATCAAATAACAGGGTAAAACTGAAAAAAATATACAATATTAGACTTTAAACTTTTTCTTGGATATCAGAAAACAGATTTAGCTTTGTGGTTTTGTTTGGTTTAAGTATTTTTACTTTTACTTACTTTATACCATTTGGGGTGATGCCAGCTTGTTATTTGGTTCTTTGCGTTGTTTTTTTTATGCATAACTAATACTTGCTTTCACTCATGCTTCTCGATCCTGCATATCGTTAAATGTTGTTTAAGGTTTGTGGTAAGAATGGAAGGCATATTTTACAGAGACATAATAATGTTGTATGCTTTTCTATTGACTCCCCAGTGCTATTATTTGAATGCGAGACAATGACATTTTGTCGTGCACCATAACCAAGACCGATTAGAGTGAGAGAGCAGTTTCCAGTTTGACGTTACATTCCCTACTTGCATAAACACAGTTCTACCCATGTGTTTATTTCTTTTTGGGACAGTTTTCAGAAGAATTTAAAAAGCAAAATCATTTAACCTTAAGCATATAGCATCAGTGGAGATTTGTCCAGTCAAAGCTAAAATCCTCAATCTTAAATAATACAGGGTGGCTTGCATTGGAACTTTTTATTTACATTGAAGTTATTTTGCTCTTTTTATCTGACTGTTGAGTATTATGCAATGAGACTGGCTAGTGTAACTAGTCATTTTAAATTCATTGCGGTTTGGACATATTCAGCCTGGACTCTATTTGGCATCATAAAAGCACAACATTAGGTCCTTGGCAATGTTTAAAACGTGTTTTTAAGAAGGCTTTCTTTTAAAAAAATTCTAATAAATTTGTGGGAAAACTCCTGACAACTTTAAAAATGTAACCTTGTCTGCGATAAGCTGATTGAGATGATAAGCCAAAGCTATTGCCTGAAGAATCAGTCACGTAATATAATAAATGACCGAACATCTTAAGACTGAGATTTTCAAAATCATGCTTAATTCATATCTGTCACTCCAGAGCAAGGTGGGAGACATGTACCTCCCCAGAAATGTAACTACGGGCGACAGGCTATGGTGTAGGGTACATGGCTACTCAGCTACTGATGGTGTAGATTCTACGCAGAAGTACAAATCAGCCTTAAGGGTATTAAATGCCCTTAGAGAACAGAACACGTAACATGTAACATCACTCCCAAAATTCAGAAATGCACCTAACACAGGGAAAATGTTACATAGGCTATTCAGTAAGTGCCATTTTAAAAGAACAATATAGAATCATAGGAAATATATAATGTATTAAATTGCATTAACTTGTTAAAAGAAATCCGTGAATGGGATGGGGGGAGGGGGGCTTATGTAGGGTTACTCTGCTTGATGCCTCTCGAGGACATGGGGGCCCTGGGCACATGGCTAAATGCCCATATGTTTAATTAGAGCCAGCTCCAAGTCGTTTCAAATGGAACTGTAATCACAAACGTGGAGTACTTATGGCGTAGGGCACGATTTGGGACAAGCAAGCTTAGCAGGAAAAGGAAACAAGCTATTCGTGTTTCATGGGAAATGTAGTGCGCAGGAAAATTACTGTAATTATAAAGGACAACTAAAGTCACCGTAGGAAATATAAAAAATTGTAAAGAATGTATCAGTTACAGATATAAAAATGAACACTGAATTAAAAAATATTTCATAGTTACAGTGAAATATTCTGGAACATTCCAGACACCGCCAGTGATTACCCAGAAATCCGCGCGCCCGCTCCGTTACCCACAGTGCTTTAGCGGCTTCTTTCTCGTCTTTGGAAGTAGCGGGTAATGATGTCTATAATGGAGGGTCCGCTTAACGTCCTGGGCCAGAGGACGACCGGGGAGTCGGTTCGCACCCAGAATGGTGAGGTTAATTACCTACTCAAGCGGAATGTGTTTAGGTTTGTGATTTGGAGTGCAGGACATTTGTAGACGCGGCATGGCCGGCGCATCGGCACTCCACCTCAAACACGTGTGATATACTTCCTTTGACTAGTTAGCTAGCTCGATCGCTCGTTTTCAGATTTTTAAAAAACATTTTGTGTCCATATAAATAATTATTATAATGTACTAACGTTCCATCATAGCCATTTCTTGTATTTGGCGAGTTAAATCGAAGAGCGGATTGATCGTCCCTTTCAGTGGCTGTTAGCTTAGCAGCGCCGTTCATTCTGCTGGCATTTTGAGTGCCGGGCGTCATTTATTCTGTCGTCCAAAAGGTGCAACTGTGCACCATGCTTGCATGCATCCATCCATCCATCCTTTCATTCGGCTTGCATTGCATAATTAATATTTACTTAGAGGGCTGGATTCTGTTGTCAATCTTTTTAAATAGTCTTTGCTCTATATTGTTTCTTTGTCTGTCGTATGTAAGCCGCCTCCCTAAGGGGGCAGGATGCACAATTCAGCCCTGAGATGATCCTCTAATGATAGCGTTTGTCCAACTCTTCCAGTCATGGCGGCATCCTCCATCGCCAACATCGTCAAAAGTTCCCTGGGTCCCGTCGGCCTGGATAAAATGTTGGTGGATGACATAGGCGTAAGTACATTTAGGCGTTAGGTTATATTGAGTTGTAATTTTGCAGACGTGGAATAGATGGTTGATTCGGGTTTTTATGTGTAAGTGTGGGGGCAGGGAGATGAGCAGGTCTAAAAACATTTTAACGAATGTCATTTTTTTGACTTGATAATTGGTTTTATTGTGTGTTAAGTCATAAGATGAGGTTAGTCACCATGCAACTAATCTCTTATATTTGTCGAATGATAACAGATGAAGGATAATCTAGAGAACATTTATACTTGTCCACCTGAGCGCAAATGATTAATGATGAGCAGAGAATTTAAGTTCCAGAAAGTAAAAATCCAGAGCAAGATTATGACCCAGCTGGCCAACCAGCTGAGTACTCTGTGACTGACTCAATTAGTTGGTTGAAACAAAATCTTGGTCTGGATTTTTGCTTTCTGGACCTGAACTGCCCAGCTCTGATGATGAGTATCAGTGACTGTTGTGCTGTGTGCAGGATGTGACCATCACCAATGACGGCGCCACCATCCTGAAGCTGCTTGAGGTTGAGCACCCAGCTGCAAAGGTGTTGTGTGAGCTGGCGGACCTCCAGGACAAGGAGGTCGGCGACGGGACCACTTCAGTGGTGAGCCTGCCAGTACCTTGTGCAACTTTTCCCATCTGAGCTGCCTTTGCGACTACCTACACCGGGTCCCGTTTTAGTACCAATCATTCCTGTTTCCCACGAATGACTGGCTATGCTAATGGGACAGAGCATCTCTGTCATTGTCTGAAGGAGAGGTCTGCACAGTCTGCCTCTTCTATATGTAATGACAGCACATCCCATGATCTCTTGAAGTTAATCTGCCCCTGGGTCTAGGTCTGGTGAACTGAATTAAATCAGAAACCCCTATATAGGCTGTAGAAACTGAATTTTAGCAAATTTTGAACCTTTGATGTGTGTGGTTTGGTGCTGTTGATCACAAAGAAAATGTGTATCTCTGGTTGCCTTGTAGGTGATAATTGCCGCTGAGCTGTTAAAAAGTGCAGATGAGCTGGTGAAACAGAAGATTCACCCCACGTCTATCATCAGCGGATATCGCCTGGCTTGCAAGTGAGTATCCGTGCAGAGCTCAGTATGTTATAATAAAAAAGGCCACCCCCACCCAGGTCGGCGAGGGCTGCTGGTGTTTCGATACTGAGTCCTGCCTTGTCTCCCCCTACAGGGAGGCTGTGCGCTACATCAATGAGAATCTCACCATCAGCACAGAGGACCTGGGCAGAGAGTGCCTCATTAATGCTGCGAAAACCTCCATGTCGTCTAAAATCATTGGCGTGTATCCTTACACCTGCAACCCATTATTGATGATAATGCATAGCTAAAGTTTACCTTTCTTCATTTGATTTTGACTCGGGGCACCCTAGTGATTTCAGATGGGAGACGCTGTCAGGGGAACCAGCCATATACAAAGGCTATAACCGCCTTACAAAACACCACCAATCTAGACATGCAGGGAAATAAAGGTAAATCGCTTTATGAAAGGGTAAATAATGCGCTTCTATGACATAAAGTCTCTTTATTCATATGTAAGTGTAGATCTAGTACTCAGAAAAATGAGCTGTGGCATAGTAGGGGTCTCTTTCCCGCAAAAATGATGCATCTTTGCGGTTCAGTTTGGTAGTGGACCTTGACAGGACCTCACAGTGATGCAGACTTCTTCGCAAACATGGTGGTGGACGCGGCGTTGGCGGTGAAGTTTGTGGACAGCAAGGGCGTGGCCCGCTACCCCATCAACTCCGTGAACGTGCTGAAGGCCCACGGTCGGAGTCAGAAGGAGAGCTTCCTGGTCAATGGCTATGCCCTCAACTGTACTGTGGGCTCTCAAGGTGCGGCCTGGCTTAGGGGCAGGGGTGGGGTTCTCCTATTCTGTTTACTGCTGTGCTTGTGTGGTGGTGCAGGGAGCTATATGCGTGGGAGACAGCGGCCAGTCCAGAGTGCGAGGGGCAGCCTGCAGGTTGCTGCTTCATGTCCTCTGTGACTGAACAATATGCTTAAATGTAACCTAAAGATGGGAATTAATACTGTACATCAGTGTTTCCCAATCCGGTCCTCAAGGACCTGCAGTTGGCCCACGGTCAACTCTCTGCCAGACAGTCCACATTTTTGCTCCCTTCCAGCCCCGGAACAAAAAAACATGGACTGTCTGTGGATCCCCAAGGACTGGATTGGGAAACACTGCTGTACAGTAAAACTTATTGGCAATCCACCCACCCATGGCTGTTAATATATAGTTGTTTTGTGGGGGTGTTTTCACATTAATCTACAATATCTGAACTTTTACTATTGTTTTTCATAGTAGGGATTTCTGCCAGATAGGTCAGTAAAGAGAAAAAGAACTGTGGGCAGTTCTGTCCATTGCAGATCAGTAAGCAGTATCCTACAGTGAGATTGCATCAAAGTAGCAGTTTTGTATTATACTGAATCGAGTTGATTTATATATTTATGTATGTAAGGATCAATCACCTGCTAATTCAGCAAATTTTGCTATGCATTTGTAATGCTAGGTAGTGTAACTGGGGTGTGCTGTAGCCTTGTTCATGGTTAGCGCCAGAACAGGTATGCGGCCCCGTAATGGATGTCGCCAGATGAACACAAATGCATCCCTCAGGTATGGTGAAGCGTGTGACCAATGCCAAGGTGGCCTGTTTGGACTTCAGCCTGCAGAAGACAAAGATGAAGCTGGGCGTCCAAGTCGTCATCAGTGACCCAGAGAAACTCGATCAGATCCGGCAGAGGTGCGTCTGTAATGGGGGACTGTCTCCTGCGAGCGAATGTAATGAATATTAGTATTTGGATTCCCATTTAAATTGCTGCCACACTGACCTGTAGTGTGAGTGGTTATACGCGTGGGAAATATCAACTGTAGCCTGAGGTCTCTCTTACCAAAATGCACAGTTTTGGGAATCATTTTGGGCTGCACAGCTGATTATATTGGCAAAATCATTTAACTTTGAGTGCTTCTAAATCCATCTTCTGGTGCTTTTCAGTTGGCATATAACAAGTATCATGAACTTTATGCTGCGCATCAGTGTGGTGAATGTATTTCTAAATGGGTTCTTTCAGGGAGTCGGATATTACAAAGGAGCGTATCCAGAAGATTCTGGCTGCGGGGGCTAATGTCATCCTGACCACTCAAGGCATCGATGACATGTGTCTTAAATACTTTGTGGATGCTGGCGCCATGGCAGTGCGCAGAGTCCTGAAGAAAGACTTGAAGCGCATCGCCAAGGCAACAGGAGGTAATTGTACAACTGCCTGCCAATCCGATGCATGCTGAAGAACTTCAAGGATTTTATTGCGTTTATCAAATCCATTTGTGTTTCAGCCACTATCTGCCCGTCCCTGTCCAACTTGGAGGGTGAGGAGACGTTTGAGGCGTCTCTTCTTGGCCAGGCAGAGGAGGTGGTCCAGGAAAGAGTGTGTGACGACGAGCTTATTCTCATCAAAAAGTGAGGTTTGAGGGAATTGAAGCATGGTGGAGTGAGAGTAATGTCCCTATATGTATATGCGAACGGTCCAGCAAGCCGTGTCACCCCCGCCCCCGCCCCCCCCCCCCCCACCCGCCCCCGCCCGCCCACCCCCCGGGCGCGGCGGCTGTCCCCTCTCTCCCCCCCGCTCGCCGCTCCT
>JAAGVU020000039.1:9050453-9091479 GCA_011763525.2 Mormyrus iriodes
AAAGGGGGGGTTGCGGGAATGGGAGACAGTGGGGGAGAGGGGCATGCCCTCCTTATGCAACTAAAAGGCTCGCAGAAGCGTTGTCCGCCCCCCCCCCCCCCCCCCCCAAAAAGAAGCTGCCTGGTGAGGCTCATATTTGTGTCCCTCTTTCATTCCCTCAGCACCAAGGCTCGCACTTCGGCCTCGATCATCCTACGTGGAGCCAATGACTTCATGTGCGACGAGATGGAGCGTTCCCTACATGATGCGCTCTGCGTAGTCAAACGTGTTCTTGAGTCCAAGTCTGTGGTGCCAGGAGGGGGTGCTGTCGAGGCAGCCCTGTCCATCTACCTGGAAAACTATGCGACCAGCATGGTAATGACTGGGGGTAGCATCGGATTGCTTGGTGGGGATATCTTTTGGCCTCTTCTGACCTAGCCGTACTCCTACAGGGCTCACGGGAGCAGCTGGCCATTGCTGAGTTTGCTCGCTCCCTGCTGGTGATCCCAAAGACCTTGGCGGTGAACGCGGCACAGGATTCCACCGACTTGGTAGCCAAGCTGAGAGCTTTCCACAATGAGGCTCAAGTCAACCCCGAGCGCAAGAACCTCAAATGGTTAGTGATGGGATATTAATCTGAATTTGCTGCACCTCTTTGAGCAACATTAGCCCTTTTTCCAAATTCTGTTGTGCTGATGGATTTGAACTTTCTATTTACTTACAATTGAAGGTTATACGCCTAAAATGAAGGTTGCAGTTCTTTTAATGGCTGCCATTTTTGGTTCGGACAGGATTGGTCTAGACTTGGTCAATGGCAAGCCCAGAGATAATAAGCAGGCGGGTGTCTACGAGCCAACCATGGTCAAGACCAAGAGCCTCAAGTTTGCCACTGAGGCGGCCATCACCATTCTCCGTATTGATGACCTCATAAAGCTGTTCCCAGAGCAGAAGGAAGGCGGGCCATCCTACCAGGATGCTGTGCAGTCCGGGGCCCTGGAGGACTAGAGGCTGTTCGCTGTCGGCACTTCTGAGGTTTCTGATCCCTATTTATACATAGCTTCCTGTTCTGTGTCATGTAGGATGTAGGCCTTGCACTTGCCTTCCCAAGCCGCTTGCAAACATGGGTTTACTGTGTTGGACACTTAATAAATAGGTCTAAGTGGCCTGTGATTCCTGTTTATACTCATTGTGGTTTTTTCGCAGCTGGCACAAGAAATTGCCAAATGGCAATAATGGCGAACTTCCTCCCCAAAGAGAGTGTTTTAGGAACTGTAATCCTTCAGGGTAGGAGGATGCATCGATACCATTTCATTTATTTTTTTTTAAGTAGTGTTGAGTTTTTTGTCTCTCTGGAAGTGAAGGATTGGTGGGCTGGATTGAAAAACGTGGGCTGTCTGGAAATTTCTAAAGCAGTGCTTCACACACTCTACACCATGTACCACCTCAGAATTATAGTCTCCGTGTACCATCGTTACAGCATTATGCTTGATTTGTCAGGAACAATACCCTGGGTAAGACCCCGTTATTTTCGCTGCAAAGGGTTATCGCGTGACATTCTCTCTCTGCGCTAGTCTGCAGCACGGTGGGTTGCTGAGTGCTGCTGGTGGCAATTTTGTAGAACACTTTCTTGTATTTAGTTTTTAGACAATTACTTGCATGAACTTGTTTTCGTACCTCTTTATTTTAACAGCAGTTTCCACTCTATGGTTTGCTTTTTGTTGTTAATTTCAAAGTACTTTTCACATTTTGTATTCCTGTGTAATTTGCTTGTTAATATCGCTGACATATCACATGGTATCGGTTATCAGCATCGGTGCATTGTCATAAGTATGAGTACATGAGCAGTGTATCGGACTCTACCAGTACTCCTTTAGCTTTATGGTATTCATTGTGTGGCTATCCCTCCTCACATAAAAGGCCCTCTGACGTTGGCTGTTGTGGAAAAACTGGGGTAGAGTTCTTTAGCCTCTTAATTTTGTTTTTAGATCAGGAATACAATATAGTCACAAAATAGTGCGAAGTAGGACATACTGTAAACAGAAATTTGCTTGGGGGGAAAGAGACTAAAAGTAGCTTGGTTTCATGCAGTTCGTACTGCAGGCAGCTGGAAATTAACCTGCCCACATTGGTAAGTGTCCATCTGAACATCACAGCACTCGCCATAAGGTCCATGACATTTTATTGCTAGCAGTGTACACAGCAATACAGGAAAACCATTAGTTTGTATATTTTACAGAATTTATATTATTCCTAACCACCAATCTGGCAAATCTTTACATGCAGTGTTAGTGATTTCTCATCACATTAACTGAACCCCATTTTTATAGCTGGTTGATACTGTAATTACACCCTAGGTTTGTGATGCGCTGTAAACAATTCCAGTTCTTGCACACTGATTTTTTTGCATCACACTGTTATAATACTCCCCATACATTCCATAACCTGTAATACTAAGGTACATGTATTTTTGTTTTGGCACTATTCAGGGAAGCCTAACCCAGTAGGTACAGTGATAGAGAATGACTGGAGGAATGTCTTAAGCTGTCTGGCAGTGCAAAGGTGTATCCTCAAGCTCTCTCCACACACATGGCCACACCCATCCCCCCTCCCACACAGAGCGCAACTACACCCCTCTGCCCACCAGTCCTTTGCAGTGCATGCAGGAGTGTCACCAGGACACGGCATCCCGACATGCCCAGGGGGTGGCCGAGTGAGATGGCACCGCCACTGATGTTCACCTGCAGAGGGAACCAGTGAGCAAATTAGCTTCTATGGGTCGGGATTAGGTTGGCACTGATACATGGGATTCATGCTGGGAATGCAGTCTGTGCGTAGATCCAAGGCACAGTTATTGCTATGGGATCCAGAAAGGCCACAATCTCCAAATGTTACTACTGGATCAGGTTTTGTAATATTGTAGTACAATCTAGGGAAAAAAATACTTAAATGCCTTATAGGTTGGACAGCACTACCTTGTCCTGGCTTAGGCCAAGCTCTCGGACTACAGCGACTGACTGAGCTGCAAAGGCTTCGTTGATCTCAAACAAGTCCACCTGATCCAGCTGCCATCTAGCCTTCTCAACCTGGAACACAGATAAAGCCCTTCCTCTGCTTTTGCCAGCGATGCACAGAGAAATTAAATCACTGAATATGTATAAAACAAAGAGTGTGAAGATAGGTGTGTTTCAGAGCCGCCCTTACCGCCTTCCTAATGGCAGGAATGGGACCGGTTCCCATAATCGCTGGGTCAAGGCCGACCTGAGCCCAGGACGCGATCCTGGCCATTGGCTTTAACCCCCTACGGTTGGCCTCAGAAAGAGACATGAGAACAGTGGCGGCAGCACCATCATTGATCCCTGTGAGACGGCAGCAGAAAGCATCATGGGAGAGTGGCAAAACAGAGGGTTATATGAGCATGAACACACCCATGGGGAACAGTTAGTTTTAGGTTGGAATGATGTCATCAGCGACTGCTGCACTCTCAACAGATGTTGGCAGGTCCTGCTGACCGACCTGATGCATTGCCGGCTGTCACTGTCCCTGTCGCACCCTTCACGAAGCATGGCTTCAGTTTGGACATGGCATCTAGGTTGCTGCCATGTCGGGGAAATTCGTCCATTTTCACCTCGACTGGTCCTGCATTCAGAGTCAAACCTTCATGCCCGCTGCCAGCAGCACGCACATTGTGAGTGTTCAAGTCAGTCACTGCCATCAGAACAGACACGCAAACCTTACCTTTTCTGGATGGAACAGTTACCGGTACGATTTCCCGGTCGAAATGACCAGCTTTCTGGGCGGCCTCTGTTCGATTCTGGGAGGAGACGGAGAACTGGTCCTGATCCTCACGGCTCACAGCCCACTGCTTGGCCACGTTCTCCGCTGTGGCAGGAGCATGTGCAAGAACATTAGCACAGTGAACAAAAGATGTATGGCACCCAGACTCCAAGTGAGGAGACTGACCCGTGATCCCCATGTGGCAGCTGTGGAAAGCGTCGGTAAGTCCATCAGAGAGGATGGAGTCCTGCAGGTTGGCGTCACCCATTTTCACCCCAGCTCGCATGTGGATTAAGTGCGGCGCCTGCAGGTCGCAAGGAGTCATTATCTACTTGGCCATTAATGATGTCACAATGTACAGCTGTTGATATCGGGATCTTGAAGCTCAAACACACTGATCCACATTACGGATGCTAAATTCACATCAAGGCATCAATAACTGACTAATTGTAATGGATTAAAAATCCTGTAGTAGATGAGGTTTGAAGAGGCAGGGTGTATCATAGGATGCGGCCCAACCTTGATGTCCCAAGGAAATGGTATGTCGTTTTGGATAAAACTGTCTGCTATATAAAACATAATTGTTCATGAGTGCTTCATTTTAGCCTGAAACATCTCTAAGCATCAGAGGCATGTCATCAACAAAATGTCTTGCTTTTTTTCTAAAACAAAAACAAAAAACAAATGGTACTCCTCCACTTACAGGAACACACTTTTACATTGTGAGATATCATGTATTCTGAGTTACAGGTGCATGGGGGACAATAAGACCAATAACAGTGCATTAAAGGACAAGAGCTTTGGACCCCATGTATATTTTTTTCAGTGCTAGTAAAGGCACCGACCTTTAGGATGATTGTATATACAGGAGTCCCACTGGAAAACACCGAATGTTGATGTTGGCGGTTTCCACAGTAAAGCTCAGACTATGGCTGTCACTTTTTAACCAATATTTGAACATGGTGTCAAAAATTCATATTCGAACTCTAATGAACCCAAATTGAATTTTCAAGTGTCACTGTAGCCTTTAAGCGCTGAGGAAGAATTCCTCCTGAAAGATGTGCAGGTCTGATCCGCAGCTGCAGGAAGCGCCTGGTTGAGGTTATTGCTGCCAAGGGGGGGGTCAACCAGTTATTAATTCCAACGGTTCACTTACTTTTTCCAGTAGCACTATGAGTTTTTTATGGTTGTTCTCAATAAATACATGAAAGATGAGAATTTGTGTTATTATTATGCCCACATTATGTTTGTCAATACCACTGACTTAGATGATCACATCAAATTTTATGACAAATTAATGCAGAAAACCATGAAATTCCAAAAGGTTCGCATAATTTTTCTTGCCACTGTATTTAGTAATAATTGCACTGTGTCCATTCACCCCCAGTGACTTTATGCAAGACAGCGTTATACGTATAAATGCATACAAACACATATATGAAAGTTACATGGCGTGCATCATCCCCCATACTTTAATGCATAAAGCAAACTTAACTGGACATGTCTGTATCATTTAGGTTTATACTTATTAGTCCATTAATTCTCTATTTTGTATTTGAGATGGATACAGTACAGTCATTATTAGTAACGCAAAACTATTGCGATGGATCGCAAAACTATTTCAAAAAATATTTTCCCGCCCTGACCTCTATGTGGCTCCGAACAAATGTGACGTTGTACGGGCTGTTAATAAAATTGAAAAGAATGTTTTTGTGTTGCATTTTTTTTCCGGGGGGGCGGGATCACAGGTATTTGAATATTATAATTGAATATGATAATGAATTGTGTGACATTTGAAATTCGTTTGAACTTGATTTTTGAAAAAAGTGAGAGCCCTAGCTCAGACCAAACACCCCTGGACACTGGCCTACCCTGCTCATGCTCTCCATGCCCCCAGCCACCACCACTGTCGCCTCTCCGGTGCGAATCGCCTGGGCTCCCAGCCACACAGCCTTCAGGCCTGAGCCACACACCATCTGGCAGCTCCAGGCAGGAACGGCATATGGGACGCCCGCCCCCACACTGGCCTGGCGTGCTGGGTTCTGGCCCTGGCCTGAGGACAGAACCAAGAAGGAACAGGGGAATGCATTCAGCAACGCGTGCTAACAAAAGCAGCTCTAATGGCCAAGCAGTCTGCAAGAACCACTCATTCAACTGGCTGTTGAAAGGCAATGGAAAGAGAAGATGCCACTTTATACACAGTTATGAGAAAAATGTTGCGAACAGTTTGCAGATTTTCCTGCTCAGACACACCTACTGAACCTGATAATTAGCTGTGTTAGATTCCAGCCCTCCAGGACCGGAACTGGGAAACCCTGCTTTAGTATTATCTGGTTTTCTACATAAGTGGTTCCTAAAATGTGATCTGATCGTCATCAAAGTGATAATAATCAAGTTTAATTTAATATGCAACATTTTACATTGCATTACCTTTATCGAACAAGTGATTTAAATGATCAAGGTCATTGACAGAAATATGCGAACCATTATAATTAGAAATCAGTGGAACCACATTAATTGGTTACCTCAACCAGTAACCGCTGATCAGGCCCACTGCACATGTAGGAGGTATTTTGGCACATTCGTCTGTACAATACTGTTACAGTTCATACATATTTTTGAGTTGTCTTGCCTGACAGGCCTCCTTTTAAATCACAGTAAGTCTGGAAATCTGAAAAATAAAATGCATTATTTGAATAATAAAAAAAATGGAATCAATGATAGAGTTGTCCAGCAACCCCCTCTTCCATTGTTTTTTTTGTCCATGTTGAAAACGATTGATAAGTGGTCCAGATTAAATTATGATTTACAAATGCGTTCTTGACCATCTAAAGTAAATAAATGTAAAACAAACATTAAACATTCTGTTATAGTCATGCTTTTTTTTCACATGCCTTGGAAACGTAAGCTAGAAGGCTGAACTGAAAGCTGGTATGTAAATCTTTATTATGCTTTGTGTGTAGCCCGACAAAGACAATAAACACCAGTCAGTGACTGACATCGGGTTACTTGTCTGTTATTGTCCATTATCAACATCACCAAATCGCACAGGCCTAGATGACTCTGACTCAGCCGTTCTAAAATACAGCATTTCTTCTCCTTCGCCACTCTGTTAGAACAGAAGATCTAGCATCTTTTATAAGATAACAGATATATCAATGATTTCAAGCATTTCAGGTCCTCAGGCAGCACAGCAGCCACACAACATAAAACTCCCTCACCCATGCTTCACAGCTGGGGGGACAAATTGGTTTTGTTATTCAGTGTTTTATTTTCTGCAAAGAAATAATCTACAATCAAAAAGTTTCTTTTACATATCCACGGAACTTTATTCCAGCAGCGCTGTGGAACATGTGGGTGGCCGTGTAGCAGTGATGTTTCTTTAGGGAGAACAGAGGTTTACTCCATGTAACCTCCCAAACGCATCACTCGTGGTCAGCGTTTTTCTTATGGCTGACACATGAATACAGGTATCAAGTGCAAGCAATGCCTGCAGCTGTCACCCTACAATCCACTGCTTTTGCACTGACAGTTGCCGTGGTGCTGAATTTCTTCCGCCTGTAAACTATCTGGGTCTTTAGAGATCCTTTGTAACAAGTCTTCCATTGAGGTTCTCTGAAATCTCATCAGACAATACTGGACTATGAGAATTTTTTTGTAAAGTACAGGTAGCCAACATTGTGTGTGTGTGTGTGTGTGTGTGTTTTTTAATGTGACAGGACAGGTAAAAAGCACTGAACTGTCTGGAATACCTTACTGCAATTATCCTCTTTTCAAGATGTTTATGTTTACTGAAATCATTTGTCCGATAAAGATATGGAAATGGGAAATTATGATTGTGCCATATGGTAAATAAGATCGTTATGTATGAATATGACTTTGATAATGATCCGATTACATTTTGGGAGTCATTCATACAGAAATCCAGATAATTCAAACAAGTTCCTAAACCATATGAAAATGAAGAGAGTTTCTTATATCATAGCGTTCTGCCAGTTCTAACAAGCTAATAAACAGAGAGACAAATACCGATCTTCTGTTGACTATGCCATCATGGTGAAGGTCATGTTTCAGGTTCACCTGCAGTCAGAACGTGTCCCATGATGACCTCGGCCACGTCATCGGGTTTCACCGAGGCACGTTGCAGGACCTCCCTGATCACGGCAGTACCCAGGTCCGACAGAGGTACACTCGACAGGACACCGTTGAAGGACCCTGTCCACATTTACAAAACGTAAGGAATTCCCATAATGCCAACATTCCCAACCACAGTAAAGACAAACAACAAATTATGACACTTCCAAAACACATATTAAGAATTTTTATTTTGCAATACAGTCACAGTATAATGAAACAGAAAACAATGACTCGTTCTTTTCCTGTCTCAGTGTACCACGTTGATTTCAGCAGCTGGCATAAACAGGGCTTTCACTTATGTCAGTGTTAGCCGAAGCCACACTCATTTGACAAACGGTCATTGGTTTAATCGGGGAAGAACTTTACGGTCATTCCCCTTCTACAGCCAATAGGATATCATCGACCTATCGCCTTATGACGGGTTATCAGCCAATCACGACCTCAGACGTCTGGACCGGGTCGGGGCAACCAATAAGTGCTATCCCTGTACAGCGATCAAGGAAGAGTCTAGTGCCCTGACAAAATTAAACTGCAACAATGCAGCGAAAAGATAAGTCTGTACTGTTTTTCGGAATACTCTTGGCAGCTAATTTACCAGCTGCCGCGTCATAGTGGTAATAAACTATACCTTTGAATTTGAAGTAAATCGGATTTAAAATCAAGTCGTTGTGTATTATTATTTATAGCTGTTTTTCTACCGCTCAGTGGTGTGATCATAATTGCTATTCAATATTTAGGAAAATCGGCAAGAACCATCATTATTATACATGACACGTTCAAGTACCCTGTGAAAACGTTTACATTTATTACATCCGTAAAATATCAAATCGGTTACCGAAATATATTCGAAAACAAATTTCCTTCGCAAAACATTAAATACAGATAATGAAGAAAAATCTGTTTTACCAATCGGGGTCCTTGCCGCAGAAACGATAACAATTTCATCGGCATTCATTTTCCTTGATTCTCCTCGGAGTTTGAGGGGACCTCGCACCGCAGCAGAAACCTGTATATCTGAATATCTCACAGAGCAGCGTGCCACCTAACCATCGTGCGGTGACCCGGGCTTATTTGCATGTAGCAGTAGATGGGCGTCTTTCCCACGAGATATACAACTTTCCCTCTGTAGGGGTATTCAGGGTACAGGCCGCAACTTCGAAAGTGAATGGTCCTCGTTTGTTTAAACTTACAATAAGGCAAAAGTCTGCAACTCAACTGAGCATTCAGATAGCTACATGTAATTTATAGTAAAATGTAAATATACGGAAGTTAAAAATGACGTACGGCCGAGAAGGGCATATCCTCACGAAGAGTGCTCATATACGCATGCGCAACATCACGCCACCTCATTGGCAGCATCTATCGTATTTCAGGAGCTTGTTGTGTATAACCTCTGGATGCAAAACATTTTTCTTAAAAAATACGTAATTTAGCATAATAATCTGTCACGTATAATGTAGATATGATCATACCTAAAAGTTAAATGATCCCGTTTGTGTACATTTCATTTAAAAACGGATACATATCCGTGTTTGTCAATTCCCATACACCTAAACGTCTCCCATCTACTGGAAATAACGTCTACATATAATGCGATCGATTCTGTAACTAATAGTCCGCGTAAATGTACCCGAATCATCATATTTCCTTCCTTTATGGAGTGTACTCCCTGATGCGGGAATATGTTCTAGTTTTAAGGCAGACAGATGTTTAAATCCTACAGACTCACCACGTAGATTCACCAAAGTGTAGTCGGGGAGGGGGAAACACGATACTTCTCAACACATAATGTTGACTGGAACATTTGTACATTATTCTATTAATTATTCATTTAGTTCCACGATGCCGTCTACTTTGAGTAGAAACGTTATTGGTTTGTCAAGCTAAACGTAACACCGCCAGTGCCTAACCAGGGAAGCGATGTGATGAGAACATCGTAGCATTAAGCGGGTGAGGAGAGCAATCTTAAACAATTTTCCCAAGGCTGTTCGGGACCAAGTAACCAGAACAAATGTTCCCCACATGCTTGTAACAAAGAAGGCCCATGTAACGTCTAAGAACTTCAGTAAATAGCGAAGTCACTTACGTAGATTTGCAAAAGCTATTAATATTTTAACAATGCACGTTTTCCAAATAAGCACAATGACCTGAACCTTAAGTATTGAGATTAGGCCCTGTCGCAATGACCTTGAACAAGCACACGGTTTACATTATTCCAGTAAATTGTTCTTTTGGACACAATTGGTTAACAAACATATAAATGTAATTTTAGGTCGCGCCATAGTTTAAGGCAACACAAACACCAAGTTAATGTTGTTGTCTATATAATTATGCACTATTTGTGGCTTATGTTCCTCTCTAGAGTGCAAACCGGTATTAAGGGAAATTAATAAACATTCCTCCGAAAAGTTATTTATATTTATGTGTCAGCCCAACAATCAGACATCAAGAAATACAATTAAGAATGCTACCAAACATGCTACTTGTGAATAGTTGTTTTTATTAAGTTATGCATAACCACAGAATTCATGTGCAAGCCTGGTTATACTCAATAATGACGTCACACATGGACATACTTTCAGTTCTTTATTCCCAAACCCTGTAACACCAATGTACTACACAGCTACTAAGCTATGGTTCAGGCTTTGACATTGAAACAGATCCCATTACAATTTGAATTGTGTATGAAGTCTGATAGGAAAAAAAAAAACATGGCATTACAAAAATAAGTTAGAACACATCTTAACATCACGACTACATTGAAAGTCCGTTCTTTCTAAAGCTCGCCCATTTTACACGGTGTACGTGTTGATTATAAGCCTGTTGCCCATATTGTTGTGAGTACAGTAAGAAGCACTGAGCCACATAACAGACATGACAGCAGAAAAGGGTTTTGAGTCCACAGCTTCCAGAGCACCATAACCAAGGGGTCCTTCCTGTGTGAGTGAGGTTGCTGCATTAAACTAAACTTTTAAATATGGCCAGTTAAGCTGACACCAACAGGATGTGGGCAACTCAACAACCGGGACTATCGGACTGAAACGTACATGCCAGGCGAATAGCACAGGTGAATGTGAAACAAATATGGGGAGAAATTGGAGAGCCATAATATTAAAAGTTTTTATTGATATTTGGTCAGTACATGAAAAGGGTTGAAGTCAGAATAATAGGAATTTCACATGGTACATGTAGAACTACACACAAGTCAAACAGAAGTCTGCCTAGAATGGGAACAAAATAAAAATGAAGTTTAACACCAAAAAAAACTAAGGACACCCTGAACATTGGCAATGCTATTTAAAACTAGACAGAACCTGTGGTGTCATCATTTTATTGGCCATTGCTGTAATTGCTAGATGCAAAAAAATTCTTATCAGGATTCTTAGTACACAAGGGCTGCACTGAACCAGGCATGTTCAAACACTTTCAAAGCATCGAAGTGTTCTGTTAAACCATTTAAAAAAAAAAAATTTAAAAAAAATCCCTCGAATCTACATTAATCCACTGCTTTTACTGTTCTCGTTTAGCGACGTAATTAAAAGTTTCAACTGCGGCAGAGATACCACGAGAAGCAAAGAAAAAATACAAACAGGAAAAAAAAAAAAAAAAAAAAAAAAAAGAGTCCCGGCAACTGTGGACAGTATCCTCAGCCAAAACGTTTAATGACACTATTTGTTGGATATAAAAAGCTGATGTGTAAAGAATGTTACAAAACCGTGCTGTGTGAGCTCGCGCTGGAGTCCAGGCCATTCTGGGCATGGCGGGAACCCCCAGTTCTAACCTTGCCACCGGCCGCCTTATCCTCCTGGGGGTCGGTAGTGGAGTCTGTGTCGTTCGAGTGCTGTGTGAGGGACGCGTCGCTCCCCGTGGGCGAGTCCACGCTTTCGTAGCCTCCGCTCAGCTGGTTCATATAGCTGGCCCCTTGACCCGGTTGCTCCTCAGAGTGGTTGGTCAGCTTGGCCTGGCCACCTGGCGAGGCTGGCGAGTCGTCCTCGATGCTGCTGACCTCCCCGTAGAGCGGGGGGCTGCTGCCCGCGGGTCCATTGGCCACTCTCCCGCAGTCTTTGGCCGGCACGTCGGATGGGCCCGGGGTGTGGCACGACGACACCTGGCCCTGCTGGGACAGCTGCTGACGCGTCTCCTTGAGCTGCTGCTGCAAGACCAGGATGGTACTCTGCATGCCCTCCACCTCCTCGTCCAGCTGGATGATGAAGTCGTTCAGCTCTGGGGAGAGAAGTGAGTGGAGAGTGGGGTGGTTACCCAACAAGCTCACAGCTTGTGGAAAAAGACTGGTCATGCTAGGAGCAGAGCCGCCACTCACCGTCCTGACTGCTCTTCAGCTCCTCGCTGTACTTCTTCTGCAGGGCGAGCTCGGCCTCCAGTTGGGCGATGCGACCCTGCGAGAGCTGCCTGCCCAGCTCCTGGTTCTCCTGAATGAGCATCCGGCATTTCGCCATCAACTTTTTGCCTGTTTGGCTGTAAAGGAAAGGAGCCTGCCATCACATAATGAACCCGTCTCCCCACAAAGAAGGTAAACACCACATCTGCACCAGATGAGCGGCCATGGGCAAAGGCTCAAACATCCATGACACGTTCAAAACGAGTTACCTTTAGGATGCCGCCTTCTCAACCCACCAGACAGCTGTATATCCATATTACTACACAACATACTGTACCTTTACCTTTAGTACACAACTCAGCATATCAGACACAAGGCAACGTCACATCTAGAATATGTGAGACAGCAATAAAAATTTTTAAATGGCAGCAATAAAATCAACCCATGCAACATGGAAAATAGTTGTATGAAACCACCATACTGGATCGAACCATTTCAATGGGGGACAAAATGACCAGTACTGGGGTGGACCTCTTACAGCAAACTGCGTGCACAGATATCCATCATGTATGTGGGGAGCAAGACACCCACATGGTCAAGTCTATCAACCACTAAAATCCTCTGCCATTCCAAATGGGCAGACTAGAATGTGAGTAAATACAGCATTGGCCATTTTCAAACAAGTGATCAGATGGGTGTTGTTTTCTCCTGCTATGGGAACACAGGACTTGAGGTCAAAATTCGGTGCATATCATCACAAACCAGCCTTTGTTTAAATTTGCCATTGCAACCATGAAGTTATACATTTAACAAAAGGGCATTATATAATCTCTGAAATTGCTCATACAATAATCAGCATAAAAATCTGAAATAACCATAAGCATCATATTATTCACATAAATCTACTTTCAGACTGGCAGGATTTAAGCCACTACGTAACACTCAACAAGGATCACATCCTTTTTACCAGTCAGAAAAGTTAAAAGTTAACATTAAAGTCCTGGTTCGTGAAGAAGCTTTATATTATTAAATGGCAAGTTAATCATTCTATTAGTAACCACAAGGAATATGGAACATTATGTCTGATTGAGACTAAACATTAAAATCATACACAAATATTGCCGGGCATTACAGGGAAAATGAACAAGTCTTTAACACCAGTGTGCTCACTTCTGTGTTCAAGGAAAGTCTAAGCAAAAAAACATTTAATAAGTTGGCAAGAAAACTGCAATTTCTCAAGTCCGCCAAAACAGCCAAATTATGACCAGATTCCATAACATTGTTTCAGCAAAGTTTTAAATACTGATAAATTCATGCATTTCGAAGCCAATGTGCGCTTTACCCAATTGTCAACAGTGAAGACATTTAAACACCCATTTAAAGTTCACTTACCAGGAAGGATGAAAGTGAAATCATACCACACTTTCAAATATGCAAACTTTTCACCTCTAAACCGCTCAGGGCTATATCACCAGAACAAATTTTCCCCACATGCTTTTAACAAAGGCCCATGTAATGTCTAAGAATTTCAGTAAATGCATAGTGAAGTCACTAGCTTAGATTTGCAAATGCGATGAATGTTTTAACAATGCATGTTTTCTAAAAATGCACAATAAGAATCATAGCCTTTCTATATTACAACTTACATTGCAACAGGAATTGAAAGTATCCAAACAGCTTGCGGGCAAAGAAAGTCTTTTGCAATGTAAAGGATTGATGCGAGCAGTAACGCATTTAAATTGTCCCCCTTCGGAGCTGCACAACAGTGGACACATTCTCACCTGCACGGGAGCCAATCAGCTCACATCTGTACATACTGGCATTGACACAACCTCGGGGCCCAGACAGCAGATTGCACGGCAGCTCATCACAGACCCCGACCATGGCAGCTGGTGTTTCATTCAGTCAGTTCCCAGATAACACCGGATGAGCACATTTTTTTTTTTGGTTGGTTGAACAAGACTCCCTTTTTTGCACACTGCTGTCAATTGAACGCATTTGAAGAAAATTAAAAACAAAATTTTAAAAATAAAATAAAAAAAAAAACCAACAACAACAAAAAGAGTAACTCTACCCGTCTCAGGATAACATGCTCTCAGATTATCAAGTCACTTCTTAGGGTCTGACTGGCTTCGGATGACACAGACCTCGAAGGAAGCCAACAGTCTTACGATACTGACTCCCGAGTGCCTTGGGTGGTGCAGCTAGTGCTGGGCTCCACTGTAACTTTACTGGGATACTTTACTTGTTCAACTGGGGGGAGGGGTTAAAACTAGGCTCTTTCCTCCATTACTCAGTCTGCAGACAGATCACAGACCCCAAACTGGAGTCTACCCCCCACCTCTCCATCACACACAGTAACATTCTAGGGGGAGGGGGGAGCATTTGGAGCAGGATGCGACCGCCTCTTCGAACAGTCCGGATTCCTTCAGCTCTCTGAACGAGGGGAGAGAAAGCTGCAAATAGAAGGTGCACCTGACAAATCGGTATGTTACGCGTTATAAGCGGGACAGTACAAAAATGTGGCTTTTTTTGGCTTTAAAGTCTGAGTCTCGTGGTGAACAGAGCATTTCTGCTTTCCCACCATTCCTGCAGAGGGAGAGTCAGGAAGGTCTTGACTGGGA
This sequence comes from Mormyrus iriodes, assembly GCA_011763525.2. NCBI lineage: Eukaryota > Metazoa > Chordata > Actinopteri > Osteoglossiformes > Mormyridae > Mormyrus > Mormyrus iriodes. The sequence continues at coordinate 9,065,307 of JAAGVU020000039.1, forward strand.
GTATTTGGGTTGTTTACCTATCAGGTGTAAACTTCCAGGCACTCAGTTCATTTTGGGCTTGCTCCAGTTTGTCTTTAGTCTGTTCCAGTTCACTCTTCATTTTAAGGAAAAACAAGTTGATGGCTGGATCCACCATGGAGGACCTCAGCTGGGCGGCGCGGGGCTGCTGCACTTGCTTCAGATACTGGATCTGGGTCTGCAGGAGGCGAGGAAACCAATGAGCAGACAAATTCTTCACCGGTGGCTAAGCTAACCAACAACCCAAAACACATCTCATTGAGTTATACCAGAAGATAGAATATAAAACACTAACATGATTGATAGACTCAGGACCAAACCTAATTATGTTCCTGGCATATGCATATGAAATCCTCTAGGCCAGTGTTTCCTAATCTGGTCCTCAGGGACCCGCAGACAGTCCATGTTTTTGTGGGAGCTTGGAAGGAGCAAAAATGTGGACCGTTCAAAGGTCCCCGAGGACCAGGTTGGGAAACCTGCAGTCTAGGCCACCCATGGCACACAAAAAACTAGAAATAACCACTGAAGACAAAATTGAAAAAACTCCTCAAGAAAATCTTAGCAGAACTTCTCCGTCTTCATCCCTGTTCAAGGTACTGAATAGTAGCAGTGAATGTTCAAGTGTCAACTGTTTCATACAGAGATGCACCACTTGGCCTATCAGGGGTGGCTATGCCAAAGTTCTCAGATGGGGCATCTTACTCCCAGTCTTTCAGCCACACCCCTCTGTTAATAATGACCAGCTCTGGTCTACAAGAACAATGGTGCTACAGTCAAAGTCAACAGCTACAATTACAGCGCTATTTAGCAACAAAACATAATCATTACATTGTGTTTATTTGTGCTGCCTTAGGTGCTGGAAGGACGCAACATCAAGTGCTTCAGTTCCAAATGGCGTCGACAGAAGAGCTGAAGCCCTCACTCACCGTGCACTCTTGCATCTCCTGCTCCTTGGTGGCGAGCCGCATGACCAGGATGTTCTCTCTTCTTGCCGACTCCTGCTGCTGCTGCTTCAGCTTCTCCTCCGACTCCTTCAGACCAGTCAGGTCATTGGCTGCAGCAGCGCCACACGGAAAGGAGACAAGCGTCTAACTAAGGCCATCTGCGAGAGAGGCGCCTGTCATTTTTCAGTCCCCCGGCAGATGCCCAACAGCGGGAAACACCGTGAGGAACAGCACTTTAGAAGCGACACTGTACTTACAAATAGTACAGATTACAAATCTTACACACACAAAAGTAATTACATGCATATAAATATCTGAAATACAACAAATAATTAACAACCAGAATGCCCTGCTACAGACCTATTCATGTGATGCATGTTTAAGACTAAACATTTCCCCAGCTCCCAAATTACTTATGAAAATGAGCTTACAATTCAGATCTGCATATTTCGCCTCTAGCAACTGGACATAGGCTTCATGCTGCTTCCACCTAAAGGTTAAAAAATAGAAAAACAATCAAAAATTCAAATGGGCAAACAATTAGTGAAAACTCCACCGTGAAGCTAAATGTAAATACTGAATGCCGCAGAACAAAAGTATCCGGAGAATCTCAATTGCCATCCCAGGCTCAAATATCCTGAACTGCTGCTGCACACTGCTGAATACTGATTATATGTGTGTGAGATCAATAGGAACATTACTGACTGCAGTTTGAAGACCTCATATTTGAGCAGTAGTTTCAAATTCCAAACCTACATTTTGACATTAACTTGTCAACAAAGTTACATGCAAAGCATCAACCACGAGAATGTCATTCTGTCAAGATAGTGATTTTGAATACATTGGCAAGTTATATTTTGACTGTAGACAAAAATCGAAGCTGTTAAAAATGGATTTCAGCTCTTTAAAACAGCAATCACCCCATTCACTTCCTTATATGTAATCTATAAAGTGAAACCCGGTCCTAAGTGAGGCAAAACACTTCTGTAAGGAAAAGACCTCTGTTGATGGCCTAAATAGGCATTATAAGCAGAAAGGTGACAATACCACCAAAAACCAACTATAAACTGCACCAGACCAAAAGATGCTCATTTACCTGGCACACAGCTCCTCTCTGGTGAGTGTCTTCAGGTCAGACTCACTAAGGCGAACCTAAACAAGTGAAATCAATGAGGCCACTTAATGCAGAAAGGAAACATCAAGTCAGCAAAGATATTAAACACTTAAAGGACCATAATTACCTTCTTTGGTAGAGGTTCCTCATTAGTCATTCTGAACTCTGAAGGGGCACGACTAAAGAAGAAATAATACGGGCATTTTAAGACCAATACATAATTTAAAACATTTTAGACTATTTGTGTGTGAATGCCATCTAGCTGGCTCCTCTATGACACAAAACACACCCCCTTCACATGGATGATTCCTCTACAAAGGTCATTCCCCGGCAAAATGACCTATTGGGAAAAGTTTAGAACTAAAATCGGTGATGACTGGGATCTGAAGAAAACACGAGGTATAAAACCCCGCTTCATAAAGCAATACATGTCCTACAAGAAATTATAACTCATGGTGAGGTATGCCGCAATGAGCAATTAATTCAAAGATCCCCGGAAGCCGACAGTTAGTAATTTAACCGGACATATACCTGTATGGCCAGCTATTTTGGAAGCACTGCAGTACCGTTAATTTCAAAATTAACCGTACACAAGAATGTTTCGTGACGAAATATAATATAAATAACTAGCTACGCGGTAAAAGTAATAATTTTTTCCTTCGTATCTCACATTACTGCGGAACACCTATCTGGCCTGGTGCCTTCTTGCTTTAGCGCCTGTTATTTTTCATAACTAGTACGGCACAGCAGCTAGCCGAGCTTCATCCGAAATTGCGGGCCCCCGACCCATTTATGCAACTCTTAAGCTTACTAAAAAGGCTCGGATGGGGGCGACTTGGCCGCAATGGAGACGCTTTATAATGCGCTACACCACGGAGCTAAAGGGCGCCGTTTCTGTAATCTGTGTGCCGGATGATACAAGCCATCACGCCAGTTACCCCCCGACCCGACCAGAAAAACAAACGCAAATAACGCACTTTCCCCGCCGCTTAGACGGCCAAGCAGCCCGGCGTACACACGGACGGCGACGCGCGTCGGGCCGCCGAAGTCGGCCGCGGGTTTGAGCTTTTTAAAACTTGAGCTGGCCAAGCCACGTACCTGCCGGTTTCTTATATGTTTGTGGCTTCTCGCTGCTACAAAATGGCGGTGAAGGAAGAGACTCTCCCACGACCGAGGAGAGACGCTCTTTCCTCCCTAGCCTGCCTAGCGACACCACGATACTAGCCGAGCACACTTACCGAGTTCGCCTTAGGTCAGCGTTAGAAAACCGTGTAGCCTGACAATAAATTAAATGACAGTTCGGAGTTATGAGTCTTGCTGCCGAGTGTTTTTTTTTTTTTATCGCATTTTGTCCTACGCCTGTTCGTACGGGATCGTCAGAGGCGCCATCGTCAATGAGGAGGGGACTGCGCCGCAAAGCATCATGGCAGGGGTGCTGGGCAGGGAGGTGTAGAAGCGCCTGGCCGGCTCGCGCAGCACGCGTGCCATTTCGTGCATTTTGTTTCTTAGCTACTGTTGCATGTTTTAACCATTTATCAAATTTATACGAAATGCACCAGATCGTTATGGGAAAATATTTGTTTTCCTAAATAAAGGCTTTGCAACGGTATTCTGTATTCGCCGTATACTTATTACCGAACCACATTCCATTTTAAAACTTTAACCTCAAGAATTTGACTGTGTAACTTATCAACATACTGTCGGGATATTGCACAATAGTTGTTCCGGATTGCATTGCCAACATCGAGTTGTGATAGGCTATTTATTGCCGACATTTAAAACTAAAAAGTAAAAAATAAAAATAAAAAACATACACAGTACAACAGCACTTATAACATTTCAAGAGCCGTAGGCCCGAGGCTTTTCGTCTCTATTCTGAGTTCAACAAAATGGAGTGGGGTAAACCATAATGATATAGAGGGGGTGTCTGGTGACAATAAGTGTACCTCTTTTAAATATCTGGAAATGAATTCAGAAATTCTGAAAAACTATCAGAAAGTCTTAAAATTACTGTTTTGTACTGACACCTCCTGTGCTCCGTGTTTTATAAGGTTACAGCATTAGTTATCGTAAGTTCAAATGGTACCGTCGCCAGCAAGTTTAAATTGGAATTTCAAGGGCAACTCGCTGAGCGCGGATAAGGCCGCTGTCGGGCTTTCGCTGTGTCTCAGCTGTCGGACTGTCTCCGTTAATCATGCTGCGCAGGTAATAAAAAAAGGAAAAGCGAAAAGATCGAAAGAGCGATGCACTTTATAATAAAAGCTGGATAGCGGACTATTCATTGAAGTTATCTTAATGGCTATAACCCCGGTGATGTCCTATTGCTAATCAACCATAGTTCTGGTAAATGGACGTAAAACTGTCGATTAGCGAGCTGCTTAATTAGTACCGTTCATTACCTGAAACCGCACACTGCATGCAAAATTGGTAGCAAAACTTGATATTTACGGTTTAACGTATGTTATGCACGCACCTCAACAGACAGTAGCTTTGGGCCACTTTCAATAACTGACCAAACGACTTAGTATTATAACAGCTAGTGATTCGCGCAGAAAGGTTCCCAGACTAGTGAAATCGGTCAGTGTCTCAATTTTCAGTTGAATACTGATAATGTCTCCTAATATTTACCGGTGTGATCTGAAACTCCGATAAAGTGCCTGGCTTTACACGTAACTGAAATGCGGTGTTAAAAGGTGGGAATGGTTGAGATGGCCCGGCGACAGTTCGACAAGGGTGCAGAAAAGGAAATCCCCTGACCGCCAGACCGGTTAAAGACTGGTACAACGCTGCTACTTTACTAAAACCACATGAACGGTTTAACTCGACGTTTGTCCGAAGCCATTGCTACACGCTGGGCATTAACGAGTGCAAAAGACCAACACCGTTCTTCTGTACAGTATCTGTCGATTTCAAGTGTGCATAATGTTTAAACATTGCGTTTTGTTTTCGCACTGGTTTCTGGTAGACTGTAACTTAAGTTGCTTGATATATCTGCGTATATAAAATACGTGAAATACTGCGATGGTACTACTGTAGATATCAATCTGTGCAGGTGGATAAACTGAATAAATGGATATCATAAATGTCTGAATACAGGTATTCCTTATCTCTGCGACCTGCCCTGAGCTACCTGGCATCTAGGCAGAAGCACTCGCTCCCCGATCTTACCTATGATTATGGGGCCCTGGAGCCTCACATCAATGCTGAGATCATGCAGCTGCACCATAGCAAACACCACGCCACTTACGTCAACAACCTCAACATCGCCGAGGAGAAGTACAAGGAGGCTCTATCCAAGGGTAAATGCTAACCGAGGGAATCCTGCACATTGAGCTTAACTTCACATTCTTGTCATTTTTTTTTGTCTAAACAGAAAAGTGGATCTTTTGGGAAAAGACATTTGAATTTAACCCATGGAAACTTGTTTCAGTGGTTTTTAATGTCATTTATAGGTATTAATCTGTCTTCCAACCTCTCATCAATGACAGGGTTGGGAAGGGGCCAGGAGCCTGTCCCAAGCAGTATTGGGCACAAGGCAGGGGAGCACCCTCAATGGGATGCTGGTATATCAGAGGGCATATGCGTGTACCTACTCTTATATAAAATATGCTATTGTCAGTTTAGTGAATCAGTTGACTACAGTATTATATTTGGGTCAGAAAATTAGAAATCTCGCCTATCAGCTTAAACGCCCCACTTTTCCAGATGACATTTAAGCATGCCTTTCGGGCATGTGACCAGAAATGAACCATCAGAGTTAAGCAGAAAGCTCACTGGAATAATCTCAGCATCCGGAGAGGGTCCTTGACTTGGGCAGGGAGTCACTACTTTACAACATTGTTTGTTTCAGGTGACATAACGGCCCAGGTGGCTTTGCAGCCAGCCTTAAAGTTTAATGGTGGTGGGCACATCAACCACACCATCTTCTGGACAAACCTTTCCCCAAATGGTGGGGGGGAGCCACAAGGTGAGCTGAGGACCTGCAGGGAAAATCGGCCACATGTTTCATGTATGGAAATAGTAAATGGTTTTGTATGAGTTAGATCAGTGTTTCCAAATCCGATCCTTTGGGACCCACTGTTGGTCCATGTTTTTGCTCCGTCCCAGCTCCCTGACAGACTGTCCACATGTTTTCTGGGAGCTGGGTAGGAGCAAAAATCTGGACTGCTGTGGGTCCACGAGGATTGGATAGGGAAATACTGAGTTAGACTGATGCTAATTTTATTTTTTTTCAGTTAAGCTTTCTTAATCTCTTGGGTGTAACATGCTTCTCCCACAGGGGAGCTGATGGAAGCCATAAAGCGGGATTTTGGCTCCTTTGAGAAAATGAAGGAGAAGATGTCGACAGCTTCAGTCGCTGTACAGGGCTCCGGATGGGGATGGCTGGGCTTTGATAAGGAGAGCAGCCGCCTGAGGATTGCGGCCTGCGCCAACCAGGACCCCCTACAGGGCACCACGGGTTAGTCAGATCCTGTTAGGATGTTCAGGGTTTCCTGTTTTTGGGATTTTAGTGATTTGTGCATTTGAGTTACTTAGTTTTTATAGCAAATGCTATTCTATTTTATCTTTTTGCTGAAATACTGGAATTGATAAGTCTGACACACTAATCTGCATCTCTCCCAGTGAGATTAACCGAATTTGAACCAATGTGTTAATGCAAGGCATGCTCTCTATTCTAGAATGACCCACCCCCCAAATGATGCTGGAAGAAAAAAAACGGCCTCTAGTGGCCAAGCAGGGTTCTGCAGCAGCCTGCCTGGTTTCTCAGGCATTCTGCCAGACCAGTGGAAGTGGGTGGAGCTGGGTTGATAGGTCAAACACTAAAGCAGGCAACGCCTTGCACCAGAAGGCAGGTTTCTGAAAGGGTCTGGAACAGGGGTGGGCAATCTTATCCGCAAAGGGCCGGTGTGTATGCAGGCTTTTGGGATAACCCTTAGGTCAGTTGTTCAAACCCAGGTGTGTGGACTCTTCAGCTAATCAGCCCTCTAATTAGTAATCTAATTATGGAGTTGCAACAAAAACCCAACGACCCTTTCTGGATAAGATTGCCAACCCCTGGTCTGGAACCTGATTTTGTAAAAATAGATGAGAATTGCAATATTTATAAAAGAAAAAAGCTTGAACATTTACCCAAAATGTAATACAGAAAGGGCTGTTGTGTCTCTGGGTTTTCACTGCAGCTCTCTAATTAGATTACAAATTATATGACTGATTGGCCGAGCCTCATACCTGGGTTTGAACAGCTGACCTAAATGTTACCCCCAAAAAAACTGCATGCACAAAGGCCCTTTGCAAATACGATTGTCCCCCCCCCCCCCGCCCAAAATTAAACACAGCCTAATAGAACTTATCTGCCAATGGAGACTGTCAAATAAGTTGGCAGTATTGTTTTGAGTTGTGTCGACACCAAGCAGTGCCGACAAATCATTTGTTTTGGCTAAATATCGTCTCTATGGAATCCAGAATATTTCCATGCGATGGAATATGAATGTGTTTTGGTGACCAGTTCTTGTTCAAATTTCTCCTCCTCAATTTTTGTTAAATTTCTCTCAGATGTGCTACACTGTGTATGAGTAGTATCAAAACAAGGGTGAAAATGATTATAATTGGCCCAGTGTGCATGCAGAGCTCATTCAAAAACAGCAGCAGTAAGCTTTACACTGATGTTTAAAAACATACTAGATAATCTTAAAAGCAAACAATCATTGAAATTGCAGAGCTTGCTATGTTTCCTCTGTCAGAGTAAAAATGTTTTAGCATAACTTATTGATGGTCTCAATCCAACTGACTTGTGGTCCTTGTAATGTGACAGTTTCATGTGCGTAACATGCACTGTCAGTATTAACACTGCACGAGTATATATTTTTTTTCCCTTTTATGGGAAGGGAATGTTACAAAATGCTATGTAAATGGCATATCATGGCAAAAATAGATTTTTACAGTTTGATCTGTGTAAAAGCAATATTGTCCCATGATGTCTATTAAAAGTCTATTAAAGTACAGTGAGGCTTTTCACCCTAGATGTGTGCATTGGAAGACCATAAAACCCTGTGCTTCTCATATAAGGTAGACTGATCAACAGATCAGATTGTCAGATAAGGAGAGAGAAATGTGGCAGATGTCATTTACTGGAAGTTACTTGCTGTGCATTTTGATATTCACAGTAGTCCCTAACCTCAGCACCCCAAACCTAGTCATTGCAAAATTGAGGATTTTAAGCCTCTGGTGGGTGGAGTTACCGTGCTTCCCACTGGGCTGAGCCAGTCAGTTATTAACCCACCCACAATAGGTTTTATAGCTTGCTTTCTATGCCAAGCCTCCCAACTGAAACATTTAGTACCCAGTGCCAAAACCTAACCCATTTCTATTGTTCTTTTTGGGAACATTTGACACTTATCATTCCAGAATAATATAGATGGTTGCTGAAATGTGAAAGCGTTTCTCATCGGGTGTAACTTACACGTACTTTGCCATCAGGCCTGATTCCGCTGCTTGGCATCGACGTATGGGAGCATGCCTACTATCTTCAGTACAAGAATGTGAGACCAGACTATGTGAAAGCCATCTGGAACGTGGTGAATTGGGAGAACGTGAGTGATAGGCTCCAAGCGGCGAAGAAATGACTGTGATCCATCAAAAGGGCAATGCTGCAGGCTGAGTAATCCACCGTAGAGAGCTGTGACCTGCCCTGACCCATCTGAAGACTGTGGTCCTCCCTGAACCTACATGACCCAACGTAATCCATCCACTGTAATTCGCATGAGAGAACAACCGGGTCAGCTGCTTGGCTGAAAACGATTCTGCAGTGCTTTTTGTCAGTCTGACAAGCAGCAGCAACTGACAGACATTTAGTTTTTGTTCATTTGTGTAATTAAAATTATTTGAAATTCTTAACTTGTCTTGCTTCTTCTGTGCATGTTTCTAGTAATTCAAACCAGGCTTCGAAATCAATAGTTGGGATGTATGGTCAGACGCCGTCATGACGGTGGCTCTGGAGAATCTTTTAATCAGGAAAACATGGATGTACTGGGTTGTTTTTTTGTCTTTGATTGACTGAATTGTCCAGTAGCCTTCACAGTAGGTGAGAGAGAGAACTCTTCAGAATGGTCTGCCATAAACCACATTTAACAAGTAGTGCAATTCTGAATTATTTTAATTTGCTCTACTGTAGGTTTATGCCCTGTAGGTCCAATGAATGTATGACTTGGCTTCTGAAATGATCCTATGATTGATACTCACTGGCATGAACATGCAAGTGGAAACTGGATATATTACTGAAACAAATTTAATCAGAGCCATGTGCACTCTTTCTTCCTCTGTGGCTGCAATCATCCTCATTTTTTTTGCTTTGTTGCCTCTCTGTGCATATCAGTCAAAGTCATTGGTGGGCAGCCATATTTCCCCCTTGTGACTGATAGGAAGGATTATGGTGGTTTATCTGGCATCTACAGAAACGATGCATATTCATATGCATGAGGGTAAGGGTACAATAATCACTGCATGGCTCTTTCATGTGTAATTTCTGTTCTGACTTTCACTGATACTGTTAACTTCCTTGGCAGCACAGTAGATGGTGCCATTTACAAACATTTGTAAAGGTGATGCCATTGGCTCTTGAATGATGGCACTATGGACTGATGTTTTGCACCTTTAATTTCTAGGTTTGATCTAACAGAGAGATGTGCATTGAGGCATTGTAACAACAAATTGTCTCATGTTGTAGAAGGTAGGTATCTTGTAGTTCTTCTCCTTGGCGTGATTCTACACAGCAGGGTGGAACCCTCAAGTTCTTATGTGCTTTTTTCTGCTGCTGTTAAGCTTATATTCAATGGTGATTGATTTGCACCAGATGTGGTAACTTATTTATACGAATATTGGTTTCAAAATAACTAAGAGGTGCCATTGAGTGAAAACCAACATGCCCAATCATTGAGAGTTGGAGCCTCTTACCCTTACTAGGAAAACATGCTGTATATGCACAGTTTATTTCAAGTTTAAAGACTTTGTCGTGTGCACAGTAAACAGTCAATTCCACTGTGTGATGAAAATATTATTCTACATGTCCTTCCACTAAACACAAATTAGCAGAAAACAGATCAGAAGCACAGATAAAGGTGCAAGTGTAAATTAAGGTGTGTGTGCAGTAACGATAAATACAATTATAATTATATGATTCTCCTTATATATATATATATACACACACACACACACAATCTTTGTATAACTGTAATTTCTATGAACTTCTTAATAAGGTGATTGGTTTGTGGATAGGTTGCCCTGGTCCTCTACAGCATGGGCAGCATCACTGCTTTGTAGCGTTGTGCCTATATTTTGTGTTACTGCTGCTTTGTGTGATAGCTGTAAAGAGAAAAGGTAGCAGAACGTCCTGTGCTGTTTCGGCTGTTGATTAGGGCTCCATATGTGTCAGGTGGGACTTCCCATCCAAATGCATCTGGTCCACTGGAAATAAACCATTTTCCCTTGCAGAAAGGTTTCCAGTAAAAACAACGGTTTGACAATAAATATAAGGAACAAACTTTGTGTTTCCTGGGCTGTGATGTTTGGCTCCTTGGCCAGCCTGGCCTTCTTGTGGACTCATAAATCAGTGCTGTGAATGTATGAAGGAATAGGCGTGTGAGGCTCGCTGGCAGCAAGGCCTCCTTCATGGCTTAGCAGGACAACATCCGGGGAAACCTGGGTGGCTTTTCAGCGGCAGAGTGACTGGGGGAAGCTCTTACTGCGTTTATATTTCAGCAGTGCGTCTGACATTTTTCTAGGATGCTTTCAGATTTATTCTGTTGTTATTCCATGACAAATTGTTGTGGCAGATGGCCCCAGCCAAGGTTTGTTGAATTTTCTACAGATGCTGGGCCAATAGTCTTCCAGATACTTTAAGAGGAAAAACACATACTGCACACCTCTCAATACCTGGATTTGGTTCTCGGTGCCCAGTGGCAAGCCTGCTTAAAAACAAACAGGCTTTCTGGGCTCTGTTAGGACTGGTAGGTGAAACCGACCAGACTGCGAAGTAGGTCATCTCCATCAATGTATGATTGATGTTTTTAAAATGATTCTGCCTAACAGGGGAAACAAAATAATAAACTGTTAAAGCTAAGATATTTCAGTTTAAACAATTTATAGAAGTTCTTGTTGTGTTAAAAATAAGAACAGATCTCTGTGTACTTTTCCCCCTTAAATCTTTGGTGTGCCAGAAATCATTTCCTTCTACCCCAACATATAAAGTCGAGCTGGCCATTATGATACTGTTTCTGTAACCTTTGGCAGACGGGAAGGAAAATACCTCAGGTCTCAAGCTTCTCTCTCCCTCTTCCCCCAGTTCATCTCTCTCTCTCTCTCTCTCCCCCTCTCTCTCTTGCTCCCTCTCTCTCCCTCTTCCCCCAGTTCATCTCTCTCTCTCTCTCTCTCTCTCTCTCTCTCTCTCTCTCTCTATCTATCCCCACTCCTTCCTCTCTCTTCCCCTCTGCTATGTGCTCACCAATTTCCCTCATCACGTAGAAGGGCAATCAGCCAGAGATGGGTAGAAACCACTAGCCAGACAAAACATCTGCCATGGACGAGGGGCCCTTAGGTCATTCCTGCTTGGGGTGAGAGGGCAGTGAGCTGTTGGCGAGTGCTCTTTCCTCGTGAGAGCTTCACTTTCATGTCTCACAATAATGGGAATGTCAAAAGAGGAAAATATGGGAACATGCATGAACATAAAAGACAGTAATGGAGACGATGCCTTACCCTTTCATGCATGCACATTTGCTTAGGAAGCACCATAGATAAATACATGAGAAATCTCATTATTTGTTATGACAGGTGGTACTGTGGCTGAGTACTGTTCCCTCACCCCTCCAACTTTGGGGATTTTGAAGCCTGCTCCCAGTCTGTGTGTATAGACTTTCTTCTCGCTGAGTTGTGCTGGCTCCATGTCCATAGACACACTGTTTGAGTCGTCTTTGGTATCTGTGCCCTGGGACAGACTGACTTCCCATCCAGTGTGACCCCTGTCTTCTCCCTTATGCTTCCTGGGATGGTCACCCTCTATTCAGTCTACTGGATAAGCAGTTGGAATTCAGATGGATAATTTACTATCCTCTGGAGAGGGAAAATGAACAAAAGGTTGCAGAGTTAGGTCCTGCTAAAGGCCCTATTGTTGAAAAGTACTAAATTGCTTCAGTGCTACAGCCAGCTGCATAAACTGATAAGACTGTCTGTTTAAATAAAAAACTACTACAGGGTAGCAAAATAATGGCAGAATTTAAATAAATGTCACCAGCTGTATTTTAGTGAAAAGAATGAATGCGGATTATCATCTATTGACTTCTGTAAGATTGGCCAGGACAAGATATTTCAGAATACATTATTAGTCCTAGCTGTAGGACTTGCAAACAGCACTGGTATCTCCCAGTTTAGTGCACAGATGGGACCAGTCAGGCATTTCTATGTATGATATCCAGCATTTCAGTTAAGAGTAAGCCTCTATGGTCAGTTGATGCACAATTAAGAAATAAATGTTCCCTAGAGAGATTAGGATTAGTCTTTAGTTTAATAGGCTGGATATATTCTGTTTCTTCCAGGCATTCTGTGATCTCCTGCAGAGAAAAGACAGCCAGCTAGGTATCTTTGCATCTTTAAATTGCCCATAGTGTTTGCACGCACTTTCTGATGGATTGGCATCCTGCCCAGGGTGTTTTCCTGCCCTGTGCCTTATGCTGACTGGGATGGGCTTCAGCCTCCCTACCATGACCTTAATAAGTGTTAGAAGATGGATATGTTACAGGGGGTATTGTCTGGCTCATTGGGTTAGTCCTCTGTGCCTGTAATTGCATTTGTGCTGGTTAAAGTCCTGGCCCCAATAGAGTCATTATATCTCCACTGGGCTCTTGAGCAAGGCTCCTCCAAAATGCTCCAGGGGTGCTAGATAAATGGCCTGACTCTGCACTCCAAGTTACTCTCTCAGCAGTGTATGTGTGTGTAGGTCTCAAAGGAAAGCAAGATGACATATACACAAGGAAGCATTCCAATGTACCTCTATTTGTGCAAATGGCAAATGAAGGATCATTTTATTCTGGAGTATCTAAGTGGATCTAGAGTTCGTAATCATTTTTAAGAACAAATTAGTGTCTTCTGTTTTCTTGAGTCAACAAGTCATCCCAGATGTAAAGGCAAATGAACCAACCAGCAGCCTTGTAGGGTATTACTGTACCTGTGGTGTGTTCCCTAGTTCCTTCTGTATCTCTCCCTCATTAGGTGCTCTAACACTGCCAGAGACCTTCACTGACTGTTAATGACTCTCCTGTCATTGTTACTGTCACTCTCTAGTCTATGAGAGCATGTCATGCGCGGATGGTGGTGAAGCATGGAGCACAACATGGCTGCACTGTGGGGGAAGCTCTTCTGGCTGAAAGTCAACCTCCACTCATGCACAAACCACAATCCCATAACACTGTGCTGGCCTTTAATGTGAAACCATACTGTTTAATTTCTTTTTCTGGATACTATGCTGTGAAAGCACACGTGAGACACATTCTTCGCTACTGATTTAATTTATTTTTATTTATGTTCCTTCATTACAAACTGCTTCAAGTAGGTCTTGACCAATGTAATAAAATGTGGATTTAGTTCAGAAAAGCTTGTTTGCAGAATACATAGGAGAACATGTGAAAGAAACTACTTTGGAGAGAAAATCAGAAGGGCAGATACTTTTGCAACACAAAATGCCTGGCAGAACTGGAAGAGTGCTATCATCTTTCCACTGGGCTTGTTCTGGCAAGGAAAACAGACACAGTTTGGCCTCTGAATTTTCAGGGAAGAACCCGTGCTGAGGTGCTGAGTGAAAAACGAGACAGATCCTGGATCGTCACAATTTGATAGAAGATCTCATGTTAAGCCTCGTTTTTTTCTTAACAAATTGCTTTTTTTGTCTTTTGATAATATTTCACTTTGCTGACCATCTTTTTCCTGGAACATTCCTGTCTTCTATGGTTAAATGCTAAACAAAATATAAAATCTTCTGTTGAATACTGCGCTATACATTTATTTACAGTTAAAAAATGCATCTTATATTACATAATTAATCTTTTTGCATTCTTTGTTATCCTTAACTGAGAAGCAGTACGCATATATCTTGTCGTAAATGATCAATTCTTTAGAAATAATTTTTCCTGCGGTGCACTCAGTAAGGTCCCATCTGGATCCATCGCTGGGTGAAGATGGGTTGCTACTGGCCACAGTTATTGCACCTGAGTGCATCGCAGTGCACAGCAAGTATCTTTAGAAAATACACATCTGTCTAAACTAAAAGAACTCTATTATCAAAAAGGGGAACATGTAGTGCTGCAGAATGTGACACATACAGGGGAATTCAGCTTGATAAGTACAGGCAATCTTTTCATTTCATGGACTGAAATATAATGAATTTATCAGCTGAAATGAAAGCATAAAGATGGCCAACAGACGTTGCTCCAAGAGTGACCCGAGAAGCGTGAACAGAGTGTGGGTACAGAGTGCCATATAATGGAAATATGTGGATGAACTAAAGTCGAGGTAAAGGCAGTATGTGGATAAATAATGGCAGACAATGCCAGTATATGCATTGACAGAGGTAGATAATGATCGGCTGAGGTAGATAATGATTGATACTGGCAATATGTGCATTGACAGAGCTAGATGATGATTGTTAGTGGCAGTTTGTGGATAGTGAGCAATAAATAGTGGTAGATAGTAGCAATATGTGGATAGACAGAGGTAGACAAAGGCAGAATGTGGATTAATACATTTAAGTTGGTGTTGATGAGATGTGCTACTGTTGTATGTAAATTACTTTAATAAATCCAGTTGTGTAAATGGAAGGCATGATATTTGGCAATACCATGATAGAACATTTTAATAATTCATTTAGTAAGAGATTTTCCTTCCGCAGCATAAAGACAGGCAATTAAGATTCATTGAAGACTCCAAGCTTCATTAGAATAGAATAGAATAAACCTTTATTATCCCACGAATGAGAAATTTAAATGTTACAGAGCTCTTATATAAAAAGAGTATAGGAGAACAAGAACAGGTAGGTCAGTTGTATATACACACACCAAAGTTTTTTATGTACAGTTTTATGTACAGTTTTTATGTACAAAATGTACAGGGATATGTACACAAATATGGGGGGGGTGACAATGATCCTGGTTGAAATATACAGTGTACAAGCAAATCGGTAACAGCAATTAGGACAGATGATATATCAGTTAGACAGGTGATGAGTAAAATAACCATGCAAAGCTGTATTATAAAGTCTGACAGCTGCCGGTAAGAATGACCTGCGGTAGCACTCCTTCCTATACTGTGGGTGTAGAAGTCTATTGCTGAACGAGCTGCTCAGAGCTATTATGACAAACATGATAAACAGGATAAGCAGTTGGAAGATGGATAGATTTGACAGGGGGCTTAAAAGGATAGATGGACATAAACATGGCCAGTAAAGATAGACAGAAAAAGGTAAGGCAGCACTGAACTAATCTTAAGTCAAGAGGTATATTTACAGTGTAGAACCCAGGGACACACAGATCTTTTGGGTGTTCAAGTACTGAGTCTTGGGGAGGATGAATTTCAGTTACTAGAGTCCAGGTGTCCAGATGGAGATATTACTGAAATATCCTGATCCATACAAAGAAAGCCCCGAGGAAAGGCATTTACAGAGATAATCTCCTGGGGTCAGAACTGTGGGATTCTCTACTGTGTCCACATATGGCCAGTTCATCAGGAAGACTGGGGATTGTATTGAGGAAATTTAAATGAAATCAATCATTTTTATTTACGTTATACAGAGGAAAAAAGTGCAGATACTATGAAAAATAATCTTTTAAGCCAAGAACCAGAAAAAAACTTGGCAAAAAATCTTGCTGTACTAATCTAGTTGTATTGTTTTTGCGAGCAGATTTTACTGATGTTTGGAAAGATTGTGTCATTTCCTATTGTATCCTTATTTCCTATTACATTACATTGTTATCGGGGATTAAACAATATTTTATTTGGGCTGCTGTTGTTTCTTCTAAAAAAGTTTGTTGACAGTGCTGTCAAATACTGTAAGGCATTGGAAGTAAAACAATATCCAAGCACTCGGCCAGGACTGTCTATTTCCTCCTTTTACTGTATATTCTTGCAGTCTGCAGTACAAATGTACTAAACTCTCTTATACGACGAAGAGAATTAGGGGTATAATTTATCCGAATGTCTGCATCTTTAAATACTCTGCCTTTGGTTCTGGCAGTTTGTCTACATCATTATCCCTCACAGAAACAAAACGTACACAGAGATCAGACAGCGAAATAAATGTGTTGATTCCTCTCTGTTCGGTAGAGGAAATTTTGGAGTAATTGCAAACATTCGATATAAACAGGAAAAAAACACTTGTGCCTGGTTTAAAAGAGAAATTGTAATTTAATTCACAGATAAAAAGTTCATATTATGAGTGCATTACTTCACTGAATTTATCTTGTAAAATGCACAAGTGATTCCAAGGAGTAATGTTCTGAACTAACATTTGTGTGCTTGGAAGCCAGGCTGTTTCAGGGCTGGATTAATTCAGTGCTTTATTGGGACAGAACACTTCTTATTGATCCCTGTGGTAAGATCATCCCTACTGTAATTTGTTTTTGCCTCTGATGAATTTTATATAATTCATCCATTTTCTGTAACTGCTTATCCCATTTGGGGTCATGGAGGATCCAGAGTCTATAGGTGCAAGGCAGGGAACAACCCAGGATGGGGTGCTAACCTATTGCAGGGTACACTTGCACATCTCTCACACCTATGGGCAATTTGGCAACTCTAGTCAGCCTCAGCATGTTTATGGACCATGGGGGGAAAACCCCATGACAACACAGGGCAAACATACAAACTCCACACATGTTGGAACCTTGGTGGAGACTTGAACCCTGGTCCCAGAGGTGTGAGGAAACAGTGCTAACCACTGCACCACCGTGCCAGCCACCCTCTTATGTGTAATCATATGTTAATTTTGAGAAGATCATTAATGAAGGCTGTGAAAGTAGATTAGGACTCGTGGGCTCTGACAAACAAAAAAGGTACCTTTTTATGAATTAGTGTAAAATGATTTTTTCACAAAGGTGGCATGGTGGCCTCACACCTCTGAAGACCACAGTTCAAATCTCCTGTGTTCTCTGGTGTCCCCCATAGTCCAAAAACATGTTAAGGTGAGTTAAAGCTGCCAAATTGTCCTTGTGTGTGAATGGTGTGTCTGCCCAGTAAAGCATTAGCAGGCCATCCTTGGGTTATTCCCTGCCATGTGCTCATGGCTTTTGGGATAGACTCTGGACTGCCATTACCCTGCATAAGATATGGAAAATGGATAGATGATTTCGGCATCTTTGTGATTGGTGTTCTTGAGCCTTGTTCCAGTGTGTCTGAGTTGGATTCAACCTGCGGTTGTGGCTTTACTCAGGTTAGTCTAATTGAAGGAAGCCCATGGATGTGGTTCTGTTATCTGCTTATGATACAGCTATGTTCTGATAACAGCAATGTCTAAAACCATATTATGTTATAATCAGTAGAAGCAAAGAGGTGCTTCAGATTATTAACTGTCAAAAGATGCCATTCATTTCCAGCCATCTTTCAAAATAAATTATTTTAGCAATTTGTTCTTTTGCTTAAAATATAATCCCATTAGATTTGATCAACGGGATAAGGATTTTGGAATGATTTAGTACCGCTTGGAGACTTTTGCAGAAAGTCTTTGCAGATTTTGATTGATTTGATTGATTTGCTCCTAAAAATGCATGTAAAAACTCAACAGATTGACTCCCTAAAAGATCATTAAAATATATCTAATGATATTGGCATATATTCCAGAACGCTGCGGCGTCTGTCTATTCAGTGTTGTGTTCAGTCCAGACCAATCCATGAGCCCAGGGCCTTATGATTTATTCCAAGGAGAGATCCCATTATTCCACTCCCTTTTCAGGAGAAGAAAATTTGCTGGAATTCAGGAACTGGCAAGTTCCAGAATTCCAGAAGTTAGAAAATTTGTGGTCCATGGAAAACTGTAATTCTTGTAATGCCATTGTGAATGTAAAACTAAACTTTGAAGGTAGCTTACAGCAACTGAATTTAGCACAGATAGAGAGGTGGAGGACTTCACATACTGAAAAAGATCAGCTTTGTAGTTACACACATCACCTTGCTGAGAGAGAGTGAAGGGTTTACAGTGATGTATCTCACAGACAAAGAGTGAAGGATTTATGGTGCCATATCTCACAGGCAGAGAGAAGCAAGCTCTGTAGGGAAACTACCTATAAAATGAGGAAAGACTTTACAGCATTTGCTCAAAAGACTGGACGATCCACCTTCTTAAACCTTGAATGGTTTAACGGAACTGAGAGGGAAAAGAGCATTTGTGTCAATAGACAGACAAGTAAATACATGCATCTTGTGCAAGATCAAAGAGGGTTATTCATGCAAGCCTTTTCACCTCTCTACCCAAACATGATCAATAACTACAAGGTTGATTCTTTCATCCATCTCCCAGCTGCTTATCCAGTGCAGGGTGGCCCTAATTACTTGACAATTGTTCAGTGCTTTAGGAAACAGGACCTTGTTCAGTCTGTGTTAAGCAGGTGTGGGGAGGTGCTGACTCTAGTTATCGTTGAGCGGTAGAATGAACAGTTTGAGGAGCTCCTTAACCTGGTAGAGATGGTAGAGATGTTGAAAACCTCTGGTGGATCTGCGTCTGTCACTGCAGCTGAAGTTCCTTTGGTGATCAGAGACCTCCATGGTGGGAAGGCTGCAAGGGGGAATAATTCTTTCCAAGAAGAACTAGAAGTTATAAAGTTATAAAGGAAGATAAAGTACCTTTGGACTGGAAAGCAGGGCTGGTGGTCCCTATTTTTTAGAAAGGGGCTTATAGGGTGTTTTTTCCAATTTTAAGGGGATCTTACCTCTCAGCCTTCCTGGGAAAGCATGCATCATGAAGGTTTTGCCTCATAGTCAAATCTAGGATTCCGGATGAACTATGTGGATAATAGCTTGGCCATGTAAAAGTGGACCAATTATTCTCCTTTGCACAGTGGTGTTTGGGAATGTGTTAACATGGACTACATCTGTTCTGTGGATTTACAATCATACTGTGGGAGGTGCTACAGGAATATGGGCTATGGAACTGCTACTGAGTGCTATTTAGTCCCTGTATGATGATCTACAGGGAACTGTGGCTTTTTTGGATCGAATCACCTAAAGTGGATCAGACATCTCATGAAGATACCATTCCAGAGGAACCGTTTCGGGCACGTCCCAGTAGGCCCTGGAGCAGACTCGGACATGCTGGAGGGATTATATCTCCCAGCTAGCTTGGAATTGCCTGGGGATCCCCCAGAACAGATCATAATTCTTTGAAAAGATACGTCTGACCTGATCTGCATGGGGTGTTGCCACTGCAGTCCTCAGCAGTTTGAAGATAAGAAATCTTCAAAAAAATCATTTTACTAAACATTGTAATTAATTACCTTTACAGTAATGCAGGGCCAGCAATGGGGGGAAACCACGTAAGTAGTCCCCGGGCCCTGGGTGAAGGGGGGCCCAAAAGGGCCCTCTAATCTTTAAATAATCTGCTAGAATAATTTGTCAAAAATACATATCTAGGGGAGGCACGGTGGTGCAGTGGTTAGCACTGTTGCCTCATACCTCTGGAACCAGGCTTCCATGTTTGTGGAGTTTGCATGCTCTCCCTGTGTTGCCATGGGGTTTCCTCCAGGTACTCCAGTTTCCCCCCACTGTCCAAAAACATGCTGAGGCTGATTGGAGTTACCAAAGTTCCCATAGGTGTGAGTGACTGGTGTGTGACTGTGCCCTGTGATGGGTTGGCATCCCCTCCTGGGTTGTTTCCTGCCTTGTGCCAGCAGCCTCCAGGATAGGCTTTGGACCCCCCCGAATCCCCAAATTGGCTAAGCGGTTACAGAAAATGAATGGAAATACATATTTGTGAAAACTTTATATGATATTTGTGAATCTCATAAAAGGTTGTAATTTTTTATCTTCTTAATTTTTCTTGATCTAATGGCCGAAAACAATTTTATTTTCCCTCCCTATAATTCAAAAAATGGTGTGGTCTGCTCTTTAAGTGCTGGCTAAACAAACTCGTGGTCTTTCCAAAAGCAATGCTGCAATGCAGAAAAAACAGCAGTAATGTATTTAGTATTTAGGTGGATTTTTGTTAGGTTTGTTTGAGATGTCGGAGAGGTGACAAACCTAATTTAACCTTTCACAGATACTCAGCGGACCCAGGAAGGTGCAGTAAGTAGATTGCGACAGTCAGAAGAGAGAATTGGCAACCCACTGAATACATGCATTTCTGTACTTATTTCTATGATTTATGTATGGCTTTTTTTGTATATTTATTATAATTAGGTTTTGGTTTGTAGTTAGTTCAACCTTTTTCATGTTCTTAACCTGTTTAAGGGCGATTCTAAGGGAATTTTAAGTAAAAATGGAGCATTAAAGTAAAGAAATAATGACTTGAATTATATTGTAATAATTAATAATATAATTTGATACAAAAAACATGATAAAATATTTTACCATATCGCCCAGCCCTCAAAATCAAATCAAAATCAAAACTGATTTACACTAAATTGTATTACCTACTGTCTGTATGTCATTAGACTTTGTTGCATGAATAAGAAGGATAAATCTCTCACTTTCAATACGATTAGGACATGATCTTTTCCAGGACTTTCCTGTACAGCAGTCCCATGTACATGACCAGCCAGAAAATACTTGTATGCATCTAAACTTTTATAAGGGGTATAAAGTAAAGGTATAAAGGGATCACACGTGTATTGAGATGTGCCGTGAACTAGATAATTGTTGATGACATCATAGATGATGTAATACTTCAGGGCGGGGGTCACGCTGCAGCTGAGAAACAAAAATATAGCTCAGTGATGAGTTCAGATGACGTTTACCGGCCTTGATGAGTCTCTGTTAGTATTGGGTATAACTTGACATTTATTAGTTGTTATCGAAAAGACTAGATAAAGGAAGTCCACCAACAAAAGTAATTGTGTCACTATCGCAATTTGTCTTACCAACAAAATGGTGGGGGGGGGGGCTTGGACATCATCTTGTCCTCACACAGCAGGCTTGCAGTAATGTTAAATGCATCAATACAAGGAGTTGAATCTGTTCAGCCTTGAGCAAAGGAGAATAGGGAGGGAAATGATCCAGGTATATAAGATTCTAACAGGTCTGTATGTGTCATGCCGGCGGGGCTGACAGTGAGGCATGACGCGGGTAGAAAGGATGCAGCCCAAGACCGGAGCGATTTTACCACGGGATCTCCCGTGTGGGGCGTTATTGCAGACAAATGTGATGGCGCACACTCTGAGTGCGCCATCTGGAGCAAGGGGGAGCCCGAGGAGCCAAGGACGAGACGGGCACACGGGGTCAGGACACAAGGTGAGGACCAGGACATCGGACTTGGGCAGGACAGGGCTGCAGACGCCGGATGGAAGACCTGGGGAAAAAACCGGAACAAAACAAGACATGCACTAGAACAAGGTTGGACACCACTGGAGACCATAGAGGCACCAACCAGGAAAACAGACAGGACAAGGAGGGACTTAGGGACGATAGAGACGGGACCAAACATGCAGATGAAGGGGCACAACCTGGAGGCCAGCGAAGGCCGACAGGAACCAGACTAAAACAGAGACAGACCGAGGGAATGTCAACGGGGACCCGGAAGGACACAGCAAGTGGGATAACACGACAACGGACAGGATGGACAGGCAAAAGAACCACAGCTGAACAAAGACTGACAGGGGGGACAAGAGGCCCTGGGAAATGAACCCCAGCAGAGGGAACAGGCCTAGGGAACCAAGGGGCAACTGAGAAGGGGCCCCCGGAACAGAGGTAGGGACCAGAGGCGGAGCATGGGGAGCAAAGGCAGGGACCGGTGGCAGAACATGGGGAGCAAAGGTAAGGACCGGAGGCAGAACATGGGGAGCAAAGTTAGGGACTGGAGGCGGAACATAGGGAGTGAGGACAGGGCCTGGAGACGGAATATGGGGACCGAAGGCAGGGCCTTGAGACCACCAAGGGACCGGCCTTGGGACCCATGGAGTGGGGCCTGGAAGCAGGCCACAGGGAGCGGTGTCTGGGACACGTGATGATGAACAATATACTCCTGGACCAATTTTGGTGAGATATTTTCCCTGAGGGGACAAAAGACCCCTTCTACAACTGCAAGGCAGGGATATGCGGAAGCACCTGGGGCATGGAGCTAGCCCCGAGGGAAATGGCCATGAGCTGAGGACCAGGACCGGAGGGGAGGATAGACAACGGAGGGCCAAGAGCCCACCTGAGCCTGCTGGGGTAACAGACTCGGGACTCTAGGAGGTATGGGTCGGGTAGGACTAGTGTGGGGAGCTAAGGATAAAACTACAGGACTGGGATGTGAGGATAACGAGGAGACTACAGGATGGGGACTGGAGGGTGACGAGGGGACAGCAGGACTGAGACTGGAGAGAGACGCGGAGCCCATGGGGACAGAGCTAGGGGGCGATGTGGGGACCTCGGGAACGGAGCCAGGGGGTTATGCGGAGGCTGCTGGACAGGGACTGGAGCTGAAGGGCGACGCGGTGGCCGTGGGACAGGGACTGGAGCGGAAGGGTGATACGGAAGCTAGGCCCGGGCGAGCCTGGCGCTAGGCATGTCCTCGCCTTCCTCTTCAGGAAACTGAAGACCTGCCTGGCGCGCGGCTGGACCGCCCAGGATGTCGCTGTTTGTAACACCTGGAGACCGTGGGGGCCAGAAATGTAGGCCTCAGTTCCCAGGGGTCCCACTCCAATTCCTCGGGAAGACTGCTTTACAGGTCTTTTTCTCCCAGAAAGGAGAGGAGATCGGGGCCCCGGACGGGCTCTGGGGACTCGGCAGGGCCCCGGACGGGGCTTCCTGGGCCTCGCTTGGGCATTGCAGCGTCCAGTCTCCCTGTGCAGAGCTCAGAGACTGCGGCAGCTGGTGTCCCAGGACAGGGCTTGGAGGCTGCGGCAGCCATTTCCCCTGGGCAGGGCTCAGAGGCTGCGGCAGCCATTTCCCCTGAGCAGGGCTCGAACTGGTGCCGCCAAGAGGAGGCCCAAGGGGAAGCAGGTAGGAGCGGGCTGGGAGACGATGGCGGGCCAGCAGGCGGGAACTGTCCCGGCGACGGCGGACGACAGGCAGGCGGGAGCCGTCCCGGCAGCAGTGGCGAGCCAGCCAGAGAGCTTTTGAGGTGATGGCCTTGGGTGAGCCAGCACGGCTCTGCAAGATCTCTGGAGAGTGAGCGCGGCTCGGTGAGACCCTCCGGTGGCAGGATCTGCTCGACAGAACCCTCGGTTAGCGAGCACGGCTGAGACGTGGCGGCAGCTGCCGATTTCCAGGCAGTAACCAGCCGTCTCATCTTCACCTGGACGGTGGCCATCTCCTGCGGTAGGGAGTCTGGGGTCACCATCGCGAAGTCCCTAGCCAGCTCTTTAAACCTTGCTTGAAGGTGATCCGGGACCTCGGGGCTGCCCCACAATTTCCAGAACAACCCCTGGAGGGTAAAGAACGGCCGGAAGAAGTCTGGGGAGCGCAGGGAGGAGTCGCCAGCAACGTCCTCAGTGCATTTTGAACCCCGCTCATCATGGTCAGCCTTCGGCCCCTGCTGTGGGCCTCGGACGGACTCATAGAAAGGCTCCCTCCTACTGAGAGTAGGAGCCCTCTCGGAGGGAATACCTGCCACTTCGGTCTCAGACCTGAAAATGCTGAGGTCCAACAGGTGTGCATTTTCGGGCAACCGCGGAACGCGTGGATCCAGCTCCACCACGGGGTAAGCTGGTGAGGCGAGGTAGGGTTGATGGTGTAGGTCGGTCATTCTGTCATGCCGGCGGGGCTGACGGTGAGGCATGACGCGGGTAGAAAGGATGCAGCCTAAGACCGGAGAGATTTCGCCACGGGATCTCCCGTGTGGGGCTTTATTGCAGACAAACCTTGATGCACTTAGACAAGACTACTGGCTACACCAAACTACAACATCAATGACCCGACCAGGTAACACAGCACACGGGAGCTCTTATACAGAGGAACACAAGGGAAGAAACAAGGGGCACCTGTGGCTGATTAACATAGGGCAAGAACACGAGGTAACCATGACGAGCAACAGGCATGGCTAATTAGCAGCCCTGCTTGCGAGAAACATCGGGAAAAGACCGGTAGGACAGGGCTGGACGTGACAGTATGCTGTTCAACCAAATACTTACTTCAATATTAGTTAACTCGTGGCCATGGGTGGAAATTACAGGAGAACATTTTAAGCTGGATTTGAGAAAGCACTTCTTTACACAGCGCGTGGTTAGAGTATGGCATAGTGTTCTCACCTTGGATTCCATTAAATCAGAGCTAGATAAGATTTTAACAACTTTTAGTTATTTTTCAAATTCTCCCCAAATGAGCTTGATTGGCCGAATGGTCTCCTCTCATTTGTAAATTTCTTATGACCTGACAATGGCACAAGACAAATTCGAATGATCCTCCTCCATGACTTAACTGGTCCGTCGCTATGAGACAAACAAGAACCAGACAAGTCCGCATAGTCGGCAGTGTTAATATACTGCGGGAGGTGCTTCAGCCCTAAAGAAATACTGTTAGATCTAATGAAAGAAAACAGTGACAAAATGGATGGATAAATAATGTGACCCTGTGGTGGATAGGAGGGATGGAAGATGGCTGGATGTGTTCATTCTTTCGAGTTCATTGCCCAGACTGAGTCGTGCCTGTTTCATACTCTGCCTAAAAGCTCAAGGCATCAGCCCCGTCAGTGAGATGATGGGACAAACAGCTTGTGAGAGTGTTGGAATGCTGGAGCTTGCAGTCAGCGCCAGTGCGTGATTATGGGATGCACCTTTCATTCTCACGCTGCTGAAAAACTATAACGATAAGCTGATGAAAAGTTAAACACAGTACTAGAATTTTATTTTCAATGTATTGCATGTAAGAAGTCGGCCTCCCATCCAGGCTGTACTCCTAACTTGTGCCCTGTGCTCTCTGGGAGAGGCTCCAGACTCTCCACAACCTGCACTGTATAAGTGGTGTGGATGATGGATTCATAAAAGAAATGGATACTCTGAATTGGCAGCCATACGGAAATTCGCAAGATCACGTTCATAAAGCTGCAGCATATAGCCAGCACCTGGAGTCTATATAGGACACATTTGTTGTAGAAGGGGTCTTTTGTCCCCTCAGGGAAAATATCTCACCAAAATTGGTCCAGGAGTATATTGTTCTATATAATTGACCAACACTGCAACAGCTGGATAAATATGAAGTAATAGCTTTGCAAAAAAATGAATCATAAATTTGTAAATATAAATTGCAATATAATAAAGTTAACGCAGCATGTAGCAAAGGATAAATGTATATATGATGGTCACCTCACAAACTGCTTGTCTGTGCAGGTATGCACGTGTTTATGTGAGACGGGGGGAAGGGGGCCGCAAGGTGAATTCAGTATCAGAATACCATACAGATTCCGTGCACCTTGTTTCTTTGGCATGTCAAATATTTGCCTGCTCTGTCTCCAGTTACTGTGAATCCTTTTCCAGAGCGCCCACACCCAAATTAGATTTTTTTGTGTGTTTCTCGCCAAAATAGCTCTTTCTGATTTTCACATCTCGCCTCTGCACTGCCTTGATCCCCCTTTTTCCCCCGCACCTTCTCCATACACCTAAGAAAGGAATCCTCCCCAAATAACCACCTGTGTGTCTCAAATCACTTGCTTTTGTCTGCTGTTGACTCTTTGAGGGTGAATGAAGAAGATTTTGGGATGATTATCTGGGATGACATATGCGTTCATGCAAAAAGCTGGGAATAACTATCCCAGCAGTTTTGTGTGTGTGTGTGTCTGTGTGTATGTAAGACAGAGAGAGAGAGAGCGAGAGAGGGAATGTATTTATTTAAAGAACAGGGCATCATACCTTATCACCTGTGTGTACATGTGTGTGTGTGTGTGTGTGTGTGTGTGTGTGTGTGTGTGTGTGTGTGTGTGTGTGTGTGTGTGTGTGTGTGT
>JAAGVU020000039.1:9091579-9134147 GCA_011763525.2 Mormyrus iriodes
AGAGAGAGGGGGAATGTATTTATTTAAAGACCACGGCATCATACCTTATCACCTGTGTGTACATATGTGTGTGTGTGCGTGTGTGTGTGCGTGTGTGTGTGTGTGTGTATGTGTGTGTGTGTGTGTGTGTGTATAAGACAGAGAGAGAGATAGAGAGGGAATGTATTTATTTAAAGAACAGGGCATCATACCTTATCACCTATGTATACATATGTGCGTGTGCGGGTGGGTGTGCGTTTCACTGAGTCTATCTGCATTTGTTTGGTGGTGCTTGGGATGCTCTGCTTTGCCAGGGGATTTTCCATGACCAGTGTTTCATCTAGAACCAGATGCGTCGGGGTTACTGAAGCCAGCAGACTGATGCAGAAAGCAGTAAAAATAAATCTTCAAAGCATTCCGGCCTTCTTCCTCTTTTAGTCTATAGCCTCCCATTCACTTTGCATGGCTTGATAAGTAGCTTAGAAAAATGTGGCGTTTTCCACGTTATTTACAGGTGAAGGGATCTTACTCACATCTCAATATCCATTTTAAATATATTGGTCAGGTGACTGATTATAGCTTTACTTAATACGTATAAAAACTTCTTCTGTTTCTGTTTAGATTCTTCTGTCCTGTGGCTGGAAAAGGCTACATCTATTCTGAATCCAAAAACCCTTGGAAGGAGCAGCTCACAATTTAATAGAAAAAGGAAAACCAATTTGGAAGGAATTTAACATGGAATTAAGAAAAGGGCAATTTATACAGACCTGAATAAGTTTAACAGAGCTTCTCTTTAATCTTTAGTAGTTTAGTAGTTTGTCTCAGGCAGGATTTCCAGTTCTCATTAACGGCATGAATTTTTTTCTGTCTGTTGTGCTGCGCCTGACTGATCAAAAGCATGGCAGAATGTAACTGAGTTAAAGTATTGACTGCATGGTTATTGTGGGTCAGACTGCATGTTTTAAGTGTCAGGTAGTTACAAGGTTAACAACTGTCACAACTCTGTTCAGTACAGACAGATTTAATGTAACATTCATACAAATTGGTTTAAAGAATTGTGCAGTTGCAGTGTTTTGTTAATAGGGTGAGATTGTAAACTAAGGGGGTGGTGTGTCTGTGATTAGAAGGTCGCAGGTTCAAAGACCAGGGTTGGCAGGGTGGTTTTCAGCAAAAGGCCCTTAACCCCCATTTGGTCCAGGGTCTGTCTGACCCTCCTCTGCCAAAAAATATATGTTGCTTTGGATAAAAGCATCTGCTAAATAAATTAAATGCGAAATTAATTCAACACTGATTGGTACCCTTTGCAACAGTATCAAGAACTTGGCTTTCAGTAGCATTGTCCCAATATTCCTGGTTGAAACCATAGCGTATTCTCTCAGTTTGGAGTGGCCGTCTCAGCAAAAACCAGCTGCCTGCTCTCTGTCAGAAAGGTGGCGGCCATCTCTGCCCTCTCTGACCCTGCTCCCTTAATACATCAGCTACTGTGATTGCTGGCTTGACAGCCACACCATGTGGAAACTGCTCTCTCCGACGTCCCTGAGCGCTTTGCCAAAAAGTAGCATGCCTCAGCTTATCTGTAAAAATGTTTGGACCGGGTCAGTGACAGTCCACTAAATCAGCTGTTATTGATGTTTTGATAACAGGAATTAATAAAGCTTAATAGATTTGCTTAGATGCGGAGCGATGTGATGAAAATTTCACGACTGAACTGTTAAATATGGCATGTTAATGAAGTGCCTCTTGATTACATAAAAAAGAGAATCACTTTAGCGTATGTGTGACTTTAGGGAACAGAGCAACTGAAGAAGTTCAGACTGTCAGGGCGAAAGCAGGCAGATCTGAGATAAGATGTTGACCATTCATTTTCCGAGTCTTAACAATGAGGAGTAATAGGCAAAAAACAGTAAGACATCAAACAGAGGGCAACCTAAAGACAGGATAACACAGAGTTTTATATTTGCACTTGGGGGGGTTAAAAAAAAAAGTATTTTACTTACCCTATGTGTTAACATATGTATCTGATGCATACATAACCTATTATTTTGCCTACCTATAGGGTACCAACAAACCGCTTATGCAAAGGTGCAAAGTCCCAGCATAGAACATGCACTACTGGTCTTGCCAATTAATTGCAATTTCTACTTAGGCGACTGGGGGGAGGGGGGCACTGCCCCCTGCTGGCCGCATCCAAACTCAAGCTATGGATAACATTAAGGCAGTAAAGTACAGTAGGACAACATTAAGACAGACATGAAATGACAGTAAGACCCAAACCTTATGGCAGACATTAAGCAACAGGGGTGGCACGGTGGTGCAGTGGTTAACACTGTTGCCTCACATCTTTGAGGCCAAGGATTGGCCATGGCTCTGTAGAGTTTGCATGATCTCCCCTTGTCTTTGTGGAATTTCCCCCCTAACCACGGTCCAAAAAAAAAACAAAAAACATACTGTGGTTAATTGGCGTTACCAAATTGCTCAGAGGTGTGCATGGTGTGTGAGTGTGTCCTGCGATGGGTTGGTGCCCCATCCTAGGTTGTTGCCTTGTGCCCATAGGCTCTGGACCCCCTGGGACCCTGAATAGGGCTGGATGGATGGGTTAAACAACAGTAGGATAACATTAAAATGAACATTTAAAAGATACTGGGACAACACTAAGATGTCATTAAAAACAGTACAACAACATTAATATGGATGTTAAACAATAGGATGAAGACGGTCATTAAACAGCAGTAGGACAGTAAATGGTCATTACTCAACAGCATGACAACATTAAGACAGACATTAAACAATATTAGGATGGACATTAAACTACAGTAGAACAACACTGAGACAGTCATGAAGCTGCAGCAGGACAACATTAAGGTGGATATTAAACTACAGTAGGACAACATTAGGATGGACATTAAAAACCAGTAGGACATAACAGATATGAAGCTGCAGCAGGACAACATTAAGGTGGACATTAAACTACAGCAAGCCAGCAATGAGACAGCAGGGATGTGAGGCAGTTTAAGGGCCGAGGCTGGACACCCGTGAGACGCCAGTGAGACAGACACCAGCACCTCGCATTTGAGGGTCATTTCTGACTCACATGTTAAGCACTTCCAGCTGAAGTGCAAACTAACTGGTAGAAGTGGCCTGCGATTCTTGTTTTGATTATACTCACTTTTTTTCAGCATCCAACTTTTGAGATTAAACTTTTGCGCTCTTTGCTCTGAATACAGTGTTGGACTTGTTTATAGCTATCGGGGTTACATCATTTTCGGTGTAATTACCCTTTTTTTCCAATCCGTTCTGCTTTGGTACTTCTTTCCTTCTGTGAAATATGAGGGGCTGAATCTGGCAGCTGAGGCTAAGCTAATCGAAGCTCTCCCGTTAGTCTGCGCCAAGGTTCACTGCTGCGGGCCGCCACGACGATGTTCGCCAGCGCTCCCGGCGGATCCCTGTGCTGCAGGCTGCCGCCAGGCACGACTCCTTCTGCAAGTGTGTTTTTAACATAAGCTAAGGAGAAGCTGCAGGACAGACTAAAACCATAAGGTCGTGCTGCCTGCTTGCTGCTCCTGAGTTATTTAATATTATTTATAATTTTTAAATAGCTTGTTATTAATGAACAATTATGTAGCATATTACTCTTGAAACTGTGGCTAAGAAAAAGTCAGTGGCCGCAACTTCTTTCTTTCCATGGACGGATTTCTAGCTCAAAATTAGTTTTCAAGATGTGTTATTTTTGGGGACTGTTTCAAGATTTTATGACATCACTCCATTGCCAAGTGGAAAAGAGAAATATAGGGGCTCCTTTCAAAAAAGGTTTTTAGTACATTTATATTTTTAGAATAGTTTTTTTAGATTCATATTAGACTTAATTGTTGTCAATAACCCCATGAGCCTGTACTGGATAAGCAGATACAGATGGATGTATATCGCTCAAGAAGCAAGAAAACATATATATCTTTGGGGTTGATAACACTGACTACATTAATTCTGTCCAGTTTTTTTTGTCTGTTTTAGTTGTATGTTGTAGATCTGTCAGAGATTCAGTGTTTTAATCACAAAAAGTCATGTTTACCCCAGGATGAAGCCTTTATAAAGGCATGTTTTTTACCAGATTTTTTTCATAAAATCTTGACTAGAGGCCAGTGCTTTGCCTAGTTTCAAAACATTTTGCACTGATTCTATTCAATTATTTATACATAAAAAATCCACTGTAAAACCATGCTTTGAAAATACAAATGTAATCCTTCTTAAAGAAAATTCAGCTGAATTCAAATGTGCAATGAAGTTGATTATGTGCAATATAAATAAATATAATACAATAATTAATGACACATTAAAAGATTTTTCAGCTGATAAAAATGTTATATTTTGTAATATAACCATTTACCCATGTATCCATTTTCATCTAAATGTATCTTTTTCAGTATGCTGTTACATACTGATAATTTTCATCACCTGGTTGCCAAAATGGGATGTCATGGTGACTGGGTAGGTAGCACTGTCACCTCACACCTCCAGAAGTGAATTTCCAATCTGTCTCCCCAATCTGTTTGTTATCCACTGTGTTTTGGGGGAATTTTCCTCTGGGTCGTCGGGGTTCCTCATGCAGTCCAAAGACAGGCTATTTGGCATCTCTAAATTGCCTGTTGTGTGTGTGTGTGTGTGTGTGTGTGTGTGTGTGTGTGTCTGTGGGCGGGGGGGGGGGCATATATTGCATTGTCAGAAACTCAATTTTATAAAAATTTGCGACTGCAATCAAAAAACTAAAAATGCCAAAAGTCTTGTATTGCTTGTTATGCTTATAGAAATGAATGGGGAATCCACACACAGGTATAGGTACCTAACCTGTATGTGTGTGTAAATTCCCCGTGGTACATTGGCATTCCATGTAAGGTCTACCCCTGTCTTATACTGTGCTGGAAGAATAGGTTCCAGGCCCCTGTGACCCTGCTATGGATAAGTTATTGGAAGATGGGTGGGAGGCAAAATAACTATGTTCTTCGAATAAACTGAAAATAGAATAGAATAGAATATACTTCAATTCATTTGGTTCTCTGAAATGTCAATCATATCTAGTAACTAACTGTTTGACAGAAAACTAATTAGATTAACATAATGTTAACATTAAATATGGCTGCTCCATTCTTGATTTGAGTAGCCAATCACTGCTGGTGATCTGGGACACCTACTGTGAGGGTGATGATAGATAGCAACTGTTTGAGCGATGTCGCCGGGCATCTGCCAGCCAGGTGAGACAAAGGGCAACTCATCTGGACCTGGATGATGGCGAAAGGTTGCCCACTGCCAGTCAGTTTTTCAAATACAAATTTGTGGCCCAATATCAATGGGAAAGTGCCCAAGCAACAATGGTCAGTAAAACTGCCTGGTAACATTGCTGAAAAAGTTGCCCTGTGTATTGTCACCCTAAATGCTGATTGGTGGAGGCAAACAGTAATTCAAGGGCAAATCATGAGTGTTTCTTTTCTTTATTATGAAGCCTCTTTAAAACAACCCAGTAGACAACCCCCACTCAAGAACGTCATGCACTAATGACTTTAGGCTCTGACTGCTAATTAATTCACAATTACACAGCTGGTTTCATATATAATAACCTGTATTGTATATCTTATTCATCTAAAATGCTCATAAACTAGACATTAGACATCATTTAGCTACTCAGTTCTGTGCTTGTCAGTCAGTAACCAATTAACAGCTCTTTGTTATTAACAACTAACAAATGAGAGCAGCAGGCTTAATAACCCTCTGTTATCTTTATGTCACGTGACACATATACATTCATGATGAAGCAGGCACAGCTCACTGAAATCCTTGCTCTGCTGTCTTCAATATTGTGCCAACTCTTCAGCAACACTCCATTAACTTACAATCGCAGTACCATGGTGCCCCACAGCGTACCTACACAGCCAACATATTTATTGGAAAATGTCATGGAAGCTGTATTTCAAATATAAATTTCCTAAGGAAACAGGCTCTTCAGGGTACTTGGCATGGTCCAAGCCCTGATGTCTCTTATCACAATCCAAACTGTCATCAGTCAACTTGACGTCCATAGAGAAACATAACTCAGCAGAACACACTGAACACAATTCATTTTGGACTAAAAATGATGAACAGAAACTTATTAAAATTATTATGAAATAACATTGTATTCTATCAGTTACTCCACAAATATAGAAATGTATAATATGAATCAATATTTTGTGAACAACGCAACCCTGACCAGGACAAGATGTTTGACGATGGATGAAAGTTTTAGTGAACCTTGAAATTTGAAATTAAGCAGTAGTTATTACTATACATTTTTAATCTCCTTTTATAAACTTTTCATTATATGTTAGGAAATGGATGGATGATGGATGAATGGAGGGAGGAATAAATGTCTTAGTACTTTCAAAACTAGCCTGAAAATGCATCTTTTATACATTATGAGATAGGGGTTAGAGCCCCCGGTGAGGTTGGGGTTAGAGTCCCCTTGCATAATTTTAATTTATTTTTTAAATTATTTTTTTATTCTTTTCTTTTAAATGTCTGTAATGCACTTTGTAAACCCTGTGGTTAAAACAGTGCTATATAAATACAGAGTGATCGGTTGAAGTATTTTATTAGCAAATGTTGCTTTAACCTGAGATTTGACTTGAGACTTTGACTACAGAACAAGATTAATGCTTCCATATAGAAGAGATGGTGGTCCTCAGTGTCTGACCTCTAAAGTTCCAGCCTCTCTGCCTTTGGTTTGAGGAACCCCATCATCCAAAATTGTCTGTTTCCCTAAGGTCTGCCCTCACAGGTTTTGGATTGGCTAACCTTCTCTCCTCAATGCCTATCCATTCTGTTTTTGAATCACTGCCCCCCCCCCCAATATACGTGGATATTATTGGGGGGAAACTGAGTTGAATAGATGTCTTATTAACTTGTCACTTTGCTTGGAGGATGTTGTGTAGTTCCTGCTCCAATTTTGCATACATTTGTAACTGGGCTTTTATTGGAAGCTTAGCCTAATATGTGATTTGCCTTACTTGCATATTGCCTTGGACAAAATTGCCTGCTAAATAAAAGGAAATGGGAAGCCTGAAGCCTGCAGATGTTTCTTTGAGGGTACAGTATCTGGCCCTGTGTCTGTTAGCACCTCCCCCAGATGGCTGATGGTGTCAGCATGCTGCAGCAGCTGCTGGACCTGTAGGTAGATGTTTTCCTCTTTGAATGGGAATTGGTTATTCATGAATAATTTATGAACTGTGTTTATACAGAAGACTGTTAGGAGAGCGTCAGGGGGTAGACTTGTAGTCTTGTTCAAGCAGTAAAATTACTAAAGCTCTTTGTAGTTTTATCTAAGTGGAAAAAAATAATAATACAAACCAGAAAGAATACATAACTCAAATAATTAATTGCCATATATTTTATGAAAGTGACACTGGATCATACATGACACACTAAATAACGTCAAAGTATAGCTAAAATTCATGTGAGTGCAAGAAGATGATGACCTTTTTGTGTAGTGGGATGCAGTCATCATATTTAGAAATGTCTTTACTGAGAGAAAGTTGTCTGCCCCTAAATTTTGCAAGATACCGAAATGGAATAAGCGGTTCTGGAAAATGGATGGATGGACAATAAATAATAAATCAATATTTCGATCTAATATTATTTGAGCAATGGACTGCATGGCAATTAGTGCTGTTTAATATATCGTCCAAATTCAAGACTGTTAGCTTCTGTTCAGGTTTGGCTTTTATCTTTTTGTTTGGTTCTTGTTTATTAATGTCATTTTCCAGTTATTTTATTGAGCTAACTAAGAATTGGTTAGCTAGCTAAATAACTTTCTGGCAGACGAGTTCACTTAGCTGACTGGTCTATGATTAAATGACTTTGATGCATTACATTGATATCTTTCCAGGTTAAGAAGCTATCCAGCTACTTGTTAGCAAATGACGAAATACTTTAGGGCAGTGTTTTCCAACGTGTTCCTTGGGGACCCCAAGACAGTCTGCAGTTTTGTACCCTGTCAGGGAGCTGGAAGGGAGCAAAAATGTGGACTGTCTGGGGGTCTTTGAGGACTGGGTTGGACAACTTTTAAATTTGGGTTATAACTTACTGGACAAGGAATCATGTGGGCCTTGAGGATAAACCAGTTGAGACTCTTTCCTTTAGGGTATTATTAAATTAATGTGAATGTGATGCTTGTTTCATTTTCTTGCTCTCTTTTGAATGGTCAGCTTGCAGTTAATGCGCAAATACTCACCAGTGCTATGTGTAGCTCCATGGTTTTGGAGTCAGTGTATATATCCAAAAGGTTGTAGATTCAAATCTCACTGCCAGCAGAATAATAATATCTCAATGGACCCTTGAACAGTTCTTAAACCTCAATTGCTCCAGGGACCCTACTGTCTGATCTTCAAAGTATGTTGCTTTGCACAAGAACATCTGCTAAATGTTAATTATTAAACTGAATGCTAATGAATGAAGAAGCTCCAGTGGAATGTCACCATCTGCACCACATCACTGAGGTCATTTCACTGATCATTCTTCAGTTTGCCTTTGTTTTGACTTTTTTTGTCAGTGACTCTTCTCTCTGAAGAAGTACAGTCGATTTTGTACGTGATGTTGATGTTTAACATCGACACTGGGGGCAAAACTCAATTTCTTTGTTAAACTAAAAATAAAATGTCCCACCCTACAGCTTGTTTCCTAGAGCCACAATATCTGTCAATGCAAATCACTGCAATTGCATTGGTTGTGCTTGTGTGCCTGCCGATAACGTAGCCTTGTCCGTGTGGTAAGAATCTCAGCTTTCATCTTTTTCATTGTCTCCCTCTTCCTGGATAAGCAGGTAGGGCCACAGTTATGCACATACCTTTAGACTGACATACTAATTCCACCCGTAAAGCATTACTGGGGATGAGGGAATGCAGCATGCAGTCTTTATGTCCACTTTATTTGTCTGTTTATTTAACAGTGAAGGGGAAAGTGTATGCGTAAGGCAAAAGGAATCTACATTTTCCATTTTGCATAGTGAGAAAGAGGCCCCGTTTCATGCACAGGCCCCTTGCATTAAAGCAGGCCGCTCCCTTGAGTCACTCAGCACATTGCAGTCTTTGGTTGCTCTCCAAACGACTCCACCACCTAAGAGTCAGGTCTGACCCCGTGACCCCAAATGAGAACAACAATATTATAATATAATTTGTTGATTTTTGTATTACAGGTGTGCATGTATGTTTCCCCATGGAAGGGGCTGAAGCCTGGAAGAAGCGGTTTCAACACCAAACAATGTATAGATAGATTTTCAATCAACAATCAGTTTTGTTCGAAAGACCAAGGTAAATTTGTTTGGGTTTTTTATAAAGATCTGAAGGGACAATGACAGGATATCTTCCCATGTTCTGGAATATAACATACACAGTATAAGACCTACATATTGTATGCATTACATTACATTGTTTTGCTAGCTAAACATGATACCCAGAATAAATACAACTGCCAAAAAGGCAAACATCATAAATCATTGGAATAAACCACACACTGAGGACCAACACACAAAGACTCAGCTCAGCTGTGTTTATGGCCATCCAAATAGTTGTTTTCTTCTTTGTTCCTCAGATAATATTAAATGATGACCATTAAATGACCATCAGCCACCATCAGTCTCAGAATTCCTACATATATTGGGGTAATAAGACCGAAACCCCCTGCCATATTTACCCTAAGCTGTAACACTCCATCATGTGGAATGGTTTGTATCAAGGGCAGTTTTCCTCTATACTTTATTGTCAGTTATTTGTTCATAGGGCTTTATTTGGAAACTTTACAGGCTATTTTGGTACTTTTCAGAGGACTATAACCCTTTTTTCTGTTCTTACTCATGGTTTGCATCCTGTAGTATGTCCTCTGGTGTTTTACAGGCAAAATCTTCCACATGAGGAGACTGATTCATCCAACACACTGGATTATGTTTTTGAGCTGTTGTTTGAAGTTTTTTATTCTCAAGTGAAAGCGTTCTTCAGTCATCCTCCATAGTTCTTTGCCAGGGTGCTGAGCTCACCAGACACTAACGATTTACCAAACAGTTGGTGTTTGCTAAGCTTGAGGTTCTCGCCATGTCTTTGATTAGTTTAATTTAATGTTTCTTGCCTCTTTGTTGCCAGTATTACTTGTATTTACACTTCTTCAAGCCTCATGTTGTCGGGCAAGAGAAACAGACTCCATAAGCAATTTGGAATTTGAAGACAGTAATGAAATATAGATGATGACTCTTTGTCAAAAAAAGAGCCAGTGCAATAAATATTTGGCTGATCAAATACTTTTGGAGTTAGCTTTATTTTATCTTTGTCTGTATTACAGTCATAGTGACTGCCCCTTAAAAAGATAAGCAAGGAATTCAAAAATGGCTTAAACACATATCGTTGAGTAGTTCCAGTCCTAGCTGATGTGGTGCCCTAGGCGAGCATCAGTGCCGGCGCCCCCCATCCAAGGCAAAATGAAACTGGCTGGCAAGTCGGTGCCCCCTGGGCAACCTCCTATGTTGCCTATACGATTGACTGGCTCTATGTTTGTTTTAAAAATACCGATGACATTATTATCTGAACCGATTAAAGGGGCAGTTCACCCCAACAGTGAAAAATGATACGTTTTAGAGGGGTCACACACCAATCATATCACTGCAAAGAACATACGAGCATGAGCTCCCTGGCGCTATCTTCTGCACAGTGATATGATTGATGTGTGGAATTTGGTAGAAGAAAGTAGTTCCCACATTAAACTTTTCACTACAAAGTTTGTGGATTATCATGAATGACCGGGTCATGATTTCTAGTAAGAGACATCGCTGTCGAATTTTTCAAATGTATTTTTCTGGAATTTTAATCACCACAGAAAGAATGTCATTCACTCCCTTTGTATTCAAGAAAACACTGACATTGTATGGCCAATATTTCCAGAGCTTGGCAACTCCCAGCAGAACAACCTAGATGGATAGATAGCACTAAAGCCCCGCTAAAACATACAGTTTTCAGTTTTGGGGTGAACTGCCTCTCTAATTGAGTACAAGCCCTTTTAACAAGGACAATACCTTTCACACCTATTGGATACATTAAATGTCAGCTGACAACTGACATTTGAAAAACAACTGAAAAACAATGCATGGTTAGTAAACTAAAAGGTATCAATGATTTTATGGATTGTGTCTTTATTATTTATTATGCAAACACCCTGTATGATGTTCTCTGGAGCATTTGATCACTACCTGGAGACTAAGACATTGGAAAGAGGCATTAATTAAAAGGAAAAAAAAAACAAATTAGTTGAAATTATCTTGCAAAAAAACATTTTTTTATTTGTATACATATTTACTTGTTTGTTTGCTTAGGGTCTGTCTATAAATCTTTAAATTGTTAATAAGTTGGCTGTCATCTATAGCTAGTTGCTGCATGGTTAAGGGCATAACTTTGAGTTGAGCATTGGAGGGGTTGGGGTCTCCACCCATTTAAGGGGGTCCAGTCGGTTGTATTGGCTGGTGTTCATTATTGGAAAGATTACAACCCCCCCACCCCCATAATTTACACCCGTATGCATAATAGACGTCGAATGAAACCTTGAACAAAATCTCAGCAGAGCTGTGAGCAAAGCTGGATAAATATTAATATTAATAATGTTTTCTTTTCTGAATGCTGACATAAGGTTAGGGATTTGGGATTGTTTCCAGTCGTGGTGGATGGATAAAAATGTTGAATCAGCCATGTCTGTCCAAAACTAACCTACAGCAACAAGTGCCTTGGAAATGATAACAACTGAATGTGTTTCTGGATGGTGTTAACAATGTAACTGTAGATTTTTCTATTCATGGTGACAGCTTCTGCCTTTTCAGGTGGAATGATTCATTTTTTAGCTTGTTTATTAGAAGAAAGTAAACAAAAACTCTAAAAATGGCAAAAAAAAAACACCAAGGTGCGTAGATGAGAAGGAAACCCTCGAATGTAATGTATGCATTAAATATCTTCATACGAAAACATACTTCAAAAGTCTTCTCACAATAAACCACTAATGTTTCCTCAATTTGAACTCTATTACAAACAACTTCTACATTTTGTGGCTTTAAAAATATATATGTGCACTCCCACCTGCTACTTAAATTATCATAAAGTTAAGCACAGTATTATTACATGACAGATGTGAGGAATCTGGAAATGAATGAGAAAAACATTGAAAAAAGTGACAACAAACTGTTTTAGATCATTTTGGTAACCAAACCAGAACAGGTGATGATCACTACAGAACCTCCCTAATAGATTTAGTAGTTACAGAGATGTATGATGTTGTATTTAAAACAATATCCCACCTTTATCTGTGAAGTTTATTATTTTTGCAATTATCTGTATAATAAATGATTTTGTTATAAGCCTTAGCAGATCTCAACATCTGTCTTCACAAAGCTGCAGATGTCCAAACATCTCCAAATTTACAGCACAGTCCAAATCTATGATCTAGATCTAGATCACCGACGCAGTCTGAGAATTATGTCTCTGGAGAGATGGAGAAAAATTGACTAATGTGATTCATTATATAATTACTAAATATACTCTAAGTTCATATATGTGTGCGCAAACATAAATCAGCTTTCAATGTTAGATCAATGGTAAGAGTCACTGTGTAGGTCTTAAAGTTTCTGATATAGCATGATGTCAGAAATGCCAATTTCCTTACTTAGCCCTTGTGTATTTTACTTCTTCCGTTCTAAATTCTAGAATCTATAGAATTTAACCTCATTTTGAAATGGACTGGGGTCACTTCGACCCCAAAAATAACACAGGGGTTAAAGTAGCTTTATGAAATAGCAGTTTACATCACAGACAACCTTTTTGAAAAAGAACAAGGATTAATCTCAAAGGCTCCACTGAAGGAAACCAGCATTGGGTTGCTTTAAACTTTTCCAAGAACATGGGACTCCACATATATGCTTATTTCCCCATGGATATGTGTTCTCTGTGCTTACACCTCTTAAGGAGCCCTGATTTCCCTTTGGTTGCAGTTCAAATTCCTTTGTCATCCTCCTAATTATTTAAAGATGGTTTGATCATTATACAGAGCAGTCATACACTCAGTGGCCAGCCTGTTAGATACACCTGCTTACTAACGCAGACAGCTTACCCCTCCAAACAGCAAATCGTGTGGCTGTGACTGAACATAAACAGCATACAGACAGGGGTCAGGAGGTTCACTTACTGTGCAGCTGAGCCTTAGAATGGCTAAGATGTCTGATCTATGCAAATTTTGAATGTTGTGCCATTGTTTCTGTCTGACGTGATGGTTCTAGCGTCTCAGAAACAGCCACAGCCTCCTGGGATTTTCACAAACTGTAGCATCTAGAGTTTACAGTGAATGGAATGGTGCACGAAACAAAAAAACTTCACTTCTGTGGGTAAAAACATCTTGCTAATGAAAGAAGTCAGAGAAGAATGGTCAGACTCGTTACAGTTACCAAGAATCTGATTAGCATCCTGCCCAGGTTATGTATGCTGCCTGGCACACTCAACAAATGGTCAGAAAATACAGGAAAAGTGGTCAGAAAATGGACAGATGGATGGAGTTTAAGTACCTTTCTCAATTTGGACGAATATTCAAATGTACTACACTTTTATAAGTTTACATTAATAAAATTGAACATCATCTTTTTGAACCAGCCAAAATGACCAGCACATGGACAATGTCATATGTACAGTTTTAATCCTAATATTTAGTCAAGTAAAACTGTTGTAACCAAAGCAGTTTGTCAAAAATGACATCATTGGAATGGAACAGGCAGGGCAACAGATTATAATGGAAATTCATGTCTGTTCTCTCCATTCCCACAGGACAGGGCTGACTGGCCTCTTGTCTAATTATTCATTTGTTAGTTTCTTTCAATTTCAAATGCAGTTACAGAATGTTTTTTTTAAAGTAGGCTACACATTCTCATGAAAAAGAAAAAGTTACAGTGGAGAAACATGCAAAAGCAGATGAGAAAAATGAGTAAACGTTTTATAGGTAACTTTATTTATAATGGCTATTGCTTACCTGGTTTTGAATGCTTTTATTGGTGACTTTTTGTACCTACTGTACTGTGGTATTAACTTTTTAATACAGTGCTTATGGCCTGTACAGTATCTCATAAAGATAGAACTTCATGTGAGGTTTTTTAAGAACAAGCCAGCAGAAAACAGCTCATCTTGTAAAGTAGTTACCTTGTCCTAATCAGCTTGTATAAGACTGGTCTGGGCATAATTTGGTTCATTCATTTTTTAATATATATTTCAAAATAATTAGCAGGAACCTGTTTAATTCCGCAAGTCTGCTTCTGAATACCATGGTATACATTCTCATCACCACCTCCATATTGTCAGTGCTTTCAGATTTAGATTTTTGTTAATCATGTACCGCAAACGGAAAATGGAATTTCAGCCATTGCTGCTCTTCATATTGTCAGTGCCAGACTGTCCGCTTTCTGTGATGTAATTCCTTCTTAAATAGACAACATTTTCCACTGCAAATGCAGTGTGATCTACTGTCTATAAAACATTTATAAACATCATATGGAAAGCACTGACAGTATGACATTATTCTCAAACAACATTGCATTTCAGTGGCTGTTTTAATAGGCTGTCAATTCCACTTAATTATGTGTAATATTTAAATATTTCCAGTGCAGTCATTTCTGACAACTTTTACATTGATTACCATTCTAGAATCAATACTGGAATCGAGGGATTTAACTAATCCCTTTCATGAATTAGGTAAGTATTTCCCTAATTAGTCAAACTTAGCGGTGTCTCTCAATGCAAAGGTGGTTAGTCATTAAATAAAAAACAGCTGTTGACCTTCACGTTGTGATCTTCTAATCCTCAAATGAAAAGGAATGAAGTCCTCTTGCATAAACATGGTGATTAATCACGCATGAGGATTAGGCCAAACGTGTAGGTTAGCCCAGTCTCTAAGGACTAACTTATTTACACAAACACAAGATTTTTATAATTATACACAGAGCATAATTTTGACTCCGTTTGTGATTCAAAATACCACTGCTGTCAACAACTTGATGTGTACATACAATCTAGAATGGATACCTATTTATATGCAAATTTAATATTTCATGCTGCTGATATGACCAAGCCTATTGTTGCTCCCTGATTCAAGGTTTCCATAATCATTGTAGCCAGGGCAAGTTTAACAACAGTTATTTTGACTGCTTTTCCCTTACCAGTAAGCCATGGGATTTGTTTTCTTGCCTTTTTCGCAGACGAAACTCTGATTTGTGAATTTATGACAAGTTTTCCTTCTTGTTTAGCATGCATACCAGGTGCAGCTGTGCGTGACTCTGTCTGGTCTTGCTCGTCCGAGGAAACTGTGGGCTGGGTCATTTGTACAGGGTACCCGGATGTAAGCCACGCCACTTGGATAATCCACCCTCCTCGGTTCTTTTGCGTGTAGTCAAAACTATACACACACACAAATAGGATTAAAAAAATAACTGAGGTGAGCTGCAAGATATGCTTTAATGCTCCTTCAAGGTCACTCTTCTTATACTAACAGGCAGGAGCATAGGAGGGGCATGGATACCCTGGCAGATTCAGGGGGCCCAGGACTTTACAGGGGGCCTGGAATGCATAAAATTATCTGTAAAATTGGGCACAGGGCCCAAGGTGACATTTTGTTAGGGGGCCCAGAATTTCTATGTACACCCTTGCTAACAAGGCATTACAACAGCAGGGGCACGTTTTGGGGGTGGCAAACAGCAGTTATAAGTCTTATATTGTGTCATCTGGAACAAATTAGTGTGACTCTTCATGAGTGCAAGAAAATAAGTCATTGATTTGAGTGACAGAGAATATATGTTTTAAGTGAAACAAGTGACTTGATCTTGAAGATGGGAAAAAATGAATGCCTTTGGATGTGCTGTCAGTCCTGAGCTTTGTTTCCTGGACACATCAAGTTTTTTGCCCCAATCCATAATTAAACACGTCAGATATTTGATAAAACATGTGTGTCTCTCAAAAAAAGGATCTGTAGCAGCCTAGCAGAAACATATAGCAAGTGTTAATGAGTGATAAGCTGCTGCTGTATTCATACAGGGAGACAACAGACAAAAGCAATGCATTTACATATTCATGCTCAGTAATGAGACAGTATGTGTATAATATTGTATTCGCACAGACATTTGACCACAAACGATAAACTGGCATTCAAAGTGCCTGAGGCATCAACTATACCTCCTTCTGAAATAGGAAGCTATTGTAGATCAGTGGATATGTCAAGTAGAACTCAGCATACAACACAAAGGTCTATACCACCAGCTCGAACCCAGGACACCAACACCCCCTGGAGCGGCCTCATGCTTCCGTGCAGGGACACAGCGACCTCCAGGGAGAATAGTCAGACACACATGGATTGTTTTTAGTTCCACAAATCTTTCTTCCCTACATCTGGAATACCTTATTCACTCTTGCTTAATGTGTAATGTTTCACCGTGACAAAGGGCACCTAAATATCCTACAGGAGCTGTGATGATATCTACAGATTGCACAACTATTCACAGGCTGCAGAGCTGCACAATAACCTTGTTACTGCTTCCAACCAGTTTTTTTTAACTTATGACTTTGTTCAGTTAAATCATAATTCGTATTTTAATGTTAGCAGTTATATTTCATTTACATGAAAATGAAAACGATGACCTCAGTTCCATTTATAGACTTACAGATCTATCATTCATCACAGTTCCTATTTAGACCTTATTTTCAGCTCTGGAATTGATAAGAAGCGGGTTTCCATCCTCCCTTTTCCATTCTGCATACCTGATCTATCAATCCATCTTCTACCAAAACACTCCTTAGGCTTTTTTTTTTGTTCTGTCTACTGCCTCCTACGGGGACCATCTAGCCCCAAGTTATCAAATGTTCAGAGGGACCAAAAACTTACCAGCAACAGATGTCTTGAGAGTGAATTGACTTTCTCGGATTATCTAGTGTGCTCCCAGTCAGTTCCCTACCTCTATCAGCTAGGTTGCTGGGCTCTATTTGCCAATCCCACTGACTGACATTAACAATTAATCCAGTTATATAATATTTACAAATGCATTTGTCATTTGTTCTTTTTATAGACACTATTTTCCAGGAGTGCTACCCGATTGCCTTCTTGGAAGGGATTGGTGAATGTTTTTCAGTTTTTCTCAGTACTGGCATTTATTTTTTATGTTTTTCAGATCCCAGAGGAAAAGGAAAACATTAAAAACACTTTACCTTCTTGACAGGTTGCCTGTAAAAATGCAGCCCTCTAAGATCAAATTTGTCTGATTGATTGATTCATTGATCATAACGTCGTTGAATGAGTTTATGTTGAATCATCTTTCACAGACTGTGTTTGGAAAGTTTTTTTTAACAAAAGTAAAGATAAAAATAAAAAGTTAAAAAAAGTACACATTCCACTAATAAAAACCAGGGACAGAGTTTGCTTTGTTTTATCTAGGGGAAATGATGGCACCATCGTATAAATTAATAATAAAAGTAACAAAGAGTTTGTTATTAAAAAAAAAAACCTACATTGAAATATTCAAAAATTTTAATGCATCAAATAGGTAATAAACTGAAAATCCATTGATTTATCCTTATGCGAATGACATAAAAACCACAATATATAGAAAATGTAGAACGATACGTGAAGGGATTGTTAAAATATTTTGAGGTGGACTTTATTTGTCATTGTCAATGACTGATTTTGTCATGTTGAAAATATACATTTAAAATAAGTTCCACTATACATCAATGTAAGGGCATAACAGGTTTTAGTGGTTCCATGATGCTTGTTGAATATCCTGCCATTCCTGAGCTATTATCTTAACGTTCCCTGATTTTGTTAAAAAAATACCTTTAGCCCCATTTTCAATGGACCTAAAACAATTAAAATACAAATTCATCTGCAAGCCAACCTTTCAGCAATGGTAGTGAGTAGTGTAAATTCTACAATGTATTTGAAAATAATCTGCATGTTACTACTCAATGACCTCATGTTTCTTTTGTATTTTGACACTGTTTTGTTATTTATTGTGCAACTGTGATCTATTGGGAACTAAGATGGAAATTTCATATCTGGGGACAAAGTATTTTGGGCCAAGAACTCATGCTTTTCCTCATATACAGACTGCTTAAAAGTGCATGGTAAAGACTACATAAGATTGTTAGTATTATTTTAAGTACTATATTCTCTTAATTATACTTAAAGCAGTATACGTTTGCTTGCCATAGCCTGTGACAGTTCGTCGGATTCCATGGGAGAGACCTAAGCAGAATTAAGGGCGGCTCCGTCCTCACGCCTCTCCGCTTATTGACACTGTTACCACTTCCCGGGGATGGGAACGCCACACTCGTACCACCCCACGAAGGTGTGAGGGGTACGCTGACCGATGGGGCCG
Organism: Mormyrus iriodes; assembly: GCA_011763525.2. Taxonomy (NCBI): domain Eukaryota; kingdom Metazoa; phylum Chordata; class Actinopteri; order Osteoglossiformes; family Mormyridae; genus Mormyrus; species Mormyrus iriodes. Next base: position 9,110,001 of record JAAGVU020000039.1, read on the forward strand.
AAGCGCACTGGCTCCTGCCGGTAGGAACGGTAGAAACCTGCCAACGACATCAGAGACACCCTGTAGCTGAATTTTTCTAGCTTTTGAACATCTTAGATTTTTATAACATTTAAACTTATTTAGGATTTTTATCCAAAGCGACGTACGTTACAAAAACCTTGCTCAAGGGCCCAGCAGTGACGTCACTCCGCTGAATGTGGGACTCAAACCAGTGACCTTACACTCACAGACACAACATCTCTAGGGGGGAACATGTGGCTCAGTGGGCTAAGCCTCTTTGTCTGTGATGGGAAGTTTGCCGGTCTGAGCCCAGTCTCGGCACATCTGTAGGTCCATGAGCAAGGCCCTTAACCCCCAGCTCCCTAGGTGCTACTATGGATGGCTGCCTTTCATGGCCAGCTTGCTCTCTTCTACAGAGAGTAAATTGGGGGAGGCATCAAAGTGAATTTCCCCACAGGGATCTATAAAGTGTCTAATTATTATTATTAATTAACCCGCTGAGTCACATACCATTTGCAGATTAGGCATTTAGGATACCCTGCAGTTTTATTGTTAACAACATACATGTCCTGGCCAACATTTTTTCCCCTAATATACCTGAACTACGTAATCTACCATTGGATCTGTAGGATGTATGGGTCCTTTATCTTATCTCTCCAAGCACCACAGTTAAAAGCCCCCTTTTCTGCCAGCTCTGCTGTCTTAGCGATGTTACCTTGCGAGGTGGGCAGGAACTCAGAGAGGCTGTGTGGCCCAGTCCGCCCATCCAGGTAGGAATCGACGAACTGGCAGTGGTCCTCACCAAAGCCATACGTGTCACCTATACTGTAGAAGGTGTCTGCAGACATCAAACATCACAGGCCTTAGCTAAATTTCAACTATACTCACATGGAAACTCACCTATTTTTGTGAAATGAAAACCCTAAAATGGGTGCGTTTAACTTAAAACGTTTGGGTAACACTTTACTTAAAGCAGTCATGTATAATGCATTATAGATACCTTCACAATGCATTATAATGCATTCATAAAGTATTATAAACACAGCTATAACAATTTATAAAAAGGCATAACACATTATGGCCATGTTTATTATGCATTATGAATGCTCTGTGAAGCTCTCAGCTATAATGCACTATAGGTACCTTCATAATGCATTATAATGGTTAGTGTAAGAATTAAGGTTGCTTTGTAGTGCATTGTGAAGGTATTTATAGTACATTATAGATGAAAGCTTCACAGAGCATTCATAATGCATACTAAACATCAATAAGGAAAGAGGTGAGAGGAGGCCTGGGCTGAGGACCCGGCTGTAGCATCGGGGTACCTTTCAGTCCTTCTCCCATGAAAATTTTGTATCGCAGTGAGTTGCACAGGACGACCCCGACAAACTTCCTGTACCACGTGCGCTTCACAAACTGGCTGCCTCTGCAGGTGCTTTGTGCTGTGTTGTACTTGAAGCTGAAAGGAATCCAGATGGGCTCCCCACCTGCCAGAAATGCAAGCAGGCAAACCCTTCTGAAGGCGAAAATGACACAGGCCACGAAGGAAGCAGCATTCTGGGCTGAGTGGTTTGCCCCGTGTACAGACTGGCCCATTCAAATCCATAAATCTCAATCAAACCAAACTGCTTAAACTTTCCATTTAAATGTGCTGGGTTTAGTTAAAACAGTAATAGTTATATTTGACTTACCAGGAGGTCTTTCTATAAGCAATGGATCATCTGCAAAACAGGTAAGTAATATAAAAATAAAGTAAAATAAAAATATCAAGTAAAGAAAAGACTAGGAACTTGGAGAACATACTAACCTGACTCAGTGACGTATGAGAACGTGTCACTGATTGGGCCCATACCAAATACGTTCTTTGCTTGCACTTTGAAGTAATACCTGTAAAAAATACAAGTCATTAATCTCCTCTGGAAGTTCACTTGTGCAACTAATTTATGTGGATATTAATAATGCTGCTAGGAAGGGAGCAGACTGAATCTAAACTGGCTATGGAAAGCGGCAGAGCATTCCTATGGAATGACTGAAACACAGCAGTGACTTTCCATGGTGACTCGTGCAGAAACTTCCTAAACGAAATCACCTGCCGACACAGAGCAGATGCCGGTCTCTGCATCGCTGACACGCAGCAGTGCTTTGCTAATTCACTCAGACCACATGTGATTCTTCTGGCATTCCTCTGCACTTCAGCGATCACTGAGCTTTGTCGAGGTTGTTAGAAACAGACTTGACCAATCTACCACATGGAAGATAGAGGAAAACTTAATGGGGGAGACGTCCAGCTGAAGTAGGCCAAGTAGCTGTGCAGTATGAGTTGTGAAGGACGTGGCCTTTTGTTATAAATGAATATGCGTATCAGTGTTTACCTCCATGGCTTGGTAAGACCGTTATCCTAAAGCTAACTAGTGACTCTCATGTGACCCTACAGTATTTCCACAGCTAATACATTCACATCTTTTTTTGATTACGTCACTAATCTCCATAAATAGCTTTAAATTATTATTATTAAATAAATTATTATCACCATGATGAACGGATCAACCCTCTACTAATTTTCCAGCTATGAGAAAGGGATTATTCATGAAATCATTTCAATTTAATTGCAACTTTAGAAAATTAAATAAATTACAAATGTTATCATGATATTGGCAGATGCTATGTAGCTAGACAGCTGTGTTACATAAGGCTGTCCAATCGTGTCAGAACTGAGGCTACTCTTATGGGATCAGTCATACTGAAAGAAATGCCATCTTTGTTCTGCAATGATTTGAGAAGACAGGCGTCACGTAATAATTTAAGCATGGAAATGTTCCAGAACAAAGCTTCAAGGCCTCTTTAGCATGTCAGTCAACACAGGCTGCTTCTGGATTATCAAGCAGCTCTGTAATGTGTCAATGTGGCCCAGCAAGGGTGACAATATCCGAAGGGGTAACAATAAATATTCCACCTTGGTACATTCCTGAGGTATGAACCACCTCACTGTGGACATGGTGAAAGACAAACCATATAAAATGTAAAAACATATCTGAGCCCCAAGTTTCAGCTGAGCCTGGAAGTCAGAGTTTCCACATGTGAGGAGGTTTCAGTGGGACCATACAAAAGTCCACTTAATGAGGCATAACTGCAGATACACGTGTTAAATGGGAATCAAGGAGCCTCTCCGCACTGTTCTCCTACGGTAACAAGCAATGTAAAGACAGCTGATGAAAAGTCACAGTGGAATGAAACCTGCAGATCAGAACATAATACCACTATGCCTAGTTTAATGTTATATGGCTTATGAAGTTACAGTTAGCATTACTTGTGTCACTGCTGACGTTTTTTACTTGCAAACTATATCATATGAAAGAAACATCTCACTGACTGCATGTTAGGCCGGGTTCTGAGTACAGGCACTGCAAAACCGGAGAACCACGTGTCCTACTTATCAGTATGACTCAACATCTGAACTACAAAGTTAGCATAGAAAAGGATCGTGCAGTTCATTATTTTGTTTATTTTTTTACTGTTTGTGTTTCATAATGGGGACCTGATGCTCACAGTTTCCTTGTCAAGTCTCAGTTTGTCATTTAGTGGGATATGGGTCATTATGTTACATCTGTTGTCTGGCACTGAATCGCAGTCAAAGGCAGTTTTATATATTTGTTGCAGTCTTTGTAGTGCTTGTAATGCTTGTATCTTTTATCAGCCTAAAGCAGTGGTTGTCAAACTTTTTGTCTGGAGACCCCCCAAAAAACACTGGTCAAGTCTCATGACCCCTTCTGATTTACTAATAGTCGTCAATGAAAAAAAGATGACAATTTTTTTCTTTTTAAAAAATCTGCAACCCACATTCTGAGACTCGCTGCTCTAAAGCATGCAGTAACATGTCATTTATAATAACAGTCCCTAAAGGTGAATTTGTTTTAGATGTGTACTTTGTTTGTGTTTATGCAGCTAACTCACTTTTTTAATAGCCCTGTGGCTCATCAGAGCCCTGCTGTTCGTTTTCTGTCTTCCTGAATGTCCTTTCATTAAGCGATGTCACTCTCCATTCGTAAGTTGTTCTTGTCATATAACTGTGCTACCATGCCGGCTCATCCTTAGTTCTACACTAATCATGTCATTTACACATAGCAACACATTCAAAACCAACAAGCAAACTAAGACACTTCATGACTGAACGCAATAATGTTTTGGATATAGTGCATAGAGACATAGAGTTCTTTCACAGTAAATGTGCACTCTGTACCCAGGCACAAATACACAACAGACATAATGAAGACAGACCTTGAATTTGGCTTGAGGTTCTCCACTGGAAGATGGGTTCCAGTCGATGTACTAGAAGACCATCTGTTACTCAGAATGTCATCGTAGGATGCACTATACACCATGTATCCTGAAGTTCAGAGAACAATGGTATTTATGGGCACTATCAAAATATTTGAATATTTGTATAATCCTATATATAATGCGCTACAAAACATACTACAAAATAGAATGCTGTGCAAAAGATTTAGGCTACCAAAGAAATTTTTTAATTATCTTTATGTAGGTGTAAAGCTATGGTTTTATGTCTGTCAGGGTGTGTTAGTTTAGCCATTTCGAAACCACTCCCAAAGTGATCCCAGTATTTGCAGCAACCATCCAAAATACCCAAGTATATGGATGTACACTTACTATCCAGTTACGAAACTTTAGGCATTTTCTTTGACGGCACAGTGTTGTACTTGAGAACTTTGAATGCTGAGGTCATGCAGTGGATTTCAAAATGAAAAATATAAACATCTTTCACACACACCTATATCTCTATTTTGGAATATATATCTACATGGTTTTTACTGAATGCCAGTTCAGGTGGAGCGAAGCAAGTTATTCTGATTTTACTAAGAAATAGAAAGTGGTCGACCTAGAATGTCTTATATAAACATGCTATGGTTGCAACACCTGGAAACGTTTTAAGTTTAATATTAGTAAATACAAAAAAACACGTATCCGTTTAATAGCCCTTGGTTGACGTTAATCTGAAACAGGTGAGCACTTGCCTACCTGACACCATGTCATCTTTAAGAGGACGTGCCCAGTCCAGAATGACAAATGAGTGGCATCCTTCCATAGCTACCACGGTGATATTATGGGGCTTATTCCTGGGCGGGAGGTTGAGTGCCTGGTTGTCCATCGCAAATAGGTTCTCCAGGACATCTACCTGTACGTATTCCAGAGCCTCAGTCAGGGAACAGGGAGCTCCAGGATCCTTACGGATGTAACTCACGTAAGGCGCTGTGAAGGATGAGAACAGAAGATCGGCATGGAGAAGTGGGATCAAGTCAGGGAAGACGTCCTTTCTCTACATAGACATTCCAGGATGCAGAATGAGTTTTCAATGCATCTAGAACATTGTGTGAAAACGAAGCCTGTCTTTCTATAGTTAAAAATGACCTTACCAATGCAACAAATCACTGTAATCGATGATGCGACTTCATTCAAGTATCAAACGCCATTAGAGAATTTCACAGACAAAAAAATCCAACCGTCTGTCCTCTTAAAATCTCAATAGTATTAATTTCCTCTAAAGAATGACTCATCTTAGGCTTTTGGAATTTCCCAGACAATTGGTTCATTCATATCAGTGAAAAGGGTGCCATGTACGCTAAATTCCCATAATGCCGAGCTCTCCAAAAGAAACACATTCAAGGCTCCTCTGATACTCTCATGAGTACCAAACAGAAAGGAAGGACCACAAGCATACGTCTTCTGCATTCTGCCATTTTCTTTGTTTTTGACATTAATTGTTATTTCCAAGGGCATAGGAGAGAGTTTGGTATTGGGGATGGGACACAACTGAACAATTTAAAGGCAAATGTTTATTTACATGGGGATGTATGAATCTACATTTCATATTGTCATATTGGGGGGTTCATGTCCCCCTGTCCTCCCCAGTCCCTACATCCCTGCTTGTAACAGATATTTTCTTCCTGAAGACCCTAGACAAACTATTTTATTTGCGTTTAGTCAGCACTGAGACATGTAAAACACTGCCTTTCCGGAATTCTGTGCCGGGTCGGCTTGAAGTAATGTGAGATCCAGCTGAAATCACGACTAAGTTCAGGTTCATAAATACCGGAATGTTCTGACTGGATGTTGACTCACTGGCAGATTTTGTGCTCCATCTGTGATGCTGATGTTGGTGACAAAACTTCCTTTTAAATGTTTATCGCTTTTCTGTGTCGCCTTCATTTTGCTTCAAAGTAGTTTCACAATCTAAAGTTTTTATGATAAGATTTAGAATTTAAAAATATATAAAGACTATCTTTTAATGCCCATCAGAAAAATATGTGAAGTAATTATAATAATAATAATAATAATAATAATAATACAAATATGACATTAATACCCAAACACATACATTACACTATAAAAAGCAACAATAATAAGTACATGCCACATAGTCTGGAAATTTCTTTCACATTTTTAAAGCTGTCCTGATGTCTTGGCCTTCACCCAACATAGGAGACATGGGGATCTCCCAGAATTATAAACAAACAAACAAAGAAACAAATAAATAAAGCAAAAATAATTTGGCAATTAAAGCTAAGCTACAATTTGAAGGAAATTAATACAAACTAGAAAGAGACATCTAAAACCAGAGGCTTTTTCATTTCTTGAGTTCATGAACTATGGTAGAAGGATCAACAGAAGTGGAAGCTGGAAATGAGGAGAATGTAGAATATTATCCCCATAAATTGCAAGGTGTCTCAGCTCCTGGCCAGACCGAGCCGGTGCTGATGTCAGCATTTTCCCACAGATAATGAGTTTCAGATGTGAGCACAGACACAGCTCTGTGCATTGCTGCGCCTCTACATCTCCTGAAATGACGGGGATGATATGGGCTGTGTCCAGTCTGAGCTTGCATCTTCTAAGGCTGGACAGTCTGAGAAATCACTTTCTGCCCTCTCACTGGGATGCACTAAGAACGTCAGCCTTTGGTCTGCTCACTCTCACTGGAATGGACGGAAAAATCATTATCTACACCATACTAACCCTCACTGGAGCCCCTATTTTGTTTCGTCACTCTATAATAACTCAGCAGGACAGATCAGGAAGAGATGCTAACCAGGACTGAAAGGCCATTATATAGAAGAACAAAGAAATAGTTTTCTCCTGGATCCATCCTCCTGACAGCAGTCATGCTACAACAAGCACACAAGAATGTGTCGACTTCTCAAGTCTACTTTAGCAAGATGCTGTTATTTTTCACAACGCTGACATATTAAATATGTGTAATTTTGGCTAACCAAGGATTGTGTTTAACACCCTCGAAGGCAAGAAAATAAGTGTCTTTATTACAGTTTGTATGAATGGTTCCTGGTTCTGATTCCAGATCAGCATCACAGCAGAGGGTGTTCAGGTGATGCTCGGTAGAAATGGTCCCGTCGGGTCTTTGAGTTTTGGTCTTAGTGGAAAACTAGAGCTCGTGACAGAAGAATTGAAAACACAAAAATCGAAGACAGAGAATGTGACAAATCTACTGGTAGCATCCCAAGTTAACCACGGATGGTTTTCAGCCACCACACTTCACTGTTTTGTGGTACTTGCATTTATTATGGAATGTTAGCTTTGCCTCCTGGTATATGAGCACAGCATTGTTGGAATGTAACAATTATGATATCTAGCGTGTAGCCGTTTCTTACTCTGCAAAAGTTATGGATACCAGAAGACAAAATGGAAACAGGATGAAGGTAATGAGGGCAGCCGTACCAGTGAAGCGCTTTTTCCCGGCAGCATCAAACGTGGAGGAGGGACCAGAGCCGAGCAGCTTAGTCACTGGCTGAGTCGCTGGAGCTGCTGTTGTTGAGGGCAGTGTGGTCTGCATGAGAAAGTCTTCTGCAAAGGCAGCAAACCCAAAACACCAAAAATGAGCAAGAGATTTCCAAAAAACAGGCAAAATAGTACAGCTTTGGGCCTGCTTTGTTCTGTGGTGTATTTATGTAATTACCTCGTTCCAAGTAATATGCAACATCTTTGTGGGCTCACATTCCGACATTGTGAGAAATGTGCATATCGTCGTCGCATTTAATGCACTGAAATTTTTTTTGTTAACTGCACCATAACGCAAATCTCATGGTTACACTAATTCAATCATAGTCCTAATCCCTATTAACGTTAAAAACATGTGCCTTTGATAAAACAGAAGGGAAATTATAAGAGATTTACAGTAGATGGGCCAGTCTTTATAGAAACACTGTAACTGGCCCACTGTTGAGTCCTGGATTTATGTTTACCCATGTTTACATACTTGTCTGTAGCCAGAGGTTTTCTGAGGACCTATGAAATCCTTTCTTACTATAATCTGAATGTACCCAATACTCTTGTGGGAGTTTTACTTATACAAAAATATTCTGAGGACAGAAGGAAAAATTATTGGTTCAGAGAGATAACCAATCAGATTGTAGGAGAGGTGGGTCCAAGCAGCTACAGGAGGCAAGACCAAGATATCTGATTAGTTGGTTCTTCCTCCTCTAGTTGCTTGAACTCACCTCCTCTACAATCTGATTGGTTCTCTCTCTGAACCAATCATTTTTCCTTCTGCCCTCAGAACATTTTTGTGTAAGTAAAACTCCCATGAACCCTAAGTACCTGCATACAATTACACAGGGTTAATCTGTCAGATCGATACATTTAGAGTTGGCTAAATTGACTTTAATAGTTACAATAAAATCATGGTTGCAATAAGATTTCATGTTTTATTTAACCTCCTGAGATCCAGCAATTCATTTTTGCCCTCTGTAGAGGACACTGCGTTTTTTGCACATATCTGTCATACTATATATACCGCTCTATTAAGTCCTGTTATTCCTAAAAAACGACAATTAAGGCTTTAAGTTGACATCATGTGTGGAAGGTGTGCCCTTGTCAGCTTCCTATTCCTGTCAAATCAATATTTCAATCAATATTTCAAAAAGATCTTAGCAGGATATATGTAAGAATCACAAGTAATTGTTATATTGTCAGTTAAAAAGACAGACATTATTAATACATGTAAACAGGACACATTGTTAAGGACTGTGGTCGAAATGTAATTCAAGCTCTCAGAAAATTAACTCCCAGTAATTAATTTAATTGAATATACATGGTGCCTTTTTTTCCTTTAAGTCAGCTTCGGTCGGGATCTTTACGGGCATATTTGTAATCCTTGATTCATTAGGCTTTTCAATGAAGAATAAAGGTTGACAGTTCAATCTGAGTAGATATGAAACATGACATCAAAGAAGCGGACCGACAGTTCTAATACGACGATGCTCACTGCTCTACGATTGCTGGATTCTCACTCTACACTTAATTGTTTTCATCAGAGCTGTGTTACGCACCACGACTGAAAACAGCACCATCATAAATTCAGATCTAGTCGCATTTTAGCTTCTCCCCGGATAAACCCAGCGACTTCCCCTTGGTGCCAATATGTCTATTAATCCTGGCTACAATGAAGCCCTTATACCAGCCCGTGGGGGATGAAGACAGCATTCCCCTATCCTTCAGAGTGCACACTGCCAGGACAGCTGTTTCCTGCCATTCCTAGAGCCATAGGCAAGTAGCAGATGAATTCTGTCCCCCAAGGAAGCCCAAAACAGCTTTGACTTAGACTGAGTCGGCTACATCCCTCTCAGCCAATGGAGCGCAGCCTTGTCTGTCTGCTCTGGATCCCAATGCTCAGGCAAGGGTAAAGCATACAACAACATACAACAACAAGGCAGCTGGAATAGCACACACTTCAAGGGCACATTTTTTACAGGCATATATATTCGTAGCAACTGGGCTGGCTGCCATTAGCATGCCCAAGCCAGATTATATAGAATCCAAATGTATGGTTAGCATGTTAGTTACGGGAATTTCTGACTGTGGCAAAACATAAGACCACACAAGGAGCAGACCAATGCAAGAAGCACGGAGCAGGACACGGGACAAGTAGGAGGTCACAGTGCTTGAATCGCCACAGCACAGCCAGTACCTTCCACTACAGCTAAAGTGTCAGCCCTGTGGGTCGACACAGGCACCGTTACCATGGCATCCACATCCATCCCAGATGAACCCTCTGTTGAAGAAGCAGGAGATGCAGTTGCATACTTTCCAACCACAACTCAAACCAATGCAGTCACGCGTGTAGGTGCAGCACGACAATGAGCAGCTGGGGTGCGGTATTCAAACACAAATATTTCCAGTTCATCCCTTTGAAAACTATGTATAACTGTAAATAAAAGTGTACACATGTGGCCCTTGGATCATACCATGCTCTCGTGGACTGTACTATGCTCCACCTTCATGAGCTAAACAAAGTCAGCGCCTGCAGTGTTTTGTCGTCAGGCTTCAATAGCGGCTGAAGAGGCTGTTAGAGGAAGCTGCCCCCCCCCATAAGATGAAGCAAGTCTTTTTTCTATCCAAAGCTAAATCTACAGGATCGTTAGGGCTGAATTATTATGAGACAAACCTCGGTGTGCTATTGACTAATATAGTGTCGTTTTTAAACAGTGTTAGTTTTTAATCTAAGCGTTACCCAAATTCTTAAATCTATTTATGTAAACTAAAAAGTTGTTTTATTGCACCATATCAATAGTATACTGAAATAAAAACTAACAAATATTGTGTAGACTATGTATGAAATTTCTGAATATTCCATATAGTCATTCACTTATCAGCCTATAAACAAAGTTTTATTATGCTTTCCTTTGACTTATTGTTCCTGCTGTTCCAGGTGCTGAATCTTACCTTCAGGGTAACAGTTGAGTATACCATCTGCATCCAGCAGGGGAAACCCTCTGGTATCTGACTTAGGGTAAGTTCCAGGAGGACACGTTGGGTGTACTGTTATAGTTGTAGGTTCCACTGTAGGTTCCATTGTAGGTTCCTCTGTAGGTTCCATTGTAGGTTCCTCTGTAGTCATCCCAATAGTAGTTGGAAGGGTTGTTAATTCCGTTGTAGTGGTTTGTTTTGTGGTTGTTCTCGGCTTAGGACGGTCCAGACCAACTAGAGGCTTTCCACCCAATGTGAGCATCTTATCTTTGGGATTGACAACTGGCCTGCTGTCCCTCCCATGTCCAAACAGGGCAAGTCCTTCCTGGTTCACCAATGGGCTGCCTTGGGAATCTACAGATGAACAAGTCATAGATATATGTTTCATAGCAAATAATATATCTGGAGAATACATTTTCAGTCTTTGTGGTGTGTGTTGGAGCTATAAAAGCTGGTGTTTGATCTTAGTTATATCTCTTGTGGCACACCTCTAGTAAACTCGTTTAATAGTGACTTTATGAACTTTGAGTAAAATCTGGAGGAAAAAATTTGTATTCTGGAAACAAAGAATATTTGTATTGAAGATGGTTTTGAAACTATGTATATAAACCAAATCTTCAGGCATGAATAATTTCATTTACACTTTAGAGAACGATGATCATGTTCTTTACTCTTACGTCTCCGCATGCTTTCAGTGGAGGTTGAGGATTAAAATATTGTATTTAAAATAAATGTCAGCTATTGATGTTAAACTTACTGTCAGGATATCCATTTACCATGACTATTTTCTGTTACTTTTACATAATCATCTGTTGAAATACAGTACAATAAATCTGCAGTGGGACTGATTGTATAGTCAGGAGCAGATATACTAGTTTAGGTAAATATGAGATTGGGGCCTATGATGGACTGGCATCCCACCCCTACATGTGCCCTATGCTGCATGGGATAGGCTCCAGGCCTGTCCAGAATCCTCACCAGGATGACCAGCTACAAGATGGTTGGGTGGATGATACATTTTTTTCAATAAACATTACTGTATTAGACTGACCGAAAATAGTGTGTCCGTCTTCTCCAAGAACCACCCTATGGGGTCGACCTTCAGAGTCCTGTAGAATTTGTCCATTTTCATTCATCAGGAATCCTTTGTTCAGGTCTACTATCTGCATAAGCCAAGGCACACGCACATATCATTAAACACATCTGACAGGAGGCATTTTGTGACTGAGAGCATGCACCGGTGGAAGTAAACCTTCGCCCACCCATTTTGTTCCATCTGGACCTGTGATAACGCGTTGGCCACCTGGTTTGTTGCTGTTATCTGAAGTAGAGGTATCCTTCCCATTTGTAACTGTAAGATTCGGTCGTCCATTTTTACCTGGATGCACAATATAATAGCAGACAGGAATGGTCGTCATGGTTCATTCTCAGTTATTCGTGCTTACAGCACATTTATGCTTTTTACCACATAAAGTATTACGAATGGCCCCATTCATCATGAGTATCCATTTATTCAAGGTAACAATTGCCATTAAGGATATTTTTAAGAAATTAATAACGAGTATACTACTAAATAAATCTTTTTAACAGCGGCATTTTTGCATGAATAAATATTTGTTCCTGGCAGTCTTTTATTAATGTTCTTGTCAATCATTTTAGGATGTACCAAACAGATCACTCCTGCTCACTCTGTGTGCCAAATTTACATATGTAAACTGTACCAGTGTAACTTGAGTAGGCTGGAATGCTGGTCAGGACCTGCACAGCCAATATTCCTACACATCCACCTTACACATGTACAGTGTACGCAGGTAAATACTTATTCATTTTTAGACTCTTTGCACTACCTGCCACTTTATTGCTAATTGCACACTATAGATATTTATGGTCATTGTTAATTGTTTAATGTTCCATGTCTTGTCTCTTTACAGTTATGTCCTCTTTACATTTATGCCTCTTATGTGTATCTCCCCAGTTCTCAGTCTGGAGCTAGGCAACTGTGCATTTCACTGCACATTTTACTGAATATTACTGTATTTGTGACAAATACAGTAACTTTGAAACAAATGATAAACAGCATGCAAGTAACATTTCTATAAAATACATGCAAAATATCTTTTCTTAGATTAAAGACCTATGTAAGACATACCTTGTTCATTACCAGTTTTTTTTCCCTGTGAAGTAATATCCATTCGACTGGGATAACGCAATCTTGTCCCTTGAATGGGCTGGCGGGATGATGTATCTGATGGCTGAGTCTGCTTTGCTACTGATGATGGTGCTGCACGTGCACCTTCACTAGATGTTTGCCTGGAAGATGAATGAGGCAATTGAGAGGACATTACTTGGGAAGACGTGCCAGTTCCAGAAGATGAGGGTAACCGTGATGACTCACTAATGGGTCCAGAGGAACCTAGCTGAGTATGCTGTGAAGGAAGTAACCTAGTTGGAAGCCTAAGACTAAGTTGACGGTTTTGTAGTAGAGGCGATCGAAATCGTCCATTCGGGCCAACTAAAGGTCGCCGAGGCAACAATGGAACAGAGGAAGATCCTTTTCTAGGACTTGAGTTTCTGTCTATGCTCTCATTGTCATTTGACTGTGGTCTGCTAGCTTTGCTTGTAGTTGAGGTAGTTGATTGAGGGGCTGATGTTGTAGTAATTTTGTAGTTATTTTCAGAGGTCTCCTTGTTACGATGATGGACATTATCGCTATTGTCATTGTCATTCACTGAGCCAGATTTTTTCATACTTGAATCATTCGATTCGGTATTCCCCCTGGAAGAAGGTGACTTAACAGAATTAGTGGGACCACTTAAAACTGAACTCCGATTAGGAAAAGATGGTTTTGAGGAGCCAGAGGTTGAAAGATGTTTTGATGGGAGCAAGACTGAAGAAGTCTGGTGTGGTACAGAAATACCTGAATGTGATGAAGTTTCCTTCAAGACAGGTCTATTAGCTCCAACTGATGGAGCTGACTTGTCTCTGCTCGAGGAGACTCTTATCTCATGCCTGGGTAACGTCCTATTGCTTACCCCCAACCTATAACCTCGTCCCATGCTAGTGCCAAAGTTAGTCCTTGAAGATGGAAATGAACCATAGTTATATTCCTTGGTCCTGCTTTCTTGTCCATCTTTTCCCTCCTTGGAAACAGGTGAAGATAAAGAGTGTGAAGTGGATGCATGAGATGCTGCCGTTGGCCGTTCATCCTTAATCACACCCTCTGTATCTTTGTATTCCTGATTGTTTCCTTCCACTTTAACGATATGATCATTTTTTAAAGCAGGAGAACTACTCTGAGGGTTCTGAATTCCAGTTGGCAGGGTAGACTGAGATACAGTTGAGGATGATACAGGTTTACGCTGACCATGAAAAACTCTTGATGCACTTCGAATCGGACCGAAGGGTTTTCTTCTGCTATGGACAACCCCAGAACCTGTGTGATGGTTGCCTCCTTGGGACTGTATTGAAGGTGCTTGATTTAGTTTTGAAGAGGTTTCCTGGTTTGCAATGATTTGGAGTGACTCCTTCTTGTCAGGATGAGCTGTGTAGTCCTTTCCAGTCAGAGAATCATCCTGATTGCTTGAGGATGGGAATGATGTGTCACCATGCTCTTTCTTCGATTCAGGATTGGCAAAGTGAGTGGTGCTGTTTCTGGTAGGTGTAGGTAATGGTCTTCTGGGTTTTACTGACTCCATGCCAACATCTGTTTGGGAACTAGCAGCAGGGATAATGCGTGTATGAAATGGTACTCTGCTAATGGAACCAGACCATGGGTTTACAGGTGTTGCATGACTTTTTGATGAAGAAGGATCATGAGAGCTTTTATTTGTGCTATACGTTGGATTCTTGCTGTTACTCTTGTCATTGTTTTGGGTCACACTTTGTTTCCTGTTTTCAGTATCCTCTTCATCCAAATCCTCTTCAAGTTCATCAGATGATTCTGGTACAGTTTCTTTGTGTGACATATGGACTTTGTTGTTTTGGTCACGTTTGTCTTGCGAAGGAGAATTTGAACCTGCAGCCCCATTGCGCACAAGGGATCTTGCAGATGAAAAGACACTATGATAAGACCTGGACTGGGAGAGTGGGCGGCTTCTTCTTGCCGTGGGGTTTACTGTTTTAGGAGAATAAGGAGCAGGTTCGTCAGTTTCCTCTGTGGACTGAAGACCGGGATCGTAGGAATCTTTAGAACTCTGTTTCGATGTCCTGGAGGAGACGTGACTACTTCTGTCACCCTCTTGGCTCTTTGTATTTTGAGACGATGCAACAGCACTGGCTAGCAAGAAAGAAAAGACATTTCTTTAGCATGTAGAACACTCGAGTCAGCCTATGCCAGTTCCTCTCACAAAGTTGTTAAAGCACTGAAAGTGAAAAATATGAGTCTTACAAAGCATAATAAAACTTACAATATGGCTGCAATAGATAGCATGTGAAAACCATCATAAAATTATGCCTTATGAATACAAAGAAAGCCATACAGCCAATATAGTAAAAAACATGAAATATATGCCCTTGATGCAAACTCAGAAGCAGAAAGTATGCTTACTTGCTGGAATAGCGATACTGAAAGCTTTAGTTTGAGGACCTTGTCCCCTCCGGTTTACAGCACGGATCTTAAAAATGTAGCTGTCCCCCGGCTGTAAGCCATCGATGTTGGCAGATGTATGACTTCCAGGATAGGTGATGGACTTGGCTCCGAATGGCTTGAGAGCAGGGGCGTACGTGAGGATGTATTCTGAAATGGTTTGGCAAATGTTCGGAAGGTGACGACTGTGCACATGGCATTCATTAGAAGCCCATTACTGGCTGAGATTAATCAGAGCAGTTACCGTTAGCAATGCAGCTTTGCTTCCTATTGAACCAAAACACTAAGAAAGTGAAATATAATGTGCAGCATTCAAAAAGGAGTTCATACCTCACATTATAATTATTATAATTTTGATGTATATGTTAGCATGATCTCATATTTATATATCAGATTATACAGTACATGAAACAATGCAGTAGTTAATTCCTTCTCTCTCGCCTAAGACTGCAAGAATCTCTCTGTAGATGGAAATTAACTACCTGCCCACCACACAGGGTAACAGACATTCTAGTTTAATCATATTTATTTCAGAGGAGTGGAAATTTGGCAACCAGGAGGCACTGGGGGAAGTACTGGTGGTAAAATTTGCCAAACTTCTTGCTGGAAAATTTTGCTGCCACTGTGGAATAATGGATTTCCAGGACATTGGACATCATTTGTGGGCTGTCAATCTCCAGGAGCCTCTTGGGACTTCCAGAAGAGGTGGGATGTCTAGCAACCCTCCTGCTGACCGTCTGGATTTCTCTGTAGCAATGTGATGTTCTCACCTCGTATTCTCCCATTGGGCTCCTCCGGTGGCTCCCAGGTCGCCGTGACTGCTGTCCCTTTTCCTCTTAATGCCTTAACCTGGAAGTTCGTAGGTGGACTAGTGGGAGCTTCATATTGCAGAAAACAATAAAGGATTTGTGATTTAGCAATTTTTCAATATATGTTTGCTGTTTTCACACAAAAGATTAAAAAAAATTGTTGTTTTAAAATATAATCCTCTGAATAAAATGTTTCTATATGAATTCAGTTTATAGAAACGTTAAAGTATTATTTGAACAAAATATGCATATCACAGGACTTCACAGAATCACTTTAACTTGGTTAAATGTGTTTTCAGTTGAAGAAATTATTTATTGTGTTAGTAATAGAATTATAATTCATTTTAAAATCACAAATTAGAGAGTTAGGTGCATTGCCCTGATACAGCTGTCAGCCACATAACCTGCTTCACAGGGACACCCCCCCACCAGCCAACCACTGCACTTGAAGCAGAATTTCTGGTACTTCACTTCTGGAAGTGTCCTATCCTACCAGATTCAGGGGTCCTTTGAAAGACAGAGGCACTCCAGGGGCCATGCCTGTGGCCCTCCGAGATCCTGATGGAGAACTCGTACATGTTGTCTGCATACAGGCTGTCCACCAGCAGGCGTCGCTGGGAGGTCTCCTTGTAATCCCAGCGGGCCGACTCGCCCTTCTCCCGGTACCTCACTGTGTACAGCCGTTCCCTAAGACAGCAAACAGCCGGTTACAGCTACACAGCCGTCAAATTGCCCCCTGGCCACTGTAACGATATTCAGTTTACCACATTCATACTGTAGCTATAAGGTGATATTCTTAATGCTGGATTTCAACTGTCCTTCACAATGCCTCAACTTTAAAAGAAAATATTCTTATCTTATCATATCTTATCTTATCTTCACTGAGTACATTTTTCTTTAGTTTATGCATTTTTGAAATTGAATAGCTGTTGTCATGACAATAATTATCGGCTAGGCATTATTTCAAACAACATATCCTAGGACTTTCCCGGGATTTATGCCTGTGGAGTTGCACGTCAACGTTTGCTGACGACCTTCACCTGCTGTTGTCGCTGTTCCTCTCCCTCTCAGCCGAAGGGTCCACCCAGGACACCATGACAGACTGTGCAGAATTCACCCTGACGGTTATGTCCTTGACTTCAGGCAACTCCTCAGGTTCTGGAGGAAAGACGTCAGCATGAAAGTTCATCATCCACGGGTAAAACACATTTTGCTAGTTACAGACTGTAAGTGTTAATCAGAAACATCGATTTCAGAGACAAGACATGCGGATATAATTAACTAAGTAAACCGGCCCTGGTATTCGGGGCTTGGCTCACCTGTGAGTTTTTTTTTGGTCATGACAGCACTATAGGCGGACGAGCTCTGCCGGGGTGCATTCTGTGCCTGCAGTGATACCACATACACGGACTCAGAGGCTACGAACAGAGAGGAATACCAGATACATCCACAGTTTACACTTTCACCCAGGCGCAGCAAGAGACCTTTTCGGCCCCTGACAGGAAAACATTATCTTAACAGTAGCACTCTAATGCAATAAGCTTTTTACTCTTTACATTGTACTTCCATTACTTAATGGCTAAGTCGATGTTTTCAGTATTAATTTGCTTACTGTTCTTTGGCCAGCATGGCCAAGAAATAATCATCTAACAGCTGGCTAAGTCAGATACAACCTTCCGTGTAAAAAGCTTCCTTATGTGTAAAAAATGTACAATATTAATCTATCTTTCATTGTGTAGGCATAAACAAATTTTATATTCACATAACATAATACAGAATTTCAAAATATGGTTGTAAATGGAAACAATTCAAACTGAACAAGCCAAGCTAAATGTATAAGCAAACTTGTGATTGGTTGAGCGGCTTGTCACTCACCAAGCTGGTGAGGCCGTTGGCTGCGCCGGCCCTGAGGCCGAGGCTTGTCGAGCAATCTGTGGTCACTCTGTGCCAAGCCCAGGAGGTAACCACGGTTACTGCCCAGCGCAACGTTGCGTGGGGAGACAAGCCTTTCCCGGATTTCCTCAGCTGGTCTTCTCCTCTCTGAAAATACATGCGTGTGAGACACTCTGTGGGACCATGGGAATCAGGGCTCACACAGGTCATCATGCAGACATTATAGATGACTGGACCTATTCCCTGAAACATTTATGCCTGATTCTGTTGGTACCAAAACACTTTCACTGTGATCCCATAAATATCAGGAATCTGACACTAATATCATTAAGCTGTTACCACACTATAGACACTGTTATTTCAGCAAATACAAAGTTAGAAAACTAAAGCTAATTTACCGATATCAAACTACATATGGACTAGGCCTTGCATTGTCCTGTGCTGAGCTTCCTGACTGTGGAATTACAAATCTACATGTGAGAAAGTTCCAGAAGTGGACAGGCAAGCCGGCACCCTCCATTTATCGTGAGGAATAATTAGACTATAGAATCATTGCAGTGGCAGAATAATGAAGGGAACTTTTCCTTAATAGTTCTCAGATGAATGATGAACACGGTTTCTTCAGCATATACAATTTAATAATACTAAAACCTAACCTCAAAATTTCATAAAAGCTTTTAAATGATCAAGTTAAAACAATATAACCAAATGTAACATTGAACAGTTGTAGTGTTTCTCTTTCAATTATGAATACATATTTATAGGTGTCAGCATGTATACTGTAGGTAAACATTTGACTTCTCTGATTTCTACATCACACCCTTGAGGTGTAATGACACCACGTGAGGTCAGCGTCCTGCAGTAAATGCATCATGTGTGGAATAATGTGAAAGGGCACACAGGTTATTTTACACGGATAGGAAACTGACGGAGCCGAACGTACAGTAGTTATATAAATTGCTTCCATGTGACGCTTTGGCCAATGGACCGAGCCTGGCTCCTGGTCCGGGTGCAGCTGAATCGAGGGAGGGTCCTGTCTGCCTTTGCAGTCTCGTAAAGCCACTTCCTGCCTCTTGCTTGGATCTCACCATGTCAAACTCACACAGCCATGTGGGACTGACACAGCTGTGCAGTGTGCCTGTGTATATGTGGTCATGTATATATTACATTGTGGGGACATTTGGTCTCCACAACGTGATAAAAACCTGTTGTTTTTGACCTTGTGTCCCCAGAAGGGGAAACAGTTCTATAAAAATATGTGACTGCAATCAAAGAACTAAAATAGCCAAAAGTTTTGTATTTTGTTTGGCTACTTATGGTTAAGGTTAGGGCTGGGTAGGGGTTAAGGTTGTCATAGTTAGGATTAGGATTTTTCCCACAGAAATGAATGGACAGTCCCCACAAAGATAAGAATACAATCGTGTGTGTGTGTGTGTGTGTGTGTGTGGTCCTAACATCTTCAGTGTTCCAAATGTACCAGTGATGTAGCCCAGTTTTTACAAGAATGCACTGTCCTTCATTCCTCATCCATCTGCTTATCATGTACAAGCTCAGGACTCCCAGAGCCTGTTATGAAATACGGCCCAAGGCAGGGGAACACCTCGGGTAGAGCATACGGATTTGAGCGATTTAACGACACCATTTAGCTTAGCTGCATGTCTTTGGGAAAAAATCAGAATACCGGAATTAGACCCACACAACACGGAGAGAGTATGCAGACTCCATACACACAGAATGGAGGGCCGGATTCGATCCATGGGGGAGTGAAGCACACCGCTCCCCATGGCTACGTCTAACTCATAAAATGAGCAGAGGAGTAACATGAATGAATGAATTTTTCTGTAAAGGTGTACATGAGAATCCTGGGAGTCTGTTACTGTGTCATCCATGTGGTCTTTTTTCATTTTTATTTATCAGTTCATAACTAAAATTATTTTGACATAAGGAAAAAAACAGCATTTTTTTTTATTATCTGATATTTTTTCCTGTGTGTTATTATGGATGACAGTGTATTTCATAGTTTCATCGATGTTGGATTTTTTTTTTTATCATGGTTTCTTTTCTTGCCCATCCTTCTCATGTTTCAACTTGCTTTTGGAGTCCACATAGCATGCATTTTCAGCTTTATGTTTGCCAGCAAATTGTACTGAAGCTTCACATTTTACTACACAAACCCTCAGGCTTTGCTTGTCTAATACAAACAGGTGGATGGAATTTCAAAGAGGGATGGCTTCTGTATATGGAATCCACTCTTTTTACAAAAATCGCACACGAACAAAATGTTTCTGAACATTGTCTGATGTTTAATTCCTGTAGAATGACCGGCTACATTTTAGCAAATCTCACACTCGGAAGGAGCTTGTGGGAATGTATGCATTCCTGCACTGACATCAAACACTATACTAGTATGTTAATGGCAAATCCCACCAATTTAAATCAGCATAAAATATCACACTGTTTTACTAAAAGCAAAGAGTTTTTGTTACACAAAAACCTTCCCTACTCACTTCCCTAATACACTTTATCTCCTCCTTTACCGTGTTTTAAGTAGCTTGCATTTATTATGGGATGAACACTGCTACTCTGCCAGCAGCCATAGTCTGCACGTGATATTTGCTGGATTCAAAGCAGGGGCTGTCATCCTCAGTGGCTTTGAGCCACGGCCAAATACAACTGAAAGCAGAGTAGCTGCAGATGACTTACTGAGCAGAATTTCCGATGGGTATGTCCGCCTTTCTTGTAATTAAGCTCTTACCCATTTAACTATGCGTTTTATTTTACTGCTTACTGTGTGCTCAGTTCTCATTCAGTGTTTCACGAAGGACTTATAGAAAGAGGTCTTTTAAGCACTAATTCACCTGTGGGAGTGACATAGTGGGTCACATCTCCACGACTGAGGCTTCAAATCCCACTTCCACTCTATGTATGTAGGTGTTTAAATGTCATCCCTGCACTGAGGCCTTTGGATTCCCCCAGCTGCACAAAGACCTGCAGTTAGGGGAGTCAGAGTCTCTAGTTTCCCCTAGAGTGTGACTATGTGTTTGTGCCCTGCAGTGGACTGGCATCCTGTTAGGGGTGTGCACCGGCCGCCTTGTGCCCTTTGAGGCTGCAGCGCCCCCCAAGATCATGGCCTGTATCACTAGTTAGAAGATGCATGAATGAGTAATACACCATTGACAATGCCAGATGCATCTGTGCGTTCGTGCCAGTTTTCTCAAGCGCTCCAAAAACATGGACAGTGCTTCTAAATTGCCCCTAGTGTATGACGGTGTGCCTTTTGACAGACTGGCATCCCATCCAGGCTGTCTCGTGCCCTGTGCTTCTTGGGACTGGCTCAGTGTGTATCCATGTGGATGGATATAGTTTTTGTTGCACTACCAACATAAACTGAAAGATTGCAGTGAGTTCTCAGTTATGTGATGTGCTTACCTTGAGCTGAATAGTGCTATTGATTCAACCAACAGCTTAGGCAAGACCAGCTAATTAAGCTGGTCTGTTGGATCAAAAACAGAAGGTTGGCAGGACCTGGTTCAGTGAGTAGAAAGCGATACATTTGGAAAACTACTAAATACTATAAACAAAATGAAAATGTATTAATGAAACCAAAATTTCTGGCTAATTCTTCACACCTGATGGAATTGTGCTGCAGAATGGCTTATATTTAATATGGAAATGTCTTAACATTTTGTAGGAAACATAGTGAATGTTTTCAGTCATTTTTCAGTCTTTTCCTTTCTTAGAATTGGAGCTCAGCACCGGCTACCACAAACATTCTTAGTTATGGGAACATATTCAAGAAAGGGATGGAAAAAGAAGACAGACTAACCCTGGCTTTTAGCTTTAGGTGTCTCTGCTTTGTAGACCGGCTTGCTCGTTCCATCAGCGTTCTCAGCTGTCATCTTCAAAAAGTGCAGAACCCCAGGCTCTGAAACGCAGGTTAGGTCATATATGTATTACCTCACAGCCCCTTTGCTGCTCTTTTAAGTAATGCCAACAAAGGAAAAGAGAAAGAGATCAGTAAGACCGACTGCATGGTTATTAATTGACATGCATTTGAAATGAGGCTACTCAGTGAGGCTTGGAAACCTATTCTTACCCACGTCCTGCAGCACCTGAGAGTGCTCGTCTTTGTCCACTTTAACAAAGCGCAGGGCTTTCATGGACGTGCCATAGCCGATATTGTACCAGTCCACCGGCCTCGAGTCCAGCTCATCGGGAGGCTCCCACGTGACCCGCAGACCCTCATCTATGACTGTCAGTTTCACATTTGATGGCTTCAGTGGGCGAAGGCCTTGAAGACAAATGACATTCTTATAGCACACATAGCCCTGCTAGAGGACCGTCTTACAGAAGAATGTTTATTATATCCAGACCGACAATTGCAGTCATTGAAACCTGTTCCGAATAGTGGATATTCTGTCTGACTGGATGTGTGTAGTTCCTGTCCATTGAAGCCCATTCATACTCTTACACTTTACTTCCAATGCTACAGGACATTACTGAGCTTTGTAACCAATTGCAGTCACTTTCCCTTACAATTTCTATTTTAAGATATCACATACTGTACCTGTTAGCAAGATCTTGTATTTCAAAAATGTAGACCTGGCCTGTTATATATTTCTGAGGAAACACAGCATCCCCTTCACATTTGCATTTGGCATTTGCAGTGTTGGTCATTCGCGAGTTGGCAGTGAACAAGTATTTATGTTTTTGGAGCTTGCTGAAAGACACATAAGCCAAAACGACAGTGGATATGATTCGGATCACATAAAATCATATAATATGTAAATATAAGTGTTTGTAGATGGAAAAAGGAGGGTGTTATAGCAAATCAACACACAGTCCGTGTAACAGAGCGGAGCTTGACTTGCAACTCGCAACTGGAGAGGAATCAAGTGCTGCACAGTGCACAATCAAGTTGGAAGTCGCGCACACCCAGATGAAAAGTACCAGTTTTAAAAACCTATCCAGCTTTCTTGGAAGTGCAGGCAGTGATGGTTATGATGAGCAGTCAGCTGAGCCAGGATCCACTGGAGAAAATGGTGTGTGTGTGTGTGTGTGTGTGTGTGTAAGGTGAGTAAGAGAGAGTGAGAGAGAGAAACTTGAAAGAGATATTTACATGATCATATATCCATCTATCTATTTTCTGTACCCGCCTGTCCTATTCAGGGTCGTTGGGTCCGGAGCCTATTCCAGAGGCTAGATGCACAAGGCAGCAAATAACCCAAGATGGAATTATCATTTAGATCTCGTGAAATGGGATCAGGTCAGGTCAGGTCAGGTCGCAGAGAATGTGCTGATGTAGCACGTTGCCGCACCCACCACATGACAAAACACCTCTGGATCCCAGCTGGCAACCCCCCAGGCAGACACACGGTCCTGTCCCACCCTCTGGAGATAGCCATCCATCTGCTGCAGCCAGGTTTTACGTGGGCGTCCCCTCGACCTTGACCAGCCGCTCGGGTCCTCAGCAATGAGGATCCTGCGAGCTGGATCACCCTCAGGGAAACGCGCCACATGGCCGTAGTGCCATAACTGACGATCCCTCACAATGCAGGTAATGTGCCTCATTCAGGACTCCCCTAGCAACTGCTCAGTCGACACAAAGTCAAACCAGCGGTACCCGAGGATTTTCCGAAGAGACACAGTACCGAAGGAATCCAGTCTTCGTCTTAGCACACCGGATAGCGTCCATGTCTCACAGCCATATAGCAAGACAGGGAGCACCAGGACTCTAAAGACTTGGACCTTCGTGCTCTTGCAAAGATATCGGGAGCGCCACACACCCCTTTCCAGGGACCTCATGACCCCCCATGTTCTCCCAATCCGTCTGCTGGCTTCATGGGAAGAGTCACCAGAGACATGAATGTCACTGTCGAGGTAGGTGAACCGAGTCAACACACTACTGATGGCTGTACCTAAGAAGTCATTAAAGGCCTGGATCTTGGTTTTTATCCAGGACATTTGCTGAGGTACATATTGGGCAAGAGCAATGTTATCCCCCTTTAATTGGCACAATCCAGGCGGTCACCCTTCCCTTTCCAGATAGGGACAACAAGTCCCGTTTTCCAGTCAGCTGGGATGACGCCT